>JAODLC010000038.1:257966-270685 GCA_026781145.1 Hippopotamyrus pictus | reverse complement strand
GAGCAGCCCCTGGATGATGAGATGAAGGATGCCTTTCAGAATGCCTATCTGGAGCTGGGTGGCCTGGGAGAGAGAGTGCTGGGTACACTGCATATAATGCCCCTCAGGATGTTTTCCCAGTATCTTGTGTGCTGATAGAAGTGTTGATCCAGCAATTTACATGTTACATGTTCAAATTACAAATATGCTCTTTGATATTGTTTAGTAAATATTGTTTTTCAGCAAATGTAACATGAAGAGCTGAATAAATGTACATTTTCATAAGCAGTTTTCATCTTGCTAAAAAAAAATTAAACAAAGTAATGGATAAGTTGTGCTTAAGTTGGGCTTTTTTTGTAGGATTCTGCCATTTCTTCCTTCCGGATGACCAGTTTACTGAAGGCTTCCAGTTTGATACCGATGATGTGAACTTCCCCACTGAAAATCTGTGCTTTGTTGGACTCATGTCAATGATTGACCCTCCCCGTGCTGCAGTGCCTGATGCTGTAGGCAAATGCCGGAGCGCTGGAATCAAAGTATGTCTGCCAAGTTCTCAGTCAGCCTTATCTTTGAAAAATTTGCCTACTTTAACATTTCTGGCATTTTATAATTAATATTCCTCTCTGGATTTAGGTTATCATGGTTACTGGTGATCATCCAATCACAGCTAAGGCCATTGCTAAGGGTGTGGGTATCATCTCAGAGGGCAATGAGACTGTGGAGGACATTGCTGCCAGGTTGAACATCCCTATTCATGAGGTCAATCCCAGGTAAGATAATTGAATTTTATGGTTAATGAGTGTTGTATACTTATTTAATATATCTGGAATTACTACATTGTCTATAATATGGCTTCCCTGTGGTTTATTTAAATAGTTATGAAATGACAATGAAATATCACTATTGTTTATGTAGAGATGCTAAAGCTTGTGTGGTCCATGGTGGTGACCTGAAAGATTTGACCTCGGAGCAGCTGGATGATATCCTGAGGCATCATACAGAAATCGTGTTTGCCAGAACATCACCGCAGCAGAAGCTCATTATTGTGGAGGGTTGCCAGCGCCAGGTAAAAGATACCATTGTTCAGTATTTTCCAGCTATTGCATTTAAGTGTGCTTTTATTGGTCCAGTTATGTTTGGGGGGTGCCTGAGAGATCATAGACTGCCCTAAAGTTGGTTCAAAATGCAGCTGCTAGGCTTTTATCCCGTTGTAATAGAAAAGACCACATTACTCCAATCCTATACTCACTGCATTGGCTTCCAGTGCAGTTTAGAGTTCTGGTGTTCACTTATAGAGCCTTGCATGGTCAAGCACCCGAATACATTGCCCACCTGCTTCATCGCTATACAGCCTGTCGGGAGCTTAGATCTGGTCAGCAGGGGCTATTAGTGATTCCTCGTACCAGATTGAAAACCCGTGGCGATTGTGCTTTTCAGGCAGTAGCACCTAAGCTTTGGAATAGCTTGCCATGTGACTTGCGCACTGCTGCTTCAGTGGACTCTATTTAAAAACAGCTCAAAACTTTTCTTTTCATCCAGGCCTTTACTCAGAGATGAGCATTTTTTGTTTTATGTTTGTGTTTTATGGCATGTTTTATGTATTTGTTTGCTGTTTATGTAATGTTTTATACTGAGTTTTAAGTTTTGTATTTCTTTCCCTGTTTTACTTTGTTTCATTATTGTACAGCGCTTTGTGACTTTTTGTCTGAGAAAAGCGCTTTATAAATAAATGACTTATTTACTTACTTATTAAAACAAAACTGTGGACCTACAGCAGTTGGGTTGGGTCCATCTCTCCCGTTTCAGTAGTACCTTGAATGAACTTGTTGATGTGAACCTACAGGGTGCCATTGTAGCTGTGACAGGCGATGGTGTCAATGACTCCCCCGCCTTGAAGAAGGCCGATATTGGCGTGGCTATGGGCATTGCAGGATCTGATGTCTCCAAGCAGGCCGCTGATATGATCCTTCTGGATGACAACTTTGCCTCCATCGTCACTGGGGTTGAAGAAGGTAAAACCAAGTTCAAATAAAAGAACCCTGCCTGCATTTCCCCCAAATTACGTATGACCTCTCTGTCACTGACTATGTTCTCCATTTTCTCTAGGCCGTCTGATCTTTGACAATCTGAAGAAATCCATTGCCTACACTTTGACCAGCAATATTCCTGAGATTACACCCTTCCTGCTCTTTATTATTGCCAACATCCCTCTGCCCCTGGGAACAGTCACCATCCTCTGTATTGACTTGGGAACTGACATGGTGAGTGAGGAAAATGGCCTTGCTAATTAGATCAAGTTCCTTATCACTAATATCCTCTTTTTAAACCGGCAGGTTCCTGCTATCTCCCTGGCTTACGAAGCTGCTGAGAGTGACATCATGAAGAGGCAGCCAAGGAATCCCAAAACAGACAAGCTGGTGAATGAGAGGCTCATCAGCATAGCCTATGGTCAGATAGGTAAGATCTTGGGTTCACCAAGTCCATCATCTCGGACTAGAACCTATGCATTCTGTGGTTTCTGAGGTTTGAGTGTCTGCAGCAGTCTCTTTATTATGGTCTTTTTCCATGGCCCACAAATACAATCTCTGGTGATAAGCTCTGTGCTAGTATTGGGCCTTATTTCAGAACCGTCTTGGGGGCTGTACTTTTAAAGGAGACATCTGCTAAGCATATATAGTACTTCTGGTCGCAGTAGCATCTTCTCTGGTCTTCTAGATACCTGTTGTCAGTTTTCATAAATAACTGAAGTATTTATTGACACAGAGAGGGACCTCTATTAAGATGGAAGAATTCATTTATTAGAAGGAAATCGAAGATTAATAAATAATGCAAGTCTGGAGAGCAACTCCTCTGTTTCACCTTCAGCTCTCACTCTTTAACACATCTTATCCCATTACTTGCAGAAGGATGGCAGTATCGGTTAGCACTGTCTAGGGGTGGGCAGTACACCGGTGATTTTCTGCCACGATATGGATTTACACTATACTGTTAACACCACGAAAATTGAGCATTTTAATTACACAACAGCATATTTATAAAAATAAAACATTTTACTTTCTTCAAAGCTTCATTTGTAATCTAAATACTTGTTGGTAAATAGTACATGTAGCTGGTTTATTTATGTTGTCAATTTTCTATTAAATGCACTCTGACAAACTGTTGCAATAGCAAATTCACAAATTCAAAATAAACTGATTTTGTGTAATTATACACATTAAACAAAAATAACCTGGTTACATAGTAGCAAATTAAAATAAAACATATTCGCCAAATCAGCATATATATGTGCCGTTGTTTTCATGCAAGGTGCGTGATACACGGTACAGCTACCCAGTTAATACTAGAACCGCCAGTTTCCCATATCAATGAACGTCAAACTTCAACTCCAAGCAAGATATAATTTGGCTTATGCAGCCTTTTTGTTTGTGCTAATGTGTCATTTGTGTTAACAGCTGCGAATCTAGCAAGAAGCCATAATGTTCGTAACAGCGGCTGCTCTGTCCTGAAATTGTACAGCTGAAAAATTTTCGAACGCAGTATTTTATAAAATGCTGGATAAATGGATGTAGATAATTGATTTCATGTTTGTCAAAGATTACCTTTAACAACTGTATAAAGTAATGTTATTTTTATACAAATCAACTCATGTGAAACAAAAAATGTACGTTTTCAAGGTTGCCTATTCTCACGCATCTGACCTGACACTTGGGCTTTCAAACTCACGCTCATGCTAGAAATCTTACGGCAAATATATATTATTCCATTACAAACCTAAAATTGGTGACATTAAAAGCGTTGGGGTAGTTTGCAAACCCTACAGACTATTTAGAAGGTAATAAAATTGTTACATGCATGTAAATGCGTTTGCATGTGTGTGCAGACTTGTCTCGAATTGAAAATCTCACTCCAGCCAGCAGACCGAAGTTGGCAACCCTGCATTTTATTTGAAATGAACCGTAAAATTCAGCTGAAGCAGCTTCTCTCTGACAATTTTAAAACAAATATGAGAGAACTTTTCCTATGATACATTTTATGTCTTTTTGAAATAAAACCGTCCATACCTATCTTAAAGTGTATTTAATGTATAATAAAATATTTTTTTAATTTACATAAAGGGACTTGCTACTCCTCCCAAAACTAGCAAAAAAGTAAAAGTAACAGTGATATATAATACTGTCACCATCCAAAAAGTGAAAAATACCGTGATAATAGTTTGAGGTCATATCACCCACCCCTAGCGCTGTCTGCTTCATGGCTTGGCTCACCCTGACATTTTCTTACTACAAACCAACACTCATTGACATATCTTTCAGGAGCAAACAAATAGCTTGAGTGCACATTTCCAGGCAACTGAATCAAATGGTCAGTAAGAATTAACCATCAAATTTTGATTATCTGCCCCCTCAACTCAGGTATGATCCAGGCTCTTGCAGGATTCTTCACCTACTTTGTCATCCTGGCTGAGAATGGCTTCCTGCCTTCTACACTGCTTGGTATCCGTGTTCGTTGGGACGACAAATATGTCAATGATCTGGAGGACAGCTATGGCCAGCAGTGGGTGAGTGCATGTGATGTAATAAGCCCCCGATGTGTAGGCTTGGTGTTTGATCTGTTTCTGATTTCCTCCTCCTTTTCTCCTTCAGACGTATGAGCAGAGAAAGATTGTAGAGTTCACCTGCCACACAGCTTTCTTCGCTAGCATTGTGATTGTACAGTGGGCTGACTTAATCATCTGTAAGACCAGGAGGAACTCTGTCTTCCAGCAAGGCATGAAGTATGTGCATAAGACATGAAGGACTAGTGGGTCTGTTGACCTTCATTTGTACCAGAAAGATTGTTGGTGTTTTACTCAATTAATTACTCATTTTCAAAGGAACAAGATCCTCATCTTTGGACTCTTTGAAGAAACTGCTCTTGCTGCTTTCCTGTCTTATTGCCCAGGAATGGATGTTGCCCTCAGAATGTACCCTCTCAAGTAAGTTCATGATGTCACCTGTAAACAATGAACCATGGTGTCCTGATTCTTAAACAAATGCTCCATGGAGGCTTGTTTCTCACAATTCCATGGTGTATTTGGCATCCATTATTTAAATTTCGCTACCACTCTTACAGCTGTCATGATATATCATTACATATGCTCTTCTTAGAAGCCTCTTGTGGAGAGTAGTCTGCTTAAACTGATCTCACATTTTACTCTTTCCTCAGACCAAACTGGTGGTTCTGCGCTTTCCCTTACTCACTGCTCATTTTTATTTATGATGAAATCAGAAAACTTATTCTCCGACGCAGCCCAGGGGGTAAGATGAGACATTTGATTTCCCCATTTTTATCCTGTGGTCATTGTAATGTATAAAAGCACTTTCATCGTTTGTTAGTACTGTTACTGTAGAGCAGTGATACATTTGTGGCAGCTGCTCAAATAGCTAACTCAAGGCTAATGGTTATTCTCTGTTTTAGGTTGGGTGGAGAGGGAGACCTACTACTAGACACCATCCCCATGCATTTTTTTATTTGTTTGCATGGTAGTCTTGCTGATGATTTCAAATCTACTGGCAAATTTGGGGTTTTTTTATATAGAGAATTATCAGCAAAAAAAATTGATTTATGAAAAAGACATGATGTGCTTTTGTTCTGAAGAACGACATTTTATACATGTTTTTAACAGTGTAAAATAAAATAAACTCCAAGTTTCCACTGATCTTGGTGTTTGGTTTGGGTTTTTTAATTGGGATTGCAGACTCGCGTTAGATTAGTGTCATCGTGGTTGCATATTGGGGTGATTTTTACCACTTCTTTGGTCTTGGTTATCTATAGCAGCTTCCTGATGTTAGTTTGCTGGTGCATTTTGTAGCAATATATGGCATGAATAAACTAGATGGGCAAATTTAGGGTGGTCGGGTTAAAACTAAATCTGTTCCTGAAACCTGCATTTTTTAACTGAAATGTCTGCTAAGAAAGTTACTTTTTAGCAGAAATCCTTGTCATATAACTAGTGTGCCGTTCAATTTAGCATTATGTTAATTGTTAAAGCTCGACAGCGATGGGTACACACATGGACCTGCCTGATGGTTCTCTTGGCCTACATTTTGAATACAGGTGCATGTTTTGTGGACCTGTTATTCTTTAGATTCTTAGCATGCTGTATCGTATCGTTACAGGTCGTAAAAGAACAGCTCCTTTGGGAGGGATGTCTATCTTTGTCACCCCTACGCTATCCCACATACTGTACAGAAATTCAGGCTTACAGTGCTGTCATTGTGTGTAATTCAAGATTATTGTTTTGCTTGTTTGTTTAATTAGGTAGTTAGTTCTCATATAATTTCCATACAAGTGTTAAGATGAAAATGTAGATGATTAAAAAAACTGACTATATACTGCTATTTTGATCTTCCATAAATTCAAAAATAGGTACAGCTTTACAGATTACAGAATACACCAATGTAAAGTGCCTTGGGGTGACTTGTGAAAGGAGCTATATGAAAGTGAATTGAATCGAAAGCAGGGCCCATATTCACAAAGCATTTTATCTTAACACTGAGTACTCCTAAATTGCACTAAAAGTTTTTCCTAAAACCTATTCACAAAGTGAGAGCAACTTTTAAGATAAAAGTAGGACTCTGTCGCTTTCGCTGACATCAGTTATGCACAAGCTTGTCTGCAATAACTATGGGGGTTGATGAGAGGCCAGTATGCGCTGGTGAAAATGTACGTGCAATGTACGTATCTTATAAACACAAATACAGTGGAACCCGCTTATAGTGGTCATGGTTATAGTGATCAACCACTTATTTAGGTAAAAAATCTTGGGACAGAATCGTTCTGTACAAATACTCTTTAAATAATTTCTTTATATTAGTCAGCTTAGTGTTCATTTTTGGTCTTTTTAAAAATTACATATGGAAAAAATTGAATGCCACATTTTTTTTTTTTTTACTTTAATTTGATCGCCCTACTTCTGCTTCTGGCTAGCTACCTGAGGCTAATGCTGTGTAAAGAGAAAACATGATGGGGGGGGAAAAAGTCATTTTCTCTCAATGACATGATAATCAATCCTTTATTGTCCCCATGGGGAAATTCTTTTTACGCCTCCCTTGCACTTTGCCCTTCGTGGACAGCTTGCTCTACAATCTTATGCGATATTATAGTGAGCTGGTGGTATTAGAGGTTCAATGTTTTTATGTTCGCTCTCTCTGGCATGCTGCCATGCTTTTAAAAAATAGAGGGATTACATCAGAAGAGAAAAAGAGCCTCCTCTATCCTTCTGGCACTCCCAAGAAAAGGTGTAGACCTTCCTCCAGTTCTTACTGATGTCTGGAATATTTGGAAAGGAACCTTGTGGTGAAAGTTCTGTTGGCACGGCCTTTTTCCTAGAAATACTTGGGCTTCCATTGAAAAAAGTCAGAGGGAACTTAATTACAGCTGAGTGTGGCCCTGAAGTTACTGAATAAAAATTCACACTTCACCCAAAGAGCAGCCAGAGCTTGTGTGTGTGTGTGTGTATATGTATGTGCATGTTAGAAAGACAGGAGGCACAATGTTTATTTCAAAAGAATGCCACTTTGTGAGAAATCAGGCAGATAAATAAGGGGGTTCTCCACATTCTTGGAGCAGGTGTGGTGCCTACCTGCTCATCAGTGCTGGGCACTGGCTGCTAAGATCTTAACTGCATTGTCAGCTGTCTGGGGTCATGGTTCACTTAAATCATGCTGCCTCAGTCTCACCTGCATGTGTTTGCTCTCAAAGGTAGAACTTGTTGCTTCAAGGTTATATTCATTTTAATTGACTGTACTTTGAGTTCCCACAAAGAGATTTTACAACCAGATTGTGCATTAACCGCATATATCTTTTGCAATAATTCAAAGGTCTAAGCCGTTCCTCACCAGGTCTAGTTACGCCACTGTTTCTTAATAAGCTAAGCATTTTCTTTGGTTAGAGTGGAGGGGGCAGTGACCCACAGGATGTTAAGGATACAGTGTGAATTTGCTTATCTCCATGATAAGCTTGTTACTGTGATTGCTTCATCTCTATGAAATAGCTTGTGTGTTAGTCTTCCAACTGCATTACAGTAGGCCTGAGCTGTAACTAATTACATGTAACTTATGATCACATGGCAGATTGGCACAGTTCATAGGCTTCATGGAGTTTCTCAGGCAAACCAGCCAAAGAAGGAAAAGAAAGACTATAGAAAGGTACAGAAAGATGAAGTCCATCACTTGTGAATATATGCACCAACCACAAAAAAGGACAATTTTCCAAGTTTTGTGTCTGTGGCATTTCAGATTAACTGGCAACAGATGGTGCCAACAGACCACAGTAGTAGATCTTGCAGAAGAATTGAATGTCTTCTTGTGTTATGCCAACTAAGATCAGAATATCAAATGTCATATCAAAGGTCTTTTATATTCTGAAAGGATAATTGTGTGTGGGGGGGGGGGGTGGTATGAGTGTGGAAAGATGCATATTTCCTTAAATGGTAATGTCCCTCATCCAGCATGCCTCATCATGAGCCTTCAAAATTGTGCACTTTCTCCTTCAAGCAGGCCTCATCAACCTTCACCATTATGCAGCTCCCCCTTCCAGCAGGCCTTGTCATGAGCCTTCACCATCATGTAGCTCCTCCTTCCAGCAGGCCTCATCATGAACCTTCATCATTATGCAGCTCCCCCTTCCAGCAGGCCTCATCATGAGCCTTCACCATTATGCAGCTCCTCTGTCCAGCAGGCCTCATCATCAACCTTCACCATTATGCAGCTCCTCCTTCCAGCAGGCCTCATCATGAGCCTTCACCATTATGCAGCTCCCCCTTCCAGCAGGCCTCGTCATGAGCCTTAACTATTGTGCAGTTCCCACTTTTAAGTTCTCCCCAAACGAGCTTGATGGGTCGAATGGCCCCCTCATTTGTAAATTTCTTATGTTCTTAATATATATGGGTGGGCCAGACACCATTTGAATTAGCATTGCTTCAAATGTTCTAAAATATTTTAGAATTTTGACTTCAATTTTTAAGTGAATTTTTAACACGCCTAAAATTCGTAGACACTACCCAAATTTAGAAAACACTTTCATCAAAATGAGAACACATGCAGCACATTTTACAAGTGCACTGCACATTCACAGACATGCTGCAAAAACAGAAACCAACTACAACTTCGGAAAAGTGCTGCAAACAGCCACAACACAACCACTTATACGGATCAAAAAGCTTGGGACAGAATCATTCCTGTACAAATATGTTTAAATAATTCACTTACTGTATAGTAATCAAGGAGTCTGCTTACAGTGTTCATTTTCTGTGTTTTTAAACATGATATATGGAAAAAAATCAATCGGTAGTCAATTTTGGGACAGAGGGTGGTGCAGTGGTTAGCACTATTGCCTCTTGGACTTATTGCCACTTATCTCTTGGACCAGGTTTGAATCTCCATGGTTCCATATTTGTGAGGTTTGCATGTTATCGCCGTCTCATCATGGGGTTTTCTCCAGGTACTCCAGTTTCCTCCCACAGTCCCAGAACATAATGTGGTTAATTAATTGTGATGGGTAAACGCTTGATCCTGGGTTGTTCCCTGGCCCTATACCCATAAGTTCTAGGATAGGTTCAGACTCCACACAAGCATAAAAAATTAAAGAAAGTGGATGGATGTTTTTTGGACTGCGTGGGGGAAACCAGAATACCCAGAGGAACCCCTCACCTACATGCGAACTCCATATACCAGAGTATATTAGAAGTTTACCAGTTCCATATAACCCCCCCCCCCCCTTTGCTTGACTCTCGAGGGGCGGGCTACCAGCTGGTGCCTAGAATGGAATGAATGTCATTTGCTTATGGAGCATTCTGTTACAGGGCTCCAAAGTTATGTAATCGTCTACTAATAAATGTCCAAGATTCAGATTCCAGGTTAAAAACTCATATTTTTAGTATAGCATATGGGGACAGCTAGTTTCCATCCCAGTTAGGGTTATATGTAGATAGTAGATATGGAGTGTGTGGAGTTGACTGGAGATAGGAGCCATTGATTTTGATGACCTTGGTGTCTAGTGCTGTCATTCTACCTTCAAGTGTCTCGTGTTATTGGAGCGCTGGTGCTCAGGGATTTCTCATGACTGTATTCCCTCCCACCTCTCCTGCCTTGTTAAGCTGCCATAGTTATTTAGACCTGCCAGATCCTCCTTATATCCATATGGCACTACAAAATACCTCAAATAATTGTATCTATTTGTCATGCAATTTTTTACTGCACTGCTCACTGTCTTGGAGCTCCTGATGGTGGACAGTACCCTGCCTGCCCGCCCTGCCTGATTACATATGTGCCATCTTCACCTGCTTGCTGCTAAACCACACCACCCCTCCATCCCACTAAAGGAAGCGGCTTCCTCACCTCTCTGTCCTGACATAGCTGGATGTTCTGCATTTATATCTGTACTATATACAGTTTTACTGTATATACTGCTACCTTGTAATTTTGGATTACTTCTGCTGGCCTAGGAAGTTGGGCTCCTCCTTTGTGTCTGGGTCTTCCCAAGGTTTTTCCCTACTAGGGTGTTTTTACTTGCCACTGTTGCCTCTGGCTTGCTCTTTTGGGGCATTGAACAGGGACAGTGTAAAATTGAGAAAATGCATTACAGAATTGAATTGAATTGAATTGAATTGAATTGAATTGAATTGACAGGATGCACATAGCGGAAGGATGTTTAATTCAGATAGTCTTGTTTGAATTCTTTTTGGACTTGATCTGAACATACATCCCCCAGAATCGTGACCATAATGTTCTTGTAGTGCTTTTGGGCTAGCTGAGGCAGTATAATTATGTTTGTTACTGGCTAACAGTATTCAGAAGCCAATGGGGTATCATACATTGCATACTGCACTGCAGGTGGGAACCAACAGCCATGTGGGTGGTCAAGCGATCTGGCCCATTGGCTGGCTAACAGGGGTGATCTTCCCTGCTAGTGTGCTCACCATAATGATTGCCTAAAGATTCAAGCAGAACACAACCAAACTGCTGAAGAACTCTGTTTTGTGGAGGTCTTCTGCCCCTCAGTTAATGCCGCTGGTTTGCATGCCTGCGCCAGTGACCTCTGACCTCCCTGACAGCGGGCTGTGCTGAAGCTGAAGACTGTTATGCAATCTCAGATGGAGCGGAGAAGGCAAAGGTGAACTAGCTAGGTAAACTTTGACCCCTCAGTGCTGCTCAGTGAAGCTGATACAACATGCAACTAAAGGTGCAGAAATTAGAAATCTAATATTTTTCAGGTAAAACTATGTTTAATTGTGTGGTTCTTCTGTACCATTTTACACAAAGTCATCCTGAACAAACGTTTAAAGCCTTTGTCACAATGGAGCACCAATCGGTCTTGCTGCCCTCTCATTGTGGCACAGGCCTATAGGTGAAGTGTGTCTGCAAATGTTCAGAAGTCCATGTAAGCTGGGGTGTAAGAAGCAGGGTGGATGGAGGAATGTGTACCCCCAATATTTAAACTGGATTCATTCACCCCCCCCCCCCACACTACTATATCAAACTGGTTCCTATCCTGTTGAGTGTGACACATAATGATCTATTTTTGTAGTACTTCACCTTAAGGTGACTCTGTGGCCTTTGTCACTGTACCACTGAGAGCAACAATCTGGGCTGAGAAATGAGCAACGAGTCTTAAATCTGCATGTTTTAACAAAGACGGGCCACAGACCAGCCAGAGCTCAGCACATGGAGAAAGGTTTACAGGAGAGACATTTCGTCAGCGCCCTCTGCTGGAAACGTGGACATTTGCGGTTCTCATCTAGTATTATTTATATAGAATCAGAATCAAACTATTTGACCCAAGTACAAGGAATTTGTTCTGATGTAATTGGTCACATGAAAAGAAAGTAAATTTGAAAAATACAAAAATAACATAAAGAGTTTTTACATAGAATGATAACCAATCAGCAACACAAAGAATATGCAAATAAGTAAAATATACTGAGATAAGGTACACTAGGACAAACCACCCAGACTGTCCAGTGCAGAAAATGCAATACATATACACAGTGTAACAGAACAGCAAAGGAATGCGAATGAATTAGACATTCCAGAACTGGAGGACATATTATGCCCCATTCTTAAAGAATACCTCTTCATAAGAATGCAGTCATTGTGTATGTTGTATATACCTTAAAACTAATCAGAAGTACAATTGCAAAAAAGTATAACAAAAAGTTTAACAATATCTATTAAACTGCCAAACATCTTCTCTGTAATAACTTGTATGTCAAATATAATAGGTAAGATAAGTGTTGAATCTATTTTTGTATGCCATCCAACCATCCATTTTCTGCCACGTATCCAAAGTTGGGTCGCAGGGGCAGCAATCTAAGCAGGCATATCCAGACCTCCCTTTCACTAGCCACCTCCTCCAGCTCCTCCAGTGGAATACCAAGGCGTTCCCAGGCCAGACAAGAGATATAATCTCTCCAGCGTGTCCTAGTCCTGCCCCCGGGACTTGATAGTTTTGTGACACATAATGATGATGGAACAAGGAGTGTGGTGATCTTGATAGCTCAAAAATGTTTTTGCACATGGCTCTGCATTGCATGAACCACTGCTAAGTGCAGCTGGTGATTATAGCAGTGGATATAGGGAATACAGTGGAACCTCGGTTCTTGAACTTAATCCGTTCTGGACTTCGGATCGAATCCTAAAAAGTTCGAGTTCTGATCGAATTTTTCCCATAAGAAATAATGGAAAACCAATTAATTGGTT
>JAODLC010000038.1:236493-251320 GCA_026781145.1 Hippopotamyrus pictus | reverse complement strand
CAGAATATTCCATTCCGATTGCAGTGGCTGCTTTGGGAATCTGTGCCTGCATAATTATCAAGGATTATTTATTGTATGATGAAGAAAAGCGCTTGGAGGGATTTTACTGTAAGTATGAAATTTTATACTGAACCATATTCGGCCTGTTTGTTACTGATAATTTACATGAGTCACCCTTTAAATTGAGTCTTCAGAGTACAATTAAAATCCATATGGTTCTCAAAATTTAACTCTCCCCTTTTTATATGTAGTTTGAAATTGTAACACTTTGCATAATGATGCTTATTGAAATATTAATTTCATGATTATTTTTAAGCAAAATTTTCCTTATTTTCTATCTTCCCTATTCTCAAAAGTATACAAACTGACCTACATTGTACATAAAAACACTTCAAACCCTTGAAGAAGAACCTTCTTATCTATGACCGTGATGATACATTATTACAGTTTATCACCATGAATGTTTCCCTGGTATTTTGCTGCTTATTCCTGGTTCTTTGGAGGCTCCATCATGAGTCATAATAAGCCCTTTATTTATTCAGCAAGATGCTCCCCATGTGACTGAGACTGCAGCCTCTCCTGAGTGTCGCCTCTCCTCCCTTCTCTCTCCTCACATCAGCCTTTCTCCTCATCATCCTGGTGCCTCCTGGCCTCGTCTCCCCATAATTGTCCTATAAGCTGTTCTACTGTTAGCATTCATTGCTAATCATTAGTGTTTTAGTCAGACTATATAAAATGGTGGGATAGTTCAGCTCTGGATGTTAAATCATATAACATTATACACCAAACCTTCCGGGGGTCACAGGGCTTCCTGAGTGAATCCCGGCAAAGATCTAGGGCTGCATGATGTCACATCGCGATTAAATGGCACATGTGCAATAATCACCAGGGCTGTAGATAATAGCAGATAATAACAGAATTAACCATGCAGCAGGAAGAAAAACAGCTAAATTAATACAACAAGGGAGACAGTCTGAAAAATCATAACCAAACACAGACATAGTGAATCAGTAAAGAGGATCAGTGGTCAAAAGTCAAAGCTCACAGACAAGGACAGACAGACAGGGACAGACAGACAGGGACAGACAGACACGGACAGACAGAGTGGCTGGTAAACATCACAAAAGTACAGCCTCAAAAATGACCACAGGACTAAATCCCTATAAAACCCGTAAACCATGAACCTCACAAAGCTGGGATTTAAGGCAGGGCTGCCATTCAGAAAGCGCTTCTATCCAAGGCCAGTGAACAGAGACACATAACCTGGTGTAAGGAGCACAGAACATGGACCCCTGAACAATGGAATAGAGTAACATGGTCTGATGATCCATCTGTCACCCTTTTCTTACATTCAGATTCAGATTCAGCTCTATTGTCATTTCAACCACACATTATTAAATATAATGCAAAATCAAAAAGCGTTTCTCTATGGTCATGTGTGACATTAGAAAACACTTAACAACATAAAAACAGGACCTCAGTAATAGTAATGTGACTTGTGCCAGGTAAGGAAGTACAGATGTGCAAACAAGCAGTAATGTAGAGTGAACCAGCTCTCGTTACACTTAATGTACTGATATGACTATGACTGTCTTATTGTCTGCAGAATACAACTGTTGCAGAGCCTAGTGGTTCTGGTTCTGATGCTACAGCACCTCCTGCTTTACAGGGGTACAAAGAAACTGCTGATAGGGTGGGATGGGTCGTTGTCAATGCTGTGTAGCCTTTGAAGGCATCTCCCCTGGATTAGCTCCTGGAAAGAGTGCAGAGAAACTAAAATAATCCTCTCCGCCCCTCTGATTATCCTTAGCAGGGCCTTGATGTCTGTCTCTGTGTAAACTGGAACACCAGCTGGAGATGCAGTATGTTAGAACACTCTGGACCGTAACTCTGTAGAAGGTGGTGAGAATGTCAGGGGCAGCATTGCCTGTTTCAGCTTCCTGAGGACCCACAGTCTCTGTTTGGCCCATTTGATGATCTTATTACAATCAGGGACCAAGTGAGTCTGTCAGAGATGTAGATTCCCAGGGATTTAATGTTCTCCACGTCTCCACTATGAAACCACTAATGCTGAGTGGTGTTTGGGTACTGGGAGTCCTGAAATCCACCATCATCTCCCTGGTTTTGTTGATGTTGAGGGTCAGGTTGTTATCTTGGCAGCAGCCTACTAGACTGTTGACCTCCTGTCTGTTTGCTGTCTCATCATTGTTACTGATAAGTCCCACGACAGTCGTATTGTCAGCAAACTTGATGATCTGGTTCTTGGTGAATTTAGCAGAGCAGTCATGAGTTAGCAGCCTGAAGAGCAGTGGGCTGAGCAAATACCCCTGGGGGGTCCCTGTATTCAGCACGATGGAGCCTGAAGTTCTGCTGCCAACCTGGACTGTCTGAGATCTCTATCAGGAAATCCATGATGCAGCAACAGGTGAAGGTGCTGAGACCAGGCGGGGAAAGCGTTTTAACCAGCCTGTGTGGAATTACGGTACTACAGAGCTGAAGTCTGTGTACTGCATTCTGACAAGGATTTTTACTGTCCAAGTGACACAGCAACTATGGAGTATGGAAGATACAGCCTCTTCTATACCAATTTATTTTCATCAGGAAGGTGAACAAGATGGCGCCAGTGTGTGAGGCTTAACGTCTGCTCCTCTCTTTATTGTTTGTGCACGTTTTGTTACTTTCATGGTTCTCACAAAATGTCAACACACTACTGGCAAATGATCGCCAATCACTTTTGAGCCTTCGCTGGTCTGGGGTAAAAGCAGCGAAATCTGAAAATGAGGGGCAAGATTTTATTCCGCCACTTTTGTCTGGAATACCGGTGTTTCTTCTCCGAGCCCCAGGTCCTCTTCATTTGAGGAGACGACGCCGACGCCGAGGCAAGCGAAGCGGGGAGCTGGTGAAGCTTAAGGCTCCTTTGCTAGGAAATGTAGTTAAACTAATAGCTTCGCTACATGTAGCGGCGCTAACGCCCATCACTGGGGGGGAAAAGAACTGACGTGTCGGTCAGTGTCTCTGAAGAATCTCCTGGGAACAGCTCTGCCGATGCTGGTGAAGCGGAGAGGAGTTGATCAGCGTGTCTTTGCCAAACACTATCATTTGTCTGGACGGTATAAGAAACTGGTACAGTTTGAGCAATGACCGTAGCAAGAACCCATTTAGGTCCTCCACTATAGTTTCTTGCCAACACAGTGTCTCCTGATGTGAAAACTCTGTTCTTAGCCTGTCGCTCTCTGCGTTGTATCTGTTTTTCCTGTTGACTTTGAACTACATCTTTCACTGTTGCGGGTTTTAACAGGTCATAGGCAGTATGCAGGTCTCTTTTGAGCATTAGGCTTGCAGGAGATGATCTTGTAGTGCTGTGAGGAGTGTTTCTGTAGTTCAACCGAATGTTATGGAGTCTTTGATGTAGTTTCCCTTGTCCTTGTGATGCTTTGAGTGCTCGTTTAAGAGTCTGAACAAAGCTTTCAGCAAGGCTGTTAGTAGCAGGATGGTAAGGAGCTGATGTGATGTGTTGCACTCCATTAGCTTGTAGAAAAACAGCCATTTCCTGCGACACAAGTTGTCATTGTCAGAGACTAGTTGAGCTGGGGATCCAAAACGACAACATCTCTCCTAGTTTTTCAATTGTCTTTTCTGTTGCAGTTGACCTCATTATAGCCACTTCAGGCCATTTGCTGTGTGCATTACTTTTTATTTTTCAGGGACCAGAAAATTCTGTCTTCCACTGGTCCTGCAAAGTCAATGTGTACACGCTGCCAAGGCTCTTGTGGAAATTCCCAAGGATGGAGAGGAGCTAGTGGGGGATTGTTTCTTGTCTTCTAGCAAGCTGAAGAACTTGTAGCCATTTCTTAGATCTGTCTGTCCATGCCTGGCCACCAGAAATAGCTTCTCGCGATTTCTTTCATCCTTACTATTCCACTATGTCCTGCATGAAGCTGTTGTAACATTTTCATACGAAGTGACAGTGGAATCATCACTCGCCTTCCCCATAGCAAACATCCCGACTGGACAGAAAGCTCTAACCTCCTGCTAAGGTAAGGCTTCAGGTGTACACTGTTGCTAGGGAGCCGACCCTTAACAATAATGTCCATGACTTCTGACAACTCAGGATCATTACGAGTCTCCTTTTTGACTTGCAAAGCTGAAACAGGCGTGCTTTCCACTACTCTGAAGTAGAATATGTCCATGGTGTTTGAATGTGACTTTGTGACAGGGAGTGGCAGTCCGGACAACCCACCGGCGTTGCAGTGGGTGTCCGATTTACGGTACTTAATGTTGTAAGAATGAGTGGATAACAGCAAAGCCCATCTCTGCAGTCGTGATGCAGTGAGAGATGGTATCCCAGTATGTGGCCCCAGGATGGTTGTGTGAGGTCTGTGATCCGTCAGGAGTGTAAGCTACCTCCCATACAAGTACTGATGAAACTTCCACACTCCAAAAACAATACTCAGTGCCTCTTTTTCCAGCTGAGCATAGTTACTCTCTGCTTTACTCAATGTCCTGGAGGTGAAAGCAATAGGCTTTTCTTCACCGTTTGGCAGTATGTGAGAGATGACTGCCCCCACTCCGTATGGAGACGCGTCACAAGCAAGCTGAAGCGGGAGTGATGGATTAAAATGGGTCAGGATCTCGGATGTAGTCAGCGCTTCTTTAGCTTCTTTGAAAGCCTCCTGGCAGCTGTCTGTCCATTTCCACGTCTCGTCCTGATGTAACAGTTCATGCAATGGTTTGATCAGTGATGCTAAATTAGGGATGAAATGCCCATAATAGTTCAATAACCCTAAAAAGGATCGCAATTAGCTGACATTTTGAGGTGGGGGTGCCTCCACAATGGCTGCGATTTTGGAGGGTGCTGTATGAAGTCCCTTAACATCAATTACACGTCCAAGGTATTCCACAGATGGTCGAAAGAACTCACATTTGTCCTTGCGACTCTTAATCCATAATCTCTCAATCTTTGAAGTACAGTTTGGCATCCAAATTATGCAGGTGTTCTTCATCGCTTGCTCCCGTACATAGAATATCATCCAGATAGCACTGTAACCCTGATAAACCACTGAGGATCTGATCCATTGCTCGTTGAAACAGAGCTGGGGCTGAAGTGATACCAAAGGGCAGTCTGCAGTATCTGAGGAGTCCCCTATGTGTGTTTATAGTCAGCACTTCACGCACTTCAACCTGACTTAGATCTATTTCACTGAATTTCTGACCTCCACTCTGTCCAGCAAACAAGTCATCAATCGGAGGAAGCGGGTACTGTTCCGCTATTAAGGCGGGGTTAAGGGTTACTTTGAAATCTCCACAGGTCCGGATTCCACCATTTTTCTTTGGTACCGGAACAATGGGTGTGGCCCATTCACTGGTTGTTATAGGCTCCAAAACCCCATTCTGGACCATAGCATCCAAGTCAGCTTCCACCTTGGTCTAATAGCATACGGCACTGGTCTTGCTTTCAAAAACACCGGCTTGGTACCAGGCTTCACATGTAGCCTCACTGAAATATCTTTCATTGTGCTTTTCCATTATCAGCTGCAGCTCTGTTGAACTGTCCGACATTTTCCTCACCTCTTGCCAGTTAAGCTGGATTGCCTTTAACCACAAACGTCCCATTCTGGCTCAACCTCACAGTCTGGTCATTGCACTGCACCAGTACATCTGTCATCCCCTTCATGTGCACCGCGTGTCCTGTATACTGTATGCTCTGAAGACAGTGTCCGAAGCACGTAGAGGAAGATGTCTCATGCATTTCCTGTAGATTTTATAGGACAATAAGGACGCCTTTGAACCGGTGTTTGTTTGCATCTTTACTGAATGTCCTTCCAACTTGGCGTTGGTCCAGAACCCATCTGAACTCTCACCCACAGTCATTACTCATATTGTATTTATGGTGACAGGTGTGTCTTCTGAAGAAGAATCACTGTTGCTCTCCTTTTTGTGTTTGACTGTGTGAACATGTCTTCTCTTCCTGTAGTTTGCACTGTTCTTTATATTTCCAGTCTTTGAATCTTTCTCTTTGCACTTTTTATTTCTGCATGCACGTTCCACATGGCCCCTTTTTCCACAGCGACGGCAGTCCATATCCTTGCACCAACATGCAGAAGCAATATGACCAGATTTACCACAGTGAAAGCATGGCCCTTGAAAATCTTGATTACTGCTGCTGAGTTTGTGAACCTTGCCTATTGCATGGAGCTGCTGGGCCTCTTTAGATGCCATTTCCATTGACACACATATTAATGGCCTTCTCAAAAGTCAAATCACTTTCTGTGAGCAGTCTCTTCTGTGTTGCTTCATTTCTCAGTCCACACACAAGCCCGTCCCTCAATGCATCATTTAGAGCATCTCTAAACTCACAGTGTTCAGCCAGCTTGCGTAAAGCAGCAACAAACATGGTGACAGACTCACCCTCTTCTTGATTTCGCCTGTGAAATCTAAATCTCTCTGCAATCACCAGAGGCTTGGGGGAAAAACAGTTGGTCAGTGTGTCCACGATTTCTTTATGTGTTTTACTCCCTGGTTTCACTGGCTGTAGGATGTTCCGAAGCAGGTTAAAAGTCTTTGGGCCGATCACGCTCAGGAAAGTGGGCACAATCTTGTCATCACTTATTCCATTTGCTGCGACAAAGTAATCAAACCGCTCCGTATATGAGCTCCACTGCTGTACGCTCTCGTCTAAAGGACCGATTGAGCCGATAACTCCAGCCATTACATTACTGCTCCGTTACAGAAGGTTCCCCCAGGTTACTTACAGCGTTTGGAGTAACTACAGTCAGTGTCGCTGGACCACTCCTCCCGTCTCAGCAGGACGTGCCGGTATGTGTGCAGCTAGCATTAGCCCGGGGCTCCCGCCAGAAAAAGAAAACAGAAAAAGAAAACTTTCTCCCGTTTTTTTTTCCCCAGAAACAACACGCGTCGATTCAGATGTCCTCATCACCACTTTTGTTAACAAAACCTACTGTATTACGGCTGCTTCTTGAGGCAGCCTGCACCAACCCAACACAGGCTACTACGTTACCCATAATACCATGCGTCACTCTCAACTACGGTGGCCCTGATAACTCAAAATAAATAACACTTTCCTCTCTTCTGCCTTCTCTTGCACTGTTTGCACTTCCTACTTCCCCAAGTGGCTGTAATAGGTGATGTTAATGGCTCAGTCTGGCTCAGGCTCCTCAGCAAACCACACCAGTCCAGTTCCTCCATATTGCACAAAACGTATGAGCAGGGACAAACTTTCCACTGCAATTCACTAGAATATCCTTCAATATTACACGGTCATATTTCTCAGAATCAGAATCAGAAACTTTATTGTCATTATACAAAGATGTAACAAAGATTGTGTGCAGTCCTGTGCTGTACAAAAATAATAAAATATTACAACCAAATAAATAAATAAATTAGTTAATAAAATAATTTTAAATAATTTTCTTATGTACAAAAAAAGTAATATATAACAGAGCAGGTTTTGGCACATTATTATAAGTTTTTTAGAAATATTGCACAGATTTAACCCGGTAGAAATACTGCACAGATTTAACTTGGTAACATATTGCCCAGGTTTGTGTAAGAGAGCAAAACCTTCGGTATTCATTTATAACTGCATCAGCCCTAGGATATGTGCTGTTTTCAGTCTGACTGTTTTGGCTTTTATTGACCTGTACCGCCTTCCTGAGGGTAACAGCTGGAGCAGGTGATGTGCGGGTGAGATGTGTCCTTCAGGATGCTGCAGGTTTACAGTGGCAGCGGGACCCGTACAGCTGCTCCAAGGAGAGGAGAGTGCAGCCCGTGATCTTCTGCGCTGTGTTGATGACCCTCTGGATCGCTGCCTTTTCTTGAGCCGTGCAGCTGGCAAACCACACTGGGATGCAGTATGTCAGCACACTTTCCACAGAGCATCTGTAAAACAAGATCAGCAGCTCCTTGGTTAGGGTGATGTTTTTCAGGACCCTCAAGAAGTGGAGTCTCTGCTGTGCCTTCTTGATCAGCGCAGTGGTGTTGGTCTTCCAGATTAGGTCCTCATTCAGGTGCAGGTCCAAAAGACAGAGACCCTCTCCACACAGTCCCCAATGATGTATATGGGCTGAGGGTCAGCTCTGTTTCTTCTGAAGTCCACAATTATCTCTTTTGTTTTTGTGGTGTTAAGGACCAGGTTGTTATTTCTGCACCATGATGACAGTTTTTCCACCTCGTTCCTGTATTCAGACTCATCTCCCCCCGTGATGAGCCCGACCACTGTCGTGTCGTCCGCGGACTTCACCATAGAATCGCTTGGGTGGGCGGGGTGCAGTCGTGTGTGTAGAGAGTGTACAAAAGGGGACTCAGCACACATCCCTGTGGGGAGCCGGTGTTGAGGCTGAGTGCTGAGTGTTGAGGCCCCATTTTGACTCTCTGTGGGCGGCTGCTGAGGAAGTCCTTAATCCAGAGGCAGGTGGAGTATGAGAAGCCAAGGTTGTTTAATTTTGTTACCGGTCTATTTGGGACGATCGTGTTAAATGCCGAGCTAAAGTCGAGGAAAAGAAGCCTGGCATTACTGTCCTTCTGTTCCCGGTGGGTCAGGGTTATGTGGAGGGCTGAGGCTGTTGCATCCTGCGTCGATCTGTTTTCCTGTATACAAACTGATGGGGGTCGAATGTAGGTGGAAGTCCTTCAATGATGTGCTTTCTGAAAATTGGAGTGAGAGCTACTGGCCAGAAGTCGTTCAGACTGCTGATGGTGGTCTGTTTGGGAACAGGGATAATGGTGGAGGTCTTCAGGCAAGGTGGGACAATGGTCTGTGTTAAAGACAGGTTGAATATTTTAGTGAGAACCCCCGTGAGCTGGTCTGCACTCTACCTGTGACGCCGTCAGGTCCTGCCGCTTTACTGCGGTTTCCTGATCGTAGCATGTGCCTCACGTCACGCTCCCCCACCTGAAGATGTGGCTGCTGTTCACCGGTGGATGTGATGCCGTCGGATCTGGTGCCTTTTGTTCAAAGCGGGTGAAGAAGCAGTTCAGCTCCTCTGTCAACGCAGCATCACCACCCACAGCATTAGGTCTGGGTTTGTAGTCTGTGATGTTTTGGAACCCCCCACCACACCTGCCTCCAGTTGTTGCTGTGGAGGTGGTCCTTGATTTTGTTTTTATAATCCAACTTGGCCTGTCTGATGCCCCTTTTCAGGTCTGCTCTGGCTGCACCGTACAGTTCCATATCACCAGACTTGAAGGCGGTGTTTCTGTTCCTAGAGTCCTGACCTCTCTCGTCATCCCCGGTTCTTGGTTGGCATACACCCTGATGCGCTTTACCTTGATGACGGCGTCTGTGCAGTGCTTGATGTAGGAGAGTACAGATGTAGTGTACTCCTCCAAGTCATGAGACATACTCCAGTCTGTTTTTTCAAAGCAGTCCTGCAGCTGTGAGGATGCACCTTCAGGACTCGTTACAGTATAACAGTTCTTGATGTGGGGGGGTCTGTTTTCCTGAGGGATGTGTAAGCTGGTAACATAAACAGGGGTATGTGGTTGAGTTGTTATTCTCATGACAATTACGATGCACAATACATTTCCAAAAACCTAAGGGGCCAATGCATCAATGGACCACCATCCTTTGCAGTGCAGTATTGCAGAGTGTGTTCAGCAGAGCAGTATTGCAGTGTGCTCAGTAGTGCAGTACTACAGAGTGTGTTCAACAGTGCAGTATTGCAGAGCCTCTGGATGGGTTACATTTGGAGAAAGCCAAAGGACGCCATCAGCCCACAGTGTCTGTTGGTGTGGGCAGCCATCTTGTGGGAGTCATTAGGTCTGATGATGCTCTGCATGGTCCTATAACAGCCAAGGATCATGAGGGCTTTTTACAGGAGCAGCTGCTCGATGTGCCTCTGACACTGTTCCCTCATGATGTTCCCTTATTCCCAGATGATAATGCCCCCATACACACTGCTAAACACATTCAGGAGAGGTTTCATGAGCACCAGGATGAAGTCAGATGCCTTCCTTGGCCTCCCAGCCACCAGATCTAAACACCATTAAAGCTTTATGGGAAGTTCTGGAGCACAGTGTGTGAAGTCGATTTCTACCTCACAAGTGCTCCAAAGACCAGGAGGCTTTTCTTTCTGAAGATCAGTCCAATGTCCCACTGCACACATCAGGATTCCATGACCACATTGTAGGAAGATCTGAACCTATTATTGCAGCTAAATGGGGCCAAACTCCTTATTAGGTCCTTGAGATTAATATACTGATGGTTCCATTATTTTGCCCACCCCCTGTAAGTGCCCACCCCTCAAAGATATAACAGGCAAAAGTACACAGAGGGTACTTTTTAATCTGTTCTTTTTCATGTTTCGATGCTTTTCAGATTTTGCTCAGAAAATCCTTCTGGGGATTTTCTTCCTGCTTCACCTAATATTAAGTTTCCTGTATCTAAGTGTGATTCTAGAAAATGACAAAGGTAAGGAAAACCTTTAACTGTAAGGAAATCATTTGACTGTAAGAGAGATTTAACTGTCAATCATTTGGTAAATGGTGTTTGTAAAATGTTTATAAACCAGAAATATTTTTGGGGGAATATAGTTAACAATAATGCAATATAACCATTTCTAGTTTAAAGTTATTATTGAATTACAGCCTACAAATAAAGGCATATACTGTGATGTAATGAATATGAAATAGACAGTAATACATTCTGTGAAGCTGTAATAAGGACACTTCCAAGGATGGAGTGGTTTTGTTATTAACTTGTTCAGTGTGTCTTCATATAAAGTCAAAGTAAAAAGTTTGTGAAACCGTTGGAATTTTCTATATTTATATCTAATTCCCATATAAAACATGGTCGTATCTTCATGTCACAATAATGAACAAACACAGTCTTCTGTAACTAAAGATACACAGATTTTCTGAGAATTTTGACTATATTGAATAAATCATTCAAACTGTGAAACTGAAGGTTGGAAAAAGTAAGTGAACCCTAAGCTAATGACTTTTTAAAAAGCTCATTGCAGTCAGAATTTAGCAAACCTGGAGTCCATTTAATGAAATGAATTCAGAGGTGTGGCCTAGAATTACTGTGATTGATGAAAAACACTGAAAAGTTTGAGTTTGAGCTTTTGACAAGAAGCATATCCAGATGGGAATCATGCCTCACAAAAGAGCTCTCTGAAGAGCTACTCCAGCTGAATGTCGACAAGACTAAGGAGCTGGTGGTGGACTTCAGTAGGAGGCAGCAGAGGACCTACACCCCCCTCACCATCAACGGATCTCCTGTGGAGAGGGTGCGGAGTTTAAATATCTGGGTGTTCACATTTCTGAGGACCTGACGTGGACTGCTCACATCCACGTCCAGTCCAAAAGGGCTAAGCAGCGCCTGTACCACCTGCGATAGCTGAGGACGTTCAGGGTCTCCCCAACGATCCTACGGACTTTCTACTCAGGCGCTGTGGAGAGCATCCTGACTCAGAACATTACTTCCTGGTTCGGGAACAGCTGTGTTCAGGATCGCAAAGCCCTCCAGAGGGTGATCTGTGCTGCAGAACACTGCTTCAGATCAGCCCTTCCATCTCTTCAGGAGCAGGGCCTTCAGGATCATCAAGGACACATCCCATCCCAACAACAGCCTGTTTCAGCTTCTGAAATCAGGAAAGAGACTCAGGAGCATCATGGCCAGACTGAGAGACTTAGGAGGAGTTTCTACCCCCAGACCATAAGGTCTCTGAACCTGGACGTGCCATTGCACCTCATGCCCTGATGTACATTGTGCTCTCGTACCCCTCACCGTATCCGCACTGTTACACTGGTCACTTATTTATGTCTGGTTACCGTTCATTTTGAACATATTTCTCTGCTCGCATTTTAGCTTTTTGCACTTTAACTTTAGCATAATTGGATTTTTAACTTGCACAGTCTACAAAAGAGCGGTTCAGGATGCATTTCACTACGTGTTGTACTTTGTATAACTATGCATGTGACAGTTAAAGAATCTTGAATCTTGAAATGATCATGAATTGTTAATTTGCATAAGGCTAGAAAGGGTAACAGTCATCTCAGATATTTTAGATATTCATCAGTCTACTGTTAGGCAAGTTGTCTATAAATGAAGACAGTTTGGTATTATGGCTACTCTGCCTAGAAGTGGGCGCCCTGCCAAGACGACCCCAAGAGCACAATGCAAAGTCATCAATGAGGTAAAGAAGAACCCTAGAGTGACAACGAATGACATGAGGAAGTCATTAGAACCGGGTAACATCTCTGTTCATGATTCAACAATGTGCAAAACATTGAACAAGAAAGGAGTCCATGGCAGGACACCAAGGAGGAAGCTACTGCTGTCAAAGAGAACATTGCTGCATACTTGAAGTTTGCAATAGAGCACTTGGACACTCCACAAAGGTCATGGGAAAATGTTTTGTGGAGTAATGAAACCAAAATTGAACTATTTGGGAGGAACAAGCAGAATTTCATTTGGTGTAAGAAGGCCACTGCATATCAACATCAAAACTCTACACCAGGGGTGGCCAATCTTATCCGCAAAGGGCCAGTGTGTATGTGGGTTTTTGCTGCAACTCCCTAATTAGATTACTAATTAGAGGACTGATTGGCTGAAGAGTCCTCACACCTGAGTTTGAACAGCTGACCTACAGGTTATCCCAAAAACCTGCATACACACCGGCCCTTTGTGGATAAGATTGACTACCTCTGCTCTACACTAAGTTATGATGGAGGGAACATGATTTGGGCCTGCTTTGCTGTGTCAGGGCCTGGACAGTTTTCCATCATTGATGGGAAAATGAATGCCTAAGTTTATCAACCAAGGTCAAAATAACAAACAAAACACCTCTAACTGGAATCAAAAGAGATACCACTTACCTAACCCAAACAACAGAAAACAAAAGTACACAAAACTAATCTATCTCCCTGACTAACTCCAAAACAGAGAGAAAACTTAACCAAAGCAAAATGGCGTCATGCTCCCTACTTCCCTGGCTACCCACAGTGAACCTCAATGGGTGCAAATATTTACAGATATTTACAAAACAAAATCCACAGCAACCAAATCCAAAAAAAGGGCTAAGCAGAAATCAATGGTCAAACAGCAAAAGAGTCAAACACAATAAATCGTCAGTCATACAGCAAGTATCAAACAAATTACAAAGCAAATGGCCTCCTGTTCTTGGCTTGGACAGGCCTTATAAAGGAAGTGACACAGGAGAAAACCCGGCCAATCAAAATAGAGGGGAAGGTGGGCAGGGCCAGGAACAGAATGACACACCCCCCACAGAAACATCTGCCCACTATAGGGAGTAAACTATCCCTGGGGGTTGTAACACAATGGTTTCAGAAGAACAAAATCAGCCCTTTGGAGTGGCCCAGTCAGAGCCCAGACCTCAGTCCTATTGAAATGCTGTGGAATGACTTGCAGAGACCCATACGCAGTAGACAACTAAAGAATATGGAAGAGCCGTTCTGCAGGCAAGAATGGGCTAAAATTCCCCTGCATGATGTGCAGGTCTGATCTGCAGTTACAGGAAGCGCCTGGTTCAGGTCATTGCTGCCAAAGGAGGGTCAACCAGCTATTAAATCCAAAGGTTCACTTACTTTTTCCACCACCACTGTGAACATTGTATGCGTTTGTATGATAAAGACATGAAAGAATAGAATTTTTTGTGTTGTTGCTCATTTTGCATTTCAGTACCTGCGACTTAGATGAAGATCAGATCACTTTTTATGACCAGTTCATGCAGAAAACCAGATAATTCCAAAGGGTTCACATACATTTTACTTTGACTGTATGTATTTACTGATTTTAGCGGGACAAGAAGCTGTTTATTTCATTAATAACCTTTGTTGTATTAGAAACTGAAATTAACTGCAACTAATTTTGACCACAGGACGACCTGTAAAGATCTGTGAATTTGTGTTCATCTACATTCTGACTGTCACAATGCTGTTCTGTTTCTGGGAGGGGGAACATTTGCTTGGTACGTATTTGTTTTACATTAAAATTATTTTTAAACACCACTTTTATTGAGAAGTTGTTTAAATATTTTGTTTATTGAATACTCTTTTATATTTTAAATAAAATATTATCATTTATTTTTTTATTTTGTAAACAGAGCATTACATTATACCCAATGGCTGTTTGACTGTATATACAGTGCTGTGACAAAGTAATCGATCACTCAATCAACTAATAAACCAAATCTGAATGATAATGGGTTAAATTAAACTAGACACACCCAAGCTTGACTGCTGCCAGCCCTGATGAACCTACACATCACTTAAATAGAACCATTGCAGCAGTGAGGAGCTGGATAAGGGGTCTCAAGAAGCAGCAGACCATGCCTCAATCAGAAGAGCTTCCTGAAGACCTGAGAGAGAAAATCACTGGAATATATCAGGCAGGAAAGGGGCACAGAGCACTCTCTAAAACCACTGCAGTGCAGTGAATCACCATGACAGCCATCATCTCCAAATGGAAAAAACAGATCTGGAACCATGGCAGATCTGCCCAGGAGTGGCCAGCCTAGCAGAATTACTCCAAGAGCACAAAGAAACCTCATCAAGGAAGCTACAGCAGACCACAGACAAAGATCTAAGGAACTGCAGGCCTCTCTCAGATCAGTTAATGTCTGATTCCATGATTAGAAAGACACTGGGCAATAATGGTGTCCATGGGAGAGATGCAAGGTAGAAACCACAGCTAAATAAGAGGAACATGATGGCTCATCTAAGATTTGCCAAAAAGCACCTCGATTACCCCCAACACTTCTGGGAGAATGTTCTGTGGCCTGATGAGTCAGAAGTGGAGCTATTTGGAAGACATGGGTCCTGCTACATCTGGCGTAAAGCTAAC
>JAODLC010000038.1:216833-227935 GCA_026781145.1 Hippopotamyrus pictus | reverse complement strand
AGTTACACGCATGACGTTTGTATCCCAGGCAGTTCCGATGCGTAATCTGCTGTTTCTCCCGAATATCACGTAAAGCATTGAGAACTGGTTTTCAGTTAATTTACGTGGTAAATTAACCATGACACACGTCAGACAGCCTGTAACATGAATTGGCGAAAACAGGTGTTATACCGAAAAAGGCATCCCTGCCGTAGAATGCATGCCTGTCTCTAAATGACCGTTTGGTCGCTGATCTGAAAGGAGTTGAGCTACTTTGTCGAGTTAGGATACAGTAGTGCTAATCGATAGCCCTAACCCTAATCCCCAAAAAACCCGTAAAACCCTACACCTAACTCCCAAAACACCCCTAAAACCCCAACCCCAAAAAAAACCATAAAACCCCTAAAAGGGGGGGGGGGGGGTATTCCATGAAGCAGGATTAAGGGAAAGTCTGATTTATTTCGACAAGTCAATCTTACTTAAGTGAGAGTTCCGTTCCATCAACGTGTCTTAAATGAATCCCCGCTGAATTACCATGGTCCGGACCAGTCTCGCTTAGTTTAATTATCGTTGTCTCAAAGAACGTCTGATCGACGTGTCGGAACAGATTCCCAAAAGATCGTTCCGTCGGACGAAATTCCGCGATCTTACTATTTAAGTTTGCTTTTCATATGCTAAGAAAATTATTCATTGATTAGTTTTTGAACACATGTTAATGGGAATTAATAAAAATATCATTGCTCCTCGGATGAAAGTGCTTTATGTTAACTCCTGGGGGGGGCGTGGGGGATGGGGGGGGTAATGTCAGTCTTAACAGGTGCTTGTGTTCACTGGGCACCCAGCAAATCTTCTACTGAAGGAAACAGACCTATAAATAATTGCCAGTTTATTTGCACCAGGAGCGTTGTTCATTCGTGAAGTTCAGTCACCCGAAAACACTACAAATATCATAAACTCCATCACCATAAAATGTCAGATGGGCTGGGGTGTAAGGGAATGACTGACTGCCTGGAGGAGATTATGGCTCAGATATAGATCTGTTTTTAAACTTCTAGTCTGTTCCACCAAGCAAAAATATATGCGTTCATGTGTAAATGGGTAACAAACACACTATTTGAGGGGTTCACTTGATTACAGGTCACTGAACATTCCAAAAAAGCTTGAATCAATTAC
Source organism: Hippopotamyrus pictus (assembly GCA_026781145.1). Lineage (NCBI taxonomy): Eukaryota > Metazoa > Chordata > Actinopteri > Osteoglossiformes > Mormyridae > Hippopotamyrus > Hippopotamyrus pictus. The sequence goes on along the minus strand of JAODLC010000038.1, from coordinate 226,783 downwards.
ATCAAAATATTTCTTAGTAATCCTTGAGTCCATAATGAAGATATTTTTGGAAGGAACTATTTTAATTCTTCTTAATATGCTAGTTTTCTTGTACTTTTCCACGTCACAGGGACCTACTTAAAAAGGGGTGGAGCACAGTAGTGATGCAGATTCTTGAAATATTCATCCTTTTACTGAACATACTATTATGGGTAAATGATTCCTGCACCAAAGCGTTTTAAATGCTTCAGTTACTTTGGAATAAATACCAGGATGGAAGAAAGGAACAAGGACTCTCATTAAATCTAGGGAGTAACCAAGCAGAGAGGCAGTTCAAGGACAATATAGCAACAGTGACATGTTCAACCATAGAGAGGAAAAAGTTTGAGCTGGATGGAGATGTCCAGAATGGAAAACATTGCAGTTTCCAGTAATGTGATTTGAGAGTGATGCAGGATATGGATGAAATAACAATAGAAGGACCTAGGTTGCAGTTTGCTGAGAAGCAGGCATAAGTGGTCATGAACTGGACTGCATTATGTAAAGCAATAACGAAAAGGGTTTTAGGTTTGAATCCAAAAGGGCTTGGTCTTCTGCAAGGTACTTAATCTAATTTGCTTAATTAAATTAAACAGCTCCATAAATTAATATAATTTTAAACTGTATGATGCTTTGGATAAAAAAACCCTGAAAAATAAAGCATAATAGCTCTACACTCGTGCATTCCTTAAGGAGAGTTCCAGTGCGCTAAACACTTCCAGCTGTACCTTTGCAGAAGCAGTATCATTCCCAAACACCTCCCATGAGCTCTGCTACCATACCAGAGGTGACATTGTGGTGGAATGAGCCCCAGGGCACATTGCAAACAACAGAATGGCTCAGAAATCTGCCCCTCAAACCACAAAGTCGTTCATTTGGACTATTTCTCATGCATTTATAGCCCAGTTACTTGATGATGCCTGCATCACTGAAAGATTCATGGCACTCAGCAGTTCATTTTGTAATTTGTTTCTGCCACTGGACAAAACACAATGATTTGGCTTGTATCATGAAAATCTTCTCCTCGTTATGACTGTTAGTATCTTGAGACTCTCTTCTGGTTGCAAGAAAATAGGTGTCATTACATATCAAATCACCAAGTCTGAGGAATATATGCAAAGTCACCCTATTCCCTCCCCTGCAAAAAAAAAAAAAATCACAGGTGATCCTATACCAAACCTTTGAAGAAATCCCAAATATTAGGCCTGTATCTCTAATAGTTTTGAAAATACAACCCTTTGAAATGTTAATTAATTTAACACATTTTTTTTCAAACAAGTCTTTCAATTCAACTTTCGACATTCACAGATTCTTTGATAAGGCATGTACAGCTTTGAAATTTTGTGACTAGGGCTAACTTTGTAGAATAAAACAAATGCAATTAGCTCAGATGAGCCCCACATTACTCTAAAAAGTCAGCCTTTTCTCAATGCATTATTCATATGGTTTCAGTAATCATGTGAAATTAAATTAGCATAACTAGAATAGCAATGCATTTCCCTGTATGTCATGCAAAGCAGTTTCAAGAACCATATAAATATGGTTACTGAAATAAACAATGTAGTGATTCCAGCAGCCATACTAAAAGTCTCTTAACTATAGGGCATGTAGTTACAACATGGAATTTGATTATTATTACAGCAAAAACAGTGTAAATACTCAGAGGTGATAAGAACTTCTCCCTGTTCAGTACTCCTCTTCATTCCTCGTAATCCTTCATTTGGTGAAGGACATTTAAAAAAACACTAAATGCATAATAAAGAAAGTGAGAGGGCAAAAACAGGTAGATGATGAAACAGGTTTGGATGACAGAGGAGTATAGTTAAATGATTAAGAAGCTATTAGAGGTAGATGCAAACTCTGCAGACAGAGCAGGTTGCAGTTCCCCAAGCCGGGAGGTGTGGGGGCACAGTGCTAATCACTGGAAAAGGTAAGTCTGCAGGACGCACAAGCTGGAGGTTGCATAAAGTGTGCCTTAAGGCTCCTCTTAAACAATGGTTACATTTACACTCAACTTTGTTCTTATCTTCCTTAATTGACTGTAAACAAATGGTCAGTGGGTTACTCTTCTGGGTAAAAAGTGAGGCAAAGCCTCTGTAAATGAAAGAAAACAGCAATTTCACAGTCAGCTAAGCCTAGCCACTGTTTACCCCCTTGCAGTCTGTTTAGTGTTCCTAACATAAAACAACGGTAGCATGGCCACCCACTTCTGTTCAGCCACCTCCTACTTAGATTTAAATACAGTAGTCAATTCACTCAGTGTCTATAGTTTGGCAAGTTTTCATATAGTATCATATTTCAAGAAGTATAGTTTAAACACATAGTGCATTTCAAAACAAAGATAAAATCAACCCCCATAGCAAGCTTGTGTAACCCTAAGTCCGCACATTAGAGTTAACCAGCTGAAGCTAGGGTTAGGGTTAGAAAAAGTATGGCACACTACTGTGTTTTTCCCAGTTTAATGTTTACTTAACTATATGCTATATGTATATACTATACAAAATATATAATACGTCTGGGCATCTTAATGCATGCTTTACAATCCTAGGTAATCAGGTAATAAAACCATTCCTGCATTTTCAGACTTTTTACCCTTTTCCATCATTGCTTAAAATATCATTATTTATTAAAATATGATATTAAAACCCAGAGCCCTGATAAAGTAACGCTTATTAATAAGTACTTGACTACAGATGTTAATGACTGTTTCCCCATCTGCACAGCGGAGGTGAATGGGTTAAAGCATGACTGTGGGAAGGTCAGAGCCAGCATGCAGGGCCGGCCGTGCGGTCATGTGACTCATGCAGGTGCGATAGGCGCACCGATATTCAACAACAACGTGCTATTTTCAAAACAAACTCATGGAGGCCAAACCAAAGCAGAAAGTAGGCAGGGAGCACTGGCAAGCTTCCATTTTCACAAGCTAAAGTCCCGTGAGATCAAAGCTCTCCTTCATAGACACCCTGCATGTATTTCACACATACTTTCTGCATGCCTTTATGGGGAAATGCCCAGACAGAGCCCAGCTGTTAAGCTGAAGGTAATAAGGAATTCTTTGATTCTCAACTGCTGAAATAGAATGATTACAGAAATTTGCTCTTGAGCCCTAAAATGAGAATGTAATCAAGCTTGACGTTAAGCAACTTCATCACAGCTGTGACTGAATACACTTTCCTTGTCCTTGTTGTCAGCTTCCCTCCTCAGGGTCCTGCTGCTGTCACATGTCCTGTTTCTCATTCAGGCACTACTACCAGAAACAGACATTTGCATTCTCTTAGTCTTGCTCAGCTCATGTTTTAGAAGGGGAAATACTACGAGTAGGTGAACATGTGCTTTTTCAAGAGGGGCCGGATTCCTAAGTTTAGAGCTTTGGGAAACTACCTGTGCTGTGCTTCTGCAGTAAAACTAAAAAAAAAAGAAGTGGTCAGATTATCTTACCATCTATTGCTTGTTTAGATTTTAATCATTAAAATATACTCTAATCACATAAGTGCCTTAGTACATAACAGCAGGAGTGTAGCCTGCATCATATCATCAAGTGCCACTGACTTAATTGCCCTCCAAATTTCACCCATACGGCCAATTACATCCCTCAGCACCATTCCATCACTCTCTTTTGTAGATTTTCTGTAACCCTTTTGCTGGTTAATGGAAAAATACCATAAGTTCTTTACCAAACATACAGAATAGTGTCTTGGGGTATTATATATCAGACAGGTTGGTCTTTCTGCTTTCTGTGCACTAGTCATTGTGTGTACGGGAACTCAGATCATAAGGAGGTGTAATGCAAATAGATATACAATCCTTGCTTAAGGAGGCTTTTTGCATAATCAAATTAGATTAAGCAATTCTGAAATTTGTTAAAGGTTGTCTTGCTAAAAGAAATATATTTGTATCCCTGCGAGAATATAACATTACTCAGCTTAACTATTTAGAGAGATTGTTCAACATAAATGATTAACAATAAATACTACTTCAAGGGTCACCATAGATATTTTGCATAATACATTTATATTTTCTAACGAATCTGTCCAAGCTTAACTTGAGGGAAATAAATATGCCCTTCATTTTTACTCCTTTATCATACCGTTACTATCTTACATTGGCTGATTGAAACAAAGCCCTGCTTTTATAAAAGATCTTTAATAAGAATGGCCTATCAAACAAATGAAAGAGTGTTAAAAGACTGATTTCTTTCTCTATGACAGACAACTGATTTTATCCATGTTTTATCCAATGCCATTTTAGCAATTTTAGACTATAACATTCCCTAATGCAGAAAGTTTGTTTTTCATTTGATTCAACAGGTTTAGCTTCTTGTAAAATTTTAAATTATAAAACAAAATAGCTCATGACCACTGCATGAAGTTTTTTTAATGTGCACGTACATGCAAAATAAAGTAACCTTTGTTAGTGAGTTTTAGTCTTCTTTTGTCTTTAGTTATGTTAGTTCTAAAGTTATAAGCAGATTTTAAATTATGCCTATATAAAAGAAAAGCTTACAAAAAATAATTGACTTTCAGACTATTTGACCTTGAAAGAAAACTCTGCTTGGAAAATACCAGATTGCTTTATTATAAAAAATATTGCTATGTGTTGCCTCTAAGTAGGGGTATAAAAAAGCCCATAATAAGTTTACATTTTTTTTTTTTTTTAAATGTCATATGTTTAATAGAATATTTAATGGAATATTCACATGCAATAGAGTGGCACATATTCACAACTATATATACAAAATCTCATGTTTATGTGGATTTCAGATCATATCCTACTTTTGACTGATTCAGCCTTATCTGGTACAACAGGCCATCTGTGGTCCAGCTTTCTGTCTCCTGTACTGAAGGACTGCAATAATGAAACAACTGACTTTATTAACCTAGATGGGGAGATGAAAGTTGAGAGATGAAAGCTGAAGGTTATCCCCAAGCCCCGCCCTTCTGCACTCCCCTCTAAGGATTGCACTGGGAGGGTATATAAGCATCTCTGGCTTTCTGGGATGACCTAGGTCGCTCAGAGTGTGCTGCAGATGGCGCAGAGGGAGTGATTAGCTTTTTTAGTACAGTCTTACAGTTTTGAAGCACGTCTGGCGTTATTTTTGACTCAGTATAGAAATCTCTGACTGATACATCAGGGTCATAAAGATGGGAATTGGGGTAAGTGCTCAATTTTTTAGCATCTATTATGATTTCATTGTTAAAAAGCTAGTGATATGTAAGGTTTTGGTCTATTTATTTGTTCTCTTTTGTCCATCTTCATCTCCAAAAGAGACTAAAACTAGTGCAAACTTAGAGTGATTCTTGGAAATACCATCAACAGTTGGCTTTTTTACTTAGTGAACTTAGTAAAATAAATTTGAATGACTAGGCAGTTACATTACTGGTGCCAGAAAATATTTAGCTAGATCGCAGCATTTGATAATTTCATGACACAGCATGTTTTTATTTTCACATAGCATCAGTTTTTCCTGTGAAGTCAGCAAAGATCATTGTTAAAGATTTCTTAGCTCAGCAGCCTTTCTCAGGGTTAATCAGATTGTATTTTGTAATATTGTATTGTATTTTTGAACTGCTGACAATTTAGCCGAAATGATTAGTTGACTAGGCTCTGGATTGGAGGATCATAGGTTAGTGTGGCTCTTTGCTTAATGGCATTCCTGTTGTCCTGCCTCCCCCCCCAGGGATGAAGTTGTATATTATCCTAGTTACAGGTTCTCCCATGGTGTGTGTGGCCTATAGCGCATTGGGATTCTGGCTAGCATATTCAATATCCTGACATAGGCTTCAGGGTCATTGTGATCTTGGACTGGATTTGTGATTTTTCAGAAGGGGTACAAACTTATTCAGTTTATCATATAATCAAAGTAACATTCGGTAACAAATCAAGACATAATAGAAGGAATTTGAAGAATAGCAGTCTGGTGTGAGTGATTCAAGTACTGGGTGTTAGTAAGTATTTGTCACAAATCAACTTGCCTTCTGTCCCTTACCTGGCACAGAAAGGCCATGAGAAGTACCAGCTGGCAGCTACATCTGAGCAAGATGGCAAGAAAAAGTCAAAGGGGAAAAAGAAAGAGAAGGACATGGATGAGCTGAAGAAGGAAGTGGACCTGGTCTGTATTCAATGCTTGCTTTTATACTGATATCAAAATCAAAGTTTACAAAGGTGAAACCTACACTGAAAGAATGAATAAAGAAATAAGCTGATAAAACAAACAATATAACTGGCAATAATAACTGATAAGTTGATACTAAAGACTGTCTTTAAATTACTTTAATTACAGTTTTTAGCACATAATTTCTTGCTGATTTGCTCCTCTGCAGGATGACCACAAATTGACACTGGATGAACTTCACCGGAAATACGGCACAGATTTGAGCAGGGTGAGCTTCTGCTTCACATATTCATAATAGACGTAATTTATTACACAGATTCATGGAGTATGCATCAGCCTGTACAAATGACCAGATGATGGCAATCCAAGCAAGATGTGGCCTGACCTAAGCGATAATCATCTCTGTTTTTCCTTTAAGAGCAGCACAGTGCCTTAGTGTGTAGCATTATGGGACTGCTTCCATCACATCTACATAATTGTGCAGTTTTCATATTTTCCCCACATTCATTTATGTTTCCTTTTGGTATTCAAGTTTCCTCCCACATCCAAAGTGTTTACTGCCTAATGCCCTGCGATGGACTGGCATCTCATCCAAAGTGTACACTGCCATGCACCCGGTCCATTTTGGGATACAGGCTCACAGTGATCTTACTGGGAATATGAATGGATGGAGCTTTGTCTTTCTTGCCCAGGGTTTGACGATCATGCGTGCCGCAGAGATCCTTGCCCGTGACGGCCCCAATGCCCTGACTCCACCCCCCACCACTCCAGAGTGGGTCAAGTTCTGCAGGCAGCTGTTTGGCGGGTTCTCCATGCTGTTGTGGATCGGTGCCATTCTCTGCTTCCTGGCATATGGAATCCAGGCTGCCTCTGAAGATGAGCCTGCCAACGATAATGTAATATCATCAATCATTTTTAAAAGTTTCATAAAATATAAAATGCAGATATTTCTGGGTCAGCTCAGGGGATAGCACTGTTGCTTCACACTTTCTTCTATGACTTGGGGTTTAAATGTCGCCGCTGTTCTTTGGCAGTGAAGTTTACGTGTGTTTCCTGTGATGTGCTCGTTTTCGCTGGGTACTCTGATTTCCACCTGGAGTCAAAAAGTTTGCAATTAGGTTAACTGGCATTTCTATATTACATATAGTGTATGACTGTCAGTGTGTCTTTCACAATTGCATGAGATTTAAAAATGGAAAATGAATACCCTGCTGTTTCAGACAGGATATTTCAACATGCAATGAAATATGCCAGCTGTCCCAGCCTTTGAATAGCCAGGAAGAGACAGTATATTTTTCAAGGTTTTTATGTCTATCCTCTTGTTCCATAGTTGTACCTTGGGGTTGTGCTTTCTGCTGTCGTCATCATCACTGGCTGCTTCTCCTACTACCAAGAGGCCAAAAGCTCCAAAATCATGGACTCTTTCAAGAACCTGGTTCCTCAGGTGTCACCCTCTCGAATATATATAGCAAATATGTTTTAGACTTTGCTCACTGGGCCTTACTCTGAGAAGGCAAACTCAACTGCGTATGTCTTCTAGCAAGCCTTGGTGATCCGGGATGGTGAGAAGAAGAGCATCAATGCTGAGGATGTGGTGGTTGGGGACCTGGTGGAGGTGAAAGGAGGAGACAGAATCCCCGCTGACTTGCGCATTATTTCTGCTCATGGTTGCAAGGTAAATTGACCAAGCACTTTGGGCCCCTAACAGAGAAGCACAACCCTTTTCACCTCATGGATGCTCTTGTCTTCATCAGTGTTCTAGATCTGAGGGGTCATGATATACTGGGGAGTAGTAGTTAGAGCAATCTATATTAGTCCATCTCTCCCTCTGTTTTTAACCAGCTGATCTTTATTTAGGTGGACAACTCCTCTCTCACCGGAGAATCAGAACCTCAAACTCGGTCTCCTGACTTTTCCAATGACAACCCCCTGGAGACCAGAAACATTGTATTCTTCTCCACCAACTGTGTAGAAGGTATATCGACACACAGAAACTGAAAAACATTTACAGTGGTACTTCAGAACTCGAATTTAATCCATTCAGAACTCCGGATCGAATCCGAAAAAGTTCGAGTTGTGATCGAATTTTCCCCATAAGAAATAATGGAAAACCAATTAATTGGTTCCCGGCCCCAAAAAATTACACCTAATTTTTTTTTTAGCATTTAAACAGCAAATGAACCGGATAAAACAAGAAGAGCATATACTGTACTAAACACATCTAAGCACATTTATCAGAACAGTAATTTGTACAGCAAGAAAATAAATGTATCCAAACAATGTGTCCTGCCCCAATCATCCGCTCCTTCCGTGTGCCACGTCCCCTCGTTAACCCCGTGTGGAATCCCCGTGTCATCAGCTGTTTCTGGTTGTTGTCATGAGTCCTCTGTATTTAGTCTGCATTTCAGTTTGTTTCCCCAATCCGGACATTGTTTTGTCCGTCTGCGTTTTCCCTGCCTTATCTGTAATTAAACCCCGATTCCCCGATACCCTGACCTCTGCGCCTTTATCTCCGTTCCGTCCCTGCTAGGCAGGACAATATTATTATAATTAAATGTATTAATGGTTTATTATTAATATTAAAATAATTAATAAGAAATTTTTATTTTTAAAATGTTTTTTATTATATAATAATAATTACTGTTACTGTCTATCATTGCCTAAATGTATTTTACTGTCTAAATATATGTATTCATCTAGTGTAAACATGCACAATGCTATCACAGTGAATGCGAGGCTGAGACTGAAGCGTTACTCTTTGTTTCCGCTGAGAGACGTGCCGCGTGACTCATTTCTCCAGGCGTACAAGTTATCTTAGGTCAGCGTTCACGGTTTGACTTCTGAGATTCAGATCAAGTTCTAGGTCATTTTTTTTTCGACATGGTTGGTTCGACTTTTAAGAAATTTGAGTTCTAATGAGTTTGAGAACTGAGGTACCACTGTATGTGAATAAATCATTTTGAGTCTGGATTGGATAGTTTATTGTAATTAGATGAGAATATAATAAGAGTATCCTGTAAGAATTCAGTATGATGTTTGTAATACTTTTCAAATATACATTTCCTCCACCATCCAATAGAACAATAGTGTTCCTATGAAACCTTTCACAAGCTAAAATGAAGTAAAGCGAAGAACCAATTATCCTTAATTTATATGGGAAAAATTTTTGAGCGTTCCCAGACCAAAAAAATAACCTATCAAATCATAAATCCATGTGTTTTTTGTGTCCTTTCTGGGTACTCCAGTTTCCTCCTGTGATTAGAGACTTGTATCTATAAATTTTGTGTGTGTGTGTGTGTGTGTGTGTGTGTGTTTGTATATGGCAATGAACTGGGATACTGTCCAGGGTGTTAAACTGTCTTATGCCTTGTGTTTCCTGGGATAAACTCCAGACTCAGATTTACACTATATTACATTTATGGTTGGAAGGTGGATGGAGGAACACAGTTTAATGTTTGGATTTTTAGCTGCTTTTTCCATTGAATACATTGACCGTTTTTTCCTAGCTGTAAATCCAGCCCAAAATTGCCCTGTGTTTCCTCCTTTTAGGCACTGCCCGGGGTATTGTCATCAACACCGGAGACCGTACCGTCATGGGCCGCATCGCCACCCTTGCCTCGAGCTTAGAGGTCGGACGTACCCCAATAGCTATCGAAATCGAGCATTTCATCCACATCATCACGGGTGTGGCTGTCTTCCTGGGCGTGACCTTCTTCATCCTCTCCCTCATACTTGGATATGCTTGGCTGGAAGCTGTCATCTTCCTCATCGGGATCATTGTGGCTAATGTGCCTGAGGGGCTTCTGGCCACTGTAACTGT
>JAODLC010000038.1:171589-199194 GCA_026781145.1 Hippopotamyrus pictus | reverse complement strand
GTGTTGGTGGCCCATCCTGGGTTGTTCCCTGCCTTGCACCTATAGCCTCCGGAATAGGCTCTGGACCCCCCCCCCCCCCCACGAACAGGATAAGCCATTTGAAAAAGTGGATACCACAAAGAATGTTTTGTGATGCCAGGATGAAAGATATGGGAGCGGACATGGTTATAAAGCTTCAGGTCTTATTTGAACTCAACAGAACAATAGCTAGAAATAAATACAATCTCAGGGGAACATAATTGGGAGGAACAGGGGAAGGCAGGGCACTGGCAACACAAGGGTACAATATCAATGACAGGAATGGGGAACACAGGACTGAGAAGAACTTTTAAACAAGACTGACAGGGGACCAAATGAGAGGTAAGTCACAAGGGCAGCAACAAGAGGTAAGACGATTAACAGGCGTGGCTTATTATTATTTTAATAAAATGACCTTTATGATTTCTAAAACAGTTCACTTTATTATAATAGATGTTTTCTTTTAAAATCACTACATAATTATGGGAGTAGTTGATATGATTACAGAACAAAAAAGGTGGTTTTACACTATACAAAGTTTCCACGGCATACCACAGCAGCACTATGCACAAGCAGCTGAAGAGAAAAAGCACACTCCCCATGCCCCCCTGCAGTGAGACCCCTTCTCTGCCCCTGGCTCATCCTGCCCCTGCTAAGCCTCTTTGCCTGTGATCGAAAGGTCGCCAGCTCGAGCCCAGCCTCAGCACATCTGCAAATCATTGAGCAAGACCCTTAACCCCCTAGCTCCCCGGGTGCTGCTGTGGGTCGCAACACAATCAAACATAATATGTTATAAGGGAGAGTTCCATGCCCCTGTAATCTATTGCTAATTCACTCTGCTGACATTAATAATTTTCCCAAAGAGCATAATAAATTTTGGCAGAAATGGCATAACATTAGGAGCAGGCACCATTTTAGTAATGGAAATTAACCAGATGGTTGCATGGTCAAGTCCTTGTTTTTATTAAACTGTGGGGATGGAGAAGAAATTAGTAAATGACTGGCTATGCATACAATAGTTAGAAATTGAATGTTTTGGCTTTAACAAATCAAAGTAATACATGAAACAACTTGTGGAAATGTTCAGTGACTCTGTGAGTCTTTTAGGGATAGCTATTTCTGTCATACTGGTTTAAGTTTTTTTCCACAAACATTGATACTCACCAATGGATTATCCATACACCCGAGCCATACAAACATATGTTTATTAAAGGGTTCAGACTTTCCACAATGGGCACCCTCACCCCGGCAGCTGCTCCAGTGCAGCCGGATTACTGAGCACCACCGAGTCCTTGTGGGTGAGCGCGAGGAAGGGTGGCACCTGCGGGCGGTTCCAGTCACGCGCGATGTACTGGTGGTATGGGTCGTGGGAGCCCTCCACTTTCCGGGAGCGGATGTAGCTGAGCATGATGCCGAAGGTGAAGCAGCTGAAGAGACAGACCATAAACACCAGGTAGATCATGCCCTGGCCCTGGTCCCAGCCGTGACCCTGGTCAGGTCCATGACTGACTTCCTGTGGGGGTGAAGTCCCCCATGTGCTGTTCAGACAATGAAGCACATAGGAGGCCAGCAAGGAGGGCAGCTTGGTGAAGTTCCCCGAGCGTATTCTCATCTGCACTTCGTGAGCTTCCCTCTGCTCTGAAAATGCACATGTGCATATTTATACTAACATTTATCTCAGGTATATTCCTTTACAGTTTTTGTATACAAAGGATGAAGTGGAACTTTTATTATTTCGTCAGTTAAAAATGAATTTGTAATTTTGTCACCTGGTTCCAGCTGTGACACAGAGCAAAGACATTGTCGACTGCCATTGCAATCAGTCAAATAGCAACGTATAATTATCAAATGCTTTTTCAAATTTCACGTAATATGAAGCCCAACTATGTATTTCCTAATTTCTGAACCATAAATAACATACCTGTCTTTAGAACAGTGAGCTGCAAGTGGACATCAGTGGTGAGAATGAGAATGATGAAGGCCCTCTGTACCAGTGGATGTCAGGCCACAGACACCCTATTCAGGAAATAAATTTGGGGGACGTAGACAGCCAGCCTCCAATTTGGCCAGCCCCTTCCAGACAGGGGCATGTATGGACGAATCTCTATGACACAACCCCAGCCAAAGGACACACCTATCAACAGAATCCCTCCCCCATTACAGCCACATGACCACTCACACCCTCACTGCCAAGGTCGAGTTGAGTCCAGCATCCTCAGAGTTTAATGAGTCTGAGATGATAAGGCAAGGTGACCCAGTTCTGCCAGTTGGAATGAGGGTTAAGGTTGACCAATCAATGACACATTACCCCACACATCCACATTACATTTTGGTTGCCACACTTGTGATGTTACCCTTCACATATTCTTGAACAGATAGAGGATTCTGTGCTTCACTAGAACCAGCTTCAAAATCTAGGATGATGATATGTGAAATGGATTAATTCTTAAATGAGTTAAAGATGGTCAGCGAGATGTTTTGGTGCTTTGTCTCTCATAGGTCACAGATCAGTGATTCCTATGAGGAAATGGAAGAGCTCCTATACAGAGTAGTGCTGACAGCCTAATCCCTGTCTAAGGATCAGATACAGGCAGTGGTGTGAACAGACTGGATTTGGCAAGAGTGAGTATAAGCCCATGCTCACAATGGCCATGTTGATGGGGGGCACAGAGGCCAACATAATTTATTTAGTCACAGTAGGAAGGAACATAGTCACCTTCCAAAGTCCTTCAGCCAGAATCCAACCATGTGCTTGGAATGTTGAGGGCGGGGATGGTGGTACAGCCAGTCTGATGAAATTTTAAGAACGATTTTGTAAGATTCCATTAAACCTTCCAGTGCCCCTACTGCACTTATGCTGCAAAACAATCAGCTGTTGAATCTAAAGCTACAAGGATATTCACCATGTGACACTTTAAAAACATTACATTAAAATCACCGATTGCACTTTAGCCCCCGAGTAAATCTATATCCGCACATAAAATAAATAATGCTTGTTTAAAACAGTCTGATGTCAGGTAGGGTAATCACAAGGATACACGCATCTTTAGGTGAATGTCTTTTTAATACACAGCTCAGAGCAGTCAGAAATGAAACACACATTGAAATAGGGGTAACAGATTGATATGGATTCAATCCTCAATAGCAGAGTGCCGAAGTGGTAAAAAAAAAAAAACAAGGCCCACAAAATTCCGGATCAGAAACTAGAAGATGGCGGCATGGCAGACATCTCCGATACACAGGAACGCTCTCCTTGGAGAACCATTCACAGCAAAACTCCAAGGGCTCTTACTGTAGTATCATATCTCTGTACGCTGCCATAACATGAGGTTATTTGACCACGATTTAATCACTTATTAACTGCTTTTATCCAAAGCATTTCAACTCATGCAGTGAGGTACTGGAGCACCTAACTCAAGGGTACAGCAGCATTTATGCTCCTAATGTTGCTAGATGGCCATTCTACCTGCTACACTGTAACATTTAGTTGGACAATCAGCATCAGTGGGACGTTTCAGATGCCTTCTTCTCAAAAACACTGTTAAAAAAAAATTAGTTTTCATAGTAATGAACTAGGGATGTTGGAGAGCTTTTAATTTAAGGGCAATAAAATACTATGAACTACGATTATGAAATCTGCTGGAACTACCCAACCAAACCTACTTCCATAGGTTTTCGAGGCAATTTACACAGAAAGGACAAGCAGACAAAAGACCCACAATAGAAGACATTAAAAATAGGTCAAAGGTCACAGAGGGCAGGGCAGAACTAAATAGAACTTTATTGATCCCAGGGGGAAATTCTGCCCCCACTTCAGTATTCACTGGGTAGACAAACTGCTCACTTTTCCTGGTTGTGTGGAAGGGTCATGTCACGTAGCAGAGCAGAGCATAAAGAGCAAGCACCTCATCCACACAGCAGAGGGCAACGTGGCGTGTGCTCACTGATATCTCTGAGGCCTTAGAACACAGCGGCTTGCTGCAAGTTAGCAGCAGGACGGAGGGGGACAGTGTGAAGTGAAGCTGGGGACAAACGGCATAATCAGCTAACAGTCTGAGAGAAGCGCATGGGCCTTGGCACATGAAATGCTCAAGCATCCCACTGTAATGCCCACTGTCAAACTGCCAATACACAGAGAGAACAGCCCCTCTGGCTGAATGTGAGACTGAGTCTGGTATAGCAATGGAGCCCTTTGGGAATAAACCTTCTAGCACAGTTTTCAATGAAGACTGAAGATTCAAATTAATGCTAATGCTATAAACATTTAAAATCCAAATTAACTTTATTTTAATTAAAATGGTCTAACTTCTCTTCTAATCTCTGGATGCTACACACACATATACTCAATTACATACACAGAGCAACACAGCCTGAACCAAGTGAAGAGGAAACACTGCATGTAATGCTGAAACACTAGGCTGGGGCAGAGTCTTTTTGTCCCGTGTCAAAAGCATCCAAGCCTGCAAACACCAAGGTTTTCTCCATGCACAAAATTTGGGGCTGAACCTTCCCCTGGCACAAACTATGGCCACGTACAGTCCATCATATTCCTACAGCAGGCATGCAAAAGCTGAAAGAGAAAAGAAAAAATGAAAAATAAAACCCATCCTGTCTTCTCGCCTCTCTGGGATTCAGGATGAATAAACCCCAGTGAAGATGAGATATGGACATTTCTGTCTCAGCTGGACCTTTAAGCTCCGACATCCTCTAGTGGTGGCAGTGCTGAGAAACTGCATGCCTACATGCCCCCCGCCTCCACGCTGGCAGAGATAATAGTGCAGCGTGCCCTCAATGTAGTGGGGGGGCATAGTCCGGCCGTCGGGTCTGGACGATTTTGGGTCGGACACGCTGGCCCCTCTTGTCATCTTCGGCCCCAGAGCTGTCCTGCTCGCTCTCACACACATGCACCACTACACTGGGTGTTGTGGGTGTGCCCGTGTGCAGCTCATACTTCTCTCCTGCAAGGAGCAGATGCACTGTTAGTACTGTAAGTGCATAGGCGGGGTGGTGCTTCAATGCTGCTCCCATGCATACTCGCATACCGGGGCCGAGCTTGGAGATGGCACACAGCAGGTCATAGTTGATGACAGGTGTGGCGTCCTGCACTTGTTCCCAGCCCACAGGGGGCGACGCAGGAGGGGAAATGAGGAACTGCTTATCTGGTTTGGGGGGTTCCAGGCGGGGACCCCCAATGTGTACAGACTTTGTGGGATAGAAAGAGAGGAAGAGATTTAAATCATTTAAATCTGACATCCCCCCCCCTTCACCGTTCCTCAACAATAGCAAGAATATGGACCTCATATGTACACAAAACTCAGGTGGAATATATATTCAGCGACAAAAAAGGTTAAGCACACAGAAGTAATGGTCCAATTTGGATGTAATTCAGTACATGTGCAGACCAGCAATGGATATGTAAATTCGATTTGCAAGGAGCTGGCACGTCTAGTCACAGACACAGAGGACGCCCTGTAGATGCATTAGACAGCATTACCAGCACTTGCCAGAGTTTGATAAGGGTCCCATCGTGGCTTTGCATGAGGCCGGGTGGTCGTGTCGTGCAACTGCCCGGTATGTGGGGCATGCAGATGTCATGGTTACCCGATGTTGGAACCAATGGGCACCTGAGGGTACCCACTCACATTGTGAAGGTTCCGGTCGGCCAAGACAGACCACACCAAGGAAGGATTGTCATATTGTGCGCCAAGCATTACATCAGCCCTGATACAGCTTAAGATGAGCTTCAGTGTTCAGTGTGTTGCCGTTTAGAAAGACAGGAAAAGTCCAGGAACTTCAGGGGGTGTCAAATGTTACCTGGGCAAAATAAAGCCGCATCTCCTTCCCGTTGAATTCACTCTTGTGGAGCCTAGCACGGACCTGGGATGCCAAAAGTGCATCCCTGAAGCTGATCTGCACACGCCGGAAACTCCGGAAGAACTGGAACGTGACGTCACTGTCGAAGGATCGGAACAAGGCCTCAAAGCTGGCCTGCAGATAGAGGGAGCACATAAGTGAAATCTATCCATCCATCCACTTCTCAGTTAAGCAAATGCATCCAGAAAATGCAATAAGTTGAGATTAGGGCTGCCATGATCAGTCGAAATAGTCCATGACATCAACACTAAAAATGCATCAACATCAATATTTTAAATCATTGCAGTTTTTTAAAAATTATTTAAACGGAATTACCATTATGATTTCTAAAATGTTTTATAACAAATGTTTTCCTTTACTATCACTAAGTAGTTATGGGAGTAGTTCAAATTATTACAAAACAAAAAGGTGGTTTTACACTGTGCAAAGTTCAATGGCATACTGCAGGGGCACTAGCGCTATGCACAAGCACCTGAAGAGAAAACACACAGGCGCTTTTCTGGACCACTAAACCACTGTAAGTATTATTCATCTTTCAGTCTATTCATGTTTATTAAATTACCATTAGTACGGAGAGCTTTTAAAGCTCATTATTTTAGAAGTCATTATTAAAAGCCATAAAGTTGTCTGCCTGCTATATACTTTAGAATCTCCATTGAATAAGTTTTTGAGAAAATGTTCAGGCCAAAATCTGGGCTTATTCTACGAGGATTGACAGTGCTAGTGTGTGTCCGTGCACTTTGGGCTTGTTGGGACCAGTATTATTATTATTATTAGTAGTAGTAGTAGTAGTAGTATAATTAAAACTGAAAACGAACACTAAATAAAAGAAAAAAAATTGTGAACAGAAATAAAAACCAAAACTATACCACCAAAAAAAATGCGTCGGACATTAATCAGCAAAAAATAGTGCCACACAACATCCTTTTAACGTTGTTCATCCACAATCTCCCCTCTTTTAAAAGGTGTTTTGGTTGCTGAACTGTCCCATTCTTGACTGCAGTGCTTATCAGCATCCATGAATTACCAAAACATTTACATATGGCGTGCTAACTGAATTCAATAAGCATAAGGATTTGCCAAATGTATACAGATTACTAACGCATCTCATTAATGTTTTAGGCATACTAATAATTTGCTTATTGAATTGTGGGCAAAAATAATGTCCATATAGTGCTGAAAAGCCAGCATCCATTATCGAAAGCCCTACAATGATATACAGTATGTTGTTGCCAAAATAAAATTAACTTAAATGGTCTGTTTGATTTTCTGGAGGAAAATTAATCATTTAGAATAGATTAATCGGCCAATTGGTAAAACAGTCGATAGATTAATCCAGCGGTGTCAAACTGCAGTCCTGGAGGGCCGGAGCCCTGTGTAGCTTAGTTCTTTTTCTGTTTCACCACAAATGATTCAGCTCAAAAGCTGTGTGGTAATTAGCACAAGGAGTTGAATCGGGTGTGTTAAATGAGGGGAAACCCAAAAATGTGCAGGGCTCTGGCCCCCCAGGACTGGAATTTGACATCCGTGGATTAATCCAAAGAAAAATAGTGGTTAGTGGCAGCCCTAGCTGAGATCCTTCAATTTAACCGCACAATTCACCTGAATACAAACCAAAATCTGTCCAATGCCTCAGATTACATTAGATATGATTCTCAACCTCTGGTCTAACACCTACAGTGACCAGAACCACAGTATTAAGAAAATAAGAAATTTACAAACAAGAGGCCGCCATTTGGCCCATCAAGTTCGTCTGGGGAGAACTTAACTAATAGCTCAGAGTTCTTAAAATCTTACCTAGCTCTGATTTAAAGGAACCCAAGGTTTTAGCTTGCACTGCACTAATAGGAAGACTATTCCATACTCTAATTCAGTGTTTCCCAACCCAGTCCTTGGGGAACCCTGAACAGTCCACGATTTTGCTTCCTCTCAGCTCCCAGTGCACCTGTAACAGGTATTTGGTGTTCCTGATTGGTTGGGAGCTGGGAGGGAGCAAAAACATGGACTGTCCGGGGTCCCCCAAAGACTGGGTTGGGAAACACTGCTCTAACTACACACTGTGTAAAGAAGTGCTTTCTCAAATCCATTTTAAAATGTAATCCTGCTAACTTCCATGCACTTATGGCCAGAAGTTCTAGTGTTTAAACTAATAATTTTCTTATTGAATTGTGGGTGAAAATAATGTCCATATAGTACTAAAAAACCGGCATCCATTATCTAAAGCCTGCAATGACATACAGTTTGCTGTTGCCAAAATAAAATGAACTTAAAGTAAAAGGTCTATTTGATTTTCTGGAGGAAAATTAATCATTTAGATTAATTCTGAAGTAACTAATTAGTTGAACAGCATCCAGACCTGTTAGAGGCAGTAGCGCTAAATTCACAGCGCTTATCTCAACCTGACAATACAACAGCAGTGCTTAATGACATCATCGATACAAAAATCAGCTTTTTCACAATCCAGAAGCTTTTAAAATGTTGTGCGTTTCCTTATAAATAGAAGGCTGTAATACATCCTAATCCAGATCAAGCATGCTTGTCATAAACTGGACCTGAACTTGCTGAGACTGGGTTAGATGGAAGACTATTGTAGCCTTACTTGAGCTTGGAGTGAGCACCAGTGAGGCAATCAGACAGTTACTGTTAAATTTTATTATTATTAATAATAATAATAATAATAATAATAATAATAATAATAATAATAATAATAATAATCATCAATACCCTTTGGAAAGCTGGGGGTTAAGGGCCTTGCTCAAGGACCCACAGACGTGCTGAGGCTGGGTTTGAACCGGCGACCTTCTGATTACAGGCACAGCCCACTGAGCCACACGTTCCCTCTTCAGATACATGCTGGGAATACAGAGGCATCCTGCTTGTCCACCTATGTGCTCGTAAAGTACAGAGCCAACAGGCCAGGATCAACTGCTTTGCTTTCGCCAGCATGAGCTCGAAAGAACAAACTCGCTGTCACAGAAACACTATGGTTTGCTTGTTTTTTTTTTTTTTTTTTTTTAATTTCCAGTTCCCCCTGCCCCTTGAGAATAAAGAATGTACAGCAGCGTCTGACTATCACAAGAACAATGAAAAGCTCATCAACCTTCTCTCTTCTTGAACACAGAGCATGTGTGTATGTGTACACACACACACACTTGAACGTGTTATGGCGACGTAGCATTCCAGTGTTCTCTCGAAAAGCTGACACCGAGTATTCCGGTGCCCGTATTACTCACCTTCACCAGCGGATCACCGAAAACGTCCTCGGCCACTTTATATGCGATGAGCGCATCGGGCAGGTCGGTAAAGTGCACGTCCACGGTAGCCTCTTTCCCCACCTTATCCGGGTGTTCCATGGTACCGACGGGAAAACACTGCCCCAGAAACGTGTATTTAGAAAGACATCGTGGTTTTTGTCAAGTCTGCTCTTAAAGGCAGGACAGAAAACAAAAAGGAGCCCTTTTAACTTTTCTGCTAAGTGCCTCCCCTACAACTAATGCATTAAAAATCCGGAGACAGTACCTTGTTATGAAACAAAAATACAAAGGGAAAGTAGGTAATGTCTGTTAAATTAAGGGAGATGACGTTCTCGTTGGCCTCGGAGGTACTACTGCAGCTGAGAGCAGCTTCCTGTTTCCGTCTCGAGTGCAGCTGTCCAGCCCATGCCGAGAACCTCCACTATCTGTACATACAGCTATGATATACAACAGTTTTTTTTTAATCAGTATACTGTAATTTTAAGTCATATAAAATGCCGGAGAGGCGATAGAGAAAGCCCTTTAAACACCGACGAATTTCACGCTGTTGTATTGCAGTGTATATCTGCCCCCTTACGGTGATATTTGAAATGGGTCATAAGAATTGACTCATACGAAATGCTGTAACTCGTTATTCTGTTGTAAAATCTTGTGTTTTTTTTCCAATCCAGGTAAATGTAATAACTTACTTAATAGAATCACTGGCTGAGGGCCTGAGGGTCCTGCCATGGTGCGCCCACCACAAGAACGGCCTAGGCTCACAGTCACCCTGGAGGGCCATTTCCCTCCCATCTCTACTCCGAGTCCTGCCAGGCTGTCACCAGCAGTCATGTTTGCCCATGCCATGTAGTCACCAGCCATCACACCTGCTCCCGTCATGCAGTTGCCAATCATCATGCCTGCTTCTACCTGCCTGCCTGGGGCCATCACCTCATTGGTTCCTGCCTGCTCACCTACAGCTTTCACCTCGTTGGTTCCTGCTTGCTTGCCCACGGCTATTGCATCCTAGATGGATCCCACCTGCTTGCCTGTCAATTTCACTGCCGCACCGGAGTACGTCTTGCCTTGACTGAACTCCACACCTGCGCCCACCGCAAGGCTGCTGGTGGTTGTCCAGACCCCACCTAACCATCGCCAACTAGCGGCCTCCACCAGCCCTGTACCTGACATGCAGGCTGCCACCAGCTCTGGCCCTCTCCAGTCAGGAGGAATCAAGCCTAGAGGACCTAGAGTGGGATCCTCTGAGCATTGCCCTGAGTCCAGCTTTGTGGGTCCCTGTACGGCCTCCACGACAAACCAGGTTCAAAAGGGGTAGTTCGAGTCTCCATCTTTCAGAAAGGGAAGCGGGGACATACCATCCATGCCATGTTCGTTTCTTGCCTTGCAGACCCATATCTAAGTGAATTTTCTAACTCTTTTCCCAAACTGTTTAGGCTTTTAGACATTTTTGGAAATCATGCAGGTTATATATTAAATATTCAGAAAATCCAGATCTTAACATTAAAGTATACTCCACCAAGATTGCAATACATTCCAGTTAAAATGGGGCCAGTCTTCACTGAAATACTTATAATACATTGGGTATAATGCTACCCAATGAAGATTCAGTGTTGACAACACTTAATTACAGTACCCTTGTGGTTAAAGTAAATAGATATACAGTGGTACCTTAACCCACGAACAGTCCTGTTCACAAACAAATCGGGTTATGAACAAAATGTTCGAAAAAATTTTGTACCGGTTTGCGAACTGTGTTTCAGGCTGCGAACACACAAACATTGTCCAAAAGCGCTCCAAAGAATCATCTGAAATACGAAGAAGTGTATATTATGCCCAAGAACGATTGTGGAATGTATAAAAAAAAACTTGTAGTAGATATATGTCTTTACTATATCTCTTCAACGATCAAATATATGAAAAAAGAAAAAATTTGAGAGAGAACATTCTGTTATAGCAATACCTTTCAGTGATGGATAAACATGTTTGTGATTGTTTTTAACAGTCACATATCTATACATAAAATTACAATACTTCATTAATAACATAAATTGAGTAACTCCTATTTAAATGTTATATTGTCCATTCGTACATAGTGGCAACTGCGTATTGTTTGTTTACAGTACAAACTATGTTGAAGCACAAATATATTATTAACCCTCTAGCCAGACAATGTGCAACAAGCAGAAGCTGCCAAGGTTGGCTGAAGGAAGGGATTCGCCTGAGTTCACCAAAAGTTCACAGCTTCGTATTTTAAAAATCAAGTAGAGATGGTCACACCACCATTATGTTCAGCCGAGGCACCAAATAGTAAAAGACATGATTGACAAACTTATCATCTAGGGGTGTGGATCAAGGGAGAAAACAACGATGGTGAATGGTTGAAGAAATGATGATGCTTAAGTGACAAGATAAGAAAATGTATAAAAATCTGTTTAAAAACAGTATTGGACACACTCCTGCAGGGTGTCCAGCCTTGGCTGTAACCTCACTGTTGCAATAAAGGCTGAATCTGAAGATCTACACAAGCGGCTCCTGACTCCTGGTTGGAGGGGAAGAAAAAACCACAACAAGACTATCATGCCAGACGGAATAGTGTAATAGTGTGGATCCAAAAACCTTAAACGGCCAGAATGAACAATTAAAATGACAACAAAAGAAAACACACTTTTTTAAATGAGCAGAATCATTAACACTAGTTCTCACTAAACAATAAAGCAACCACTCTAGTTGGTTAGCCATAAAATGGCAAAATGAATGGATAGGGCAATGCCAGAAAATGTAATGCAGCGCACGCCTGCTCGAAAATAATGCGCAGCGGTGCGAGGTACCACTCGGTACTCGATTTCCAACCCAGTACAAGTAAACCACGCGCCCAGTTCTGTAGCGAAGGTTCAGCTGCCGTCTAGCGATAGTATTTATTGGTAACATTTACGAACTTGGTGGTAACATTTTTTCTTTTTTGTTTCTTTCACGAGTAACAGTAGACCTTATAACAGCCTTATAATGGGGGCTTTCATTGTTATATTTCAGGCTGCCAGTCTAGACATACCTGCCTACCTGTACCTAAGTCTGAGCTAATGTCTATGAGAAGCGCAGGTGGGTTATCCTACCGGTTAACGTTACCCCAAATATTTACTATATCGTAATTCCATTTAAGTTTACCGTCTGAAACTGTAGTGTTGACGTTCCTCTACCACATTCGATTTGCTTCTATGAATACGAGAGAATATTTTTGTTGAGAATATTATTTGTGTGCCGTAAGTCGGACGATGTAACTATGAAGTGAGGTCAAATGTTGCTAGATAAAAGCGGACGGTTTTGTTTTCTACAGCCAATGACGATGTAAACATGTGTTTCTCCGGCCGATGGGATCGCAACAAGGTGTGGCTTACTGGAAATGGGTTGGAAATCGAGTGACGCGACCGGTACGACGCACTAGGGAAATGTTTTACGGCAACTCGGACGCACGCCGGTAAGGCCAGGAAGTGGAGATGAAGGGGAACATGTCTGAGAGCCAAGCTGAGGCGGGAAACGACATGCCGGCGAAAAAGCAAAAACTCAGTAGCGATGAGAACAGTAATCCCGACCTCTCCGGGGACGAAAATGTAAGTAGCACTCGGCCGTCAGTAGTATTTTCACTGAGGGTAATTTATCAAATGATGTGTCGGACATGAACTTTCTCCCCATTTCATTGTTTAAAAATTTAGTTCGAATATTAGGGTAACAAGCTAGCGGTGGATTGTTCTGTATTCGGAGGCCCACTTATAACCGAACTGATTATTTAACACATAGTCTGTTATCCCCGTTGCGGTGGTTATATTTGAAATCACTGTCTAAGAGGATCATTGGATAGTTTATTGGTAAACTATCTGTAAACAAGCACATTTTGAATGTGCCGTCAGAGACGATGTGCCTCCTTAGCCTAGCATCCGGTGAGCTCGCCTTTGTTCCGCTTGTCTGAACTTTTAACTAGTATAAAATAGAGGTACGAAAACGTTTACTAAAGAAGCGAAGTACTCGCCTGTGGCAGCAAGACATTATCATGTTAAAAATTCTGAATTTGCTACTGCATTTAATTTATTGCCTGTACTTTACGTATAGTGTGTAAGTTAAATGTCGAATCTGTAACGGCGTAATTCATATTCTTAAAAATATCCCCTATATAGCCACGGTCTTTCACTTTTAACAGCAAGTTCGATTTTTGTGTGCATACATTTTCGATCCTTCTGGTACTAGTCTGTAAAAAATTGAGAAATCTTTCATGAATACTCCTATTTGTGTATTTATTACCCCTCTCCAGGTGGTTTTACTGAACCACATAAATCGATCTGTTATTAGTAACTAGCAGGAGGGTAAATGAGCTTTAATCGTTGTTCAATGAAGCAGCCGTACAGGTTTGCCAACTCAGACGTATTTGGCATGACTCTCATGCTTTTCATGTGATTGAAACGTTCGTGCAAGAAATCCTATGGCAGATCTATATTTGCCTTATAACAATAAAATTATCTATATGAAAACTGTTGGGGTAGTTTGCAAACCCTACAGACTATTTGCAAGGCAATGAAACTAGCATACATGTAAATGTGTGTGCAGACTTGTCTCGTATTGAAAATTTCACTTCAGCTTGATGACCAAAGCTGGCAGCCCTGGTCATAGCACTTTGTCACCCACAGGTTTTGTCCTGGCTCTTTCACTCCCATTTTCCTGGCAGTGTTTGGAAAACCACATATTTGACTAATTGTTCCAGTAGTGATTTAATTGCTGCTAATTCCTAACTGATCTACCATTAATTGGTCGTTTGGGAATGTACGCAATGTTTGTACCCACTATTTTTTCGTGTCTGTATGAGGTTACTGGATTTGGGCGACCAATGCATAGAGTCTATAAATATTTAACATTTTCAAAAGAATTTGTAAGTTACTGATGTAAATGTACTGCAGCACCTTTTAGAATTTTGTAAAATTTTAATAACACTAATCCAGTCCCTTCTGGCTTTCCAAGGATGATGCCATCAGCATTGAGAGTGGGACCAACATGGAGCGGCCGGACACACCCACAAACACACCCAATGCCCCGGGCAGGAAGAGCTGGGGAAAGGGCAAGTGGAAGTCGAAGAAATGCAAATATTCCTTCAAGTGTGTGAACAGTTTAAGGGTGAGCTCTGGGCTTATTATGCCCTTTAACCTACTGTCGGTCATTGAGATGATATAGTGGATGGAATATAGTCAGATGGTGATTGGTCCTTGTCCTGTGATTATCAGGAGGATCATGGCCAGCCCTTGTTTGGAGTGCAGTTTAACTGGCACAGCAAAGAGGGGGATCCCCTGGTATTTGCCACAGTGGGAAGTAATAGGGTAAGGAGTGCCTGCACATGCTTATATGCACAAAAACACTCACTCAAGCTGTTTAAGGCAATCCTGTGCTGCTCCTCTCAGGTGACCCTGTATGAATGTCATTCCCAAGGTGAGGTCAGACTCCTGCAGTCTTACGTGGATGCCGACGTATCCTTCTCTTGCATGTTAATTCTCCCGTTGCTGTAATATTTTCTTTTGGTTCTGGTATTAATTTCTTCTTTGTTGGTGCCGGTATGCTTTAATTGTGCCTTTCTTTGTGCTCTGGTGTATTTGCTGTCTCTTCATGTTGTAGCTCTGATTTGGGCTAGATATGGGTTGGTTTTCCTTTATACTAGTTCCAATCAGGCAGATGAGAACTTCTACACCTGCGCATGGACCTTTGACACCAACACCAGCCACCCGCTGCTCGCAGTGGCTGGATCACGAGGCATCATCCGAATCATCAATCACATTACCATGCAGTGCATCAAGGTGCGTGTGTCTGTTGCCTCGATCCTATGAACTAGGTGTCATATCCCTGTCTGCTTACTATTATGGCCTTACTACCGGTTGCCTGGCAATCAGAAGGAGGGTCGGCACCGGCTTGTCATCGCCTCCCTGCTCCCCGGTTGTGTCTCAAATCTTATGACTTAGACAGTGTGACTTGGCACTTAGCCATTTCTTCGATTTGACTCTCCCTGCCGGCCCCTGGAGGATGGGCTCCCCCTTTGAGTCTGGTCCCTCCTAAGGTTTCTTCCTTCTCGGGAGTTTTTCCTTGCCACTGTCGCCTATGGCTTCCTCACTGGGGGCTTCGATTGGGGATGCTTTAAAGCAATTTGAGGCAATGTAATGTTGTGATAACGCGCTATACAAAATTAAATTTTGTTGTACAATCTGCTATTAATGCCGTTATCAGTGCTTCTTTTGTTTTCTCTGCTGCCGCAGCACTATGTGGGACATGGGAATGCGATTAATGAGCTGAAGTTTCATCCTCGAGATCCGAACCTCCTCCTGTCTGTCAGCAAAGGTAAAAAGGAATAATTACTTGTATCCATCTATCATTTATTCCAGCAAACAGAAAAATAAACCTTGAGGGAATTCATTTTTTATTATTATTTTTATTTATTTTCTGAAAGGTGGAATTTAAAACTTTTTAAGTACAGATGAGTCTGTCACTGGTCCTGTGTCTCCCAGATCATGCCCTGCGGCTGTGGAACATCCAGACAGACACATTGGTGGCTATATTTGGGGGTGTGGAGGGTCATCGGGATGAAGTGCTGAGTGCAGTGAGTAAAGAATTAAGATGAGGTGTGTCATAGGTTACAAGGTTCTGAATACCAGTCTTGATGGGCTTGGAGAAGGTTGTCTCCCCCTCTGTGCAGGGTAACGTGGTCTGACTATCTTGAGAGTAGGGTAAAGGGGTAATTGCCTGATTTTATGACAGGACTTTGACCTCCTTGGGGAGAAAATTATGTCATGTGGGATGGACCATTCTCTGAAGTTGTGGAGGATCAACTCCGAGAGGATGCAAAAAGCCATTCGGGGATCCTATGAATATAACCCCACTAAGACCAACCGGTGAGTCTAAACTCCAGAAAACAGATTTCTAGGACCGCAAAAGTGAATTTACCTGGTTACTTTTTTTTTCTTTTTATACAATGTGAGGTGATGGTAGGATTTGACAGGGTCAGATTTGTAAACTGGATGAGAGCAATGTTTTGTTTTTTCGTATGCCATGCTAAATTTTTGTCCACAGACCCTTTGTCTCCCAGAAGATCCATTTCCCAGATTTTTCCACACGGGACATACACCGCAATTATGTGGACTGTGTGCGTTGGCTTGGAGATCTCATCCTATCCAAGGTAAGACTGAAGTCACAGGGCAGTGCTAGCAAAGTCATGGTGAGCATTCCCAGTGTCTGGTCAGATTGAGATAATGAGGCAGTGCAATTAGTTGACAAGGATTTAAATGTACAATAAACACACAAGCCAAGTAAAATAAGTTGTAACTTGGAATTTGGAATGGACCGGAGATTTGGGAAATTGCTTTTCCAGGGAAGGGAGTGGGCAACAACCAACAAAATTAGTTTTAATGGATTGTCAAGTGAGGGGGCTCTGAAGAGAAGTACGACAAATGAATCAATAAATGATGAGCGCTGTACTCAAACTGCTGTTAGTCACTTAGGCAAATTTTATAGTTCTAACTGTATGAATCAATTGTTTTTGCAGCTTTCACAGGTGTCATCCCATGGCACTTTACTGGGGTGTGTGGTGATGCATTACTGCATCATTTATACAGAATAATTGAAAAACAGAATAGAGAAGACCAAGGGTTAAAATTATTGGACATCTTGGGTGATTCAGTGGGTGTAACTGTTGCCTCACATGTTCTGAAACCCTTCTGTGTGTATGGCACAGGTGTCAAACTCCAGTCCTGGAGGGCCGGAGCCCTGCACATTTTTGGGTTTCCCTTCTTAACACCTGATTCAACTCCTTATGCTAATTACCACACAGCTCTTGAGTTGAATCATTTGTGGTGGAACTGGGAAAGAACTAAGCTATATTGGACTCCAGCTCTCCAGGACTGGAGTTCGACACCCCTGGTGTATAGTTTGCAGTTTATTCCCAAACTGTATGCTCTGGTTTTCTCCTGCGGTCCAAGGACATGCAGTCACCCTTACTTGTGTGTTCTGCAATGGACTGGACTGGCCTTTCATCCCATTCAGCATACACCCCTGCCTTGTGCCCAATGCTACTAGTCATAGGTGTCAAATCCCCCATGGCTCAGCAAGCAGTTGGAAGATGGATAGATATAAATTTCAGGCTTGTGCACCCAGCAGCTGCTTAAATGACTGGTTGTTTTCGTCCCTTTCTCTACCATCCAGTCATGTGAGAATGCCATTGTGTGCTGGAAGCCAGGGAAGATGGAGGATGACATCGACCGTATAAAACCCAATGAGTCAAATGTGACCATCCTGGGCCGCTTTGATTACAGTCAATGTGACATCTGGTACATGCGCTTCTCCATGGATTTCTGGCAAAAGGTACATGAGTTTGGACACCCAATATTGTCCTATCATAATATTTTTTTCAGTTATTTTCATATGCACAACTTCTCATTTTTCAATGTAGTAACATGAAATAAGTTTTTGATCTCTTCCAGATGTTGGCTTTGGGAAATCAGGTGGGGAAGTTGTATGTGTGGGACCTGGAAGTGGAAGATCCACACAAGGCCAAGTCAGTTATATTCCTTCCTGTCTTTTTCTTTATATAATGAAATGAATTTGCGTAGTGAAAGGGGTCTAATTTGATCAGTTTTGTGTATCATAATTGTATGCTGCTAGGCCTGTCATAACTACCTCTGTTGGGTGATATATTGACAATTGTTGTAAACAATATTGTCCTTTTTAAGACCATTTTTTGCCACTGATATATAATAGCTTAATAATGCAATTATATATTTTCAAAGAGCAATGAACTTAAAATTCTTACAAATATTCATGCATTAGAATTGGAATGTCAAAAAAGTAAATATCCTTAATGAATAAAACCACACAAAAGAAAGAGAAAGTAGATTCTAAAGGCTGGTTCATACTTCTCCACACAAGTGCAGCACTTGCCTATCCGCTCTGTGTATGCATACACGGAAACGTTCATAGTTCCCTGGTCAAACTGCATACTTTGCGCATGCGGACGTGTTGTACTTATTTTCATTAATAATAATAATAATAATAATAATAATATAAATTATATCCCTGCACACGTGCCACAGCAGTGAGGTTTGTGCCGGTTTGTCTGTTTTACAAAGTCAGAAAGCAAACTCATAGGGTTATCAACTTTGTTCAGCTGGTTGGCATTTTCGAGACAATCTGCACTTGCATTTACAAGTATGTAACAGGATTATTACCTTGTAAAGGGTTTTTAACTACCCCCACACTCATCGGAAGCATCCATGTTGGTATTTTAAAGTGGACACTAGCAAATCGTTCATGCCCAGTGTGTCCAGAGCAGTGTGGACACATTTGTTGCCCTCCAAACGTTCATCTGTGGAGGCCTACAATGAACGTCATAAATGTTTGAGCGGACACGTCCTCTTATATGCATGCAGGGAAGTATGAACCAGCCCTAAAGCTCTGTTAAAAATGGCACTAAAATGACATGGTGTTATAGTCATTCGTTCCTTAACTGGAAATGTACTGCAAACCTAGTTTTGCGGAGGCTCCACTCATATAAAAATACATAATATAGTAACTGAATTTTAAAAATCAAAACAGTGACTGTTCCCTCATACATGACCGACTGCAGATGGCTGAAACAGTGGGTGATAGTGAACCATCCGCGGACCCCGTACATAACATGACCTCTGTGTACTTATGGTAATAATATATTATGCACAGTAAGGCTTTACTAACATTAAATTGTGCATTATTTATATTTAAAGTATGATAGTTTCTTGAATGCAAAGGATTTAGCCTCATTCTACATACATATGGTAAAGTTGAACATTGAGGTCTGGTGCACCACCTGTATTCCATCTGTTTTTGTCTGAGGCTGATGTTGAGCACATGGAACATGATCATCACAGTTGCCAGAAAAGTTTCAAAACATCCAAAACCTACATGTTCTGCAACATCTAAACATTACTGATGATGCAAAATTTTTGCCACTTACCTATTCACAGCTTGACAGCTCAATCTTTGCAGCATGTACAGCAACAACCTCAAAACGCGTTGGGGGCCATATATATTGTGGAAAAAAATCTGGTTAATTCTGTCAGTAATCACTAAATGTCACCTGTTACTGGGTCATATATGGTAGAACGGGCTATAAAGCAAAAAGAAATTAACCGAGTAGGTTGAATGTAAGGCAGAAATAAGAGGAAGGGTCGTATATGACCCCGTGGGTTCCCCAGAGTTAAAGTTAATTGTTAGCAATTTCATGGATAGTAATGTTTCCCTCACCCAAAAGATCTATCACTTAAAACACTTATAAAATCATTTGGGGTTGATGCATTAAAATACTGTTTCTTTTTGATATTTTGTTTAACTATTTTGATTGAATTGATTAATGCTTTAAAGAATATGCAACAGTGATCTGAGATTGAAATGTGTTCAATTTTATCTGTGTTTAAACTTGAGCCACGTGAGAACTAGGTCTAGTGTGTGTCCTCATTTAAGAGTGGGAGATGCTGATTAAAATTGAGTGATTTTGAAAGCAGAATAAACTGTTAACATGTAGATTAAAATCACCAGTTATGATAATCTTATAGTGCGTAATACAAATAGACAGTAGTTCTGAGAATTCAGGTAAGGAGGAGGATGTATACTTCGGTGGATGGTATACTGTTAGCGCCACGATTGGCATTTTATCTTTTAATATAAGGGCAGGACATTGAAACGATGGGAAAACACCAAATGATGCATTTCTGCAGGCAAAAGAATTATTAAAAATAGCAGCTTATCCTACCCCCTTATCTTCACGAAATTGATTTCAGTCAAGCCAGGTTTCTGTTAAGATCATTAACTAAAACCGTTTTATTTGCCAAAGCTCTGACATCTAAAAGGGCCATCTTTGGATTCTTTATTTGGTCTACAGTTCTTAAGAGTTGTGCTTCATGGCTGATGTCAATCAGGTGGGACAGTGTACGACCTTTAAAATGGCTGCGATTTGTTTCTGTAATCACAGGATGAATATGCATATCAGAAGTAGTAGTAGGAGGGGAATAGCATTTTTTCCCCCAGTATTTCTGGATTTCTGATGTCATTGTGCATTAAGACGAAATGAAAGATATTTATAATATTTCAACATGGATGGCAGTCTAAATGTGCATTTCTGGTCTATATGATTGACAAAGCACCCCGTGCTCAAAATATGCTGGCATTGGTGTTGGTACTTCTGTAAGGTTCCATTGATAGTGATAATGCTTTATTAAAAAAAGCTAAATTCAGCAGAGAGCTGATTGCTGTTGCAAAACCATGTCACAAGTACCAGCGAAAAACTGGCCATCAACCCGACATGACTCGCAGCATTCAGTGCGTAAAGCAAAGTCTTAACACAGTAAGCCAGTAGCTGTAGTTTTGACTGCCTGGCAAGTATTTTTAGCCAGCCATTACTAAATTCATAAACAAGGGCTGGTTTAGATTCTGACATTCACCAAATGTTAGGCGACAAACTTAAACTGCAAAGTTTCTCCCCAAAATGATTTTGTGGTAGATTTGGGGGTTAAAAGCATTTTGCTTTGCCTGGCATAGTGATTTAAAAGATTTAACCCTTGGGAGCCCTCAATAATCTTTCATAGATCGCTTTAGTCTGGCCAACGTTAAAGCTGTGAATATGAAGTTTGTGTTGTCAGTAAACCTGGATGAGTTTACTGACATGGAGTAAATGGGTAGTTTTTCTATGTTTGCCCAGTTTAGCTTGTTTTTTTCTGATCATAGAACACTTATGAAGGTATGAACAACAACGTCAGCATATTTTGAGCGGTGGGTGCTTTATTCATATAAACAAAAATTAGAAGTGCACATTTTCACTACTGTTCATACTTTAAAAGAAATATATTGATAATATTTAAGGCTTTATGGTTAGAAAATGACAAGAATTATAGAAACTTTTCTATAATTTAAAGATTTTGATATAACAATGCTTTTTTCCAGTAATAAGTTCAAGGGTGCGTTTCCCAAACGACGACGGAAGTTAGCATTAACAATGTATCGTACTATGGTAGTTCAAACTAACCAACATCCGAAGTATGACTGTTTCCCAAAACCGTCGTACCACAGTAGTTCGAAACACGTTAGTTGGGACTTCCGTAGTTCGAACTACCATGGTTTCAGCGCAGATTGGTCAGACTCACAGCGAGTCTACCGTAGTTCGAATTACCATGGTTCCAGCGCTGATTGGTCAGACTCACAGCGAATCGTGCGCAAAAACTAACAAACTACTTTCACAGCCGGTCGCGTACAAAAACTTGTGAACTGTGTAATATATATTTAATGATCACATATATATAATGTTGGGAAGATTACTTTGGAAATGTAATGTTACAATTACAAGTTACTCTAAAATGTAATAGTAGTGTAACTATTTCAATTACTGTATGAAAGTAATGTAACTACATTTGATTACTTTTCTAAATTATGAATGAATATTCTGAACCGTTAACCATTTTGAAATTTTGTAATCTGGTAGTGTTTACCTTACAGCAGTACTAAACACTGATTATTGTAAGTACACAGAAGTCATGTTATATATGGGGTCTGAGGATGGTTCGCTATTATCTACAGTTTCAGGTACATGCGGTGGGTCTTGGGATGTATGACCCGCAGGTAAAGGGGAACTACTGTACTTGCATTATTATGCAATTATATTACCATTATATCAGTGGCATAAAATGATCCTAAAATGACAATTATATCGTCTATCTCTTTCTGGGACAATGCATCATCCAACAGAAGTAGTTATGACAGGCCTAGTTACATAACTATTTATATGCAAGTTACTTTGAGGACATCACAAGAACTTAAAAACAAAAAGCAGGAACGTCATGTTCAACTGTCTTAGTTTGGGCTTCAAAATCCTTCTTTGGAGTTCCCTACAAAAGATTCCTATGCACATCTACCAACCTGTTCCCCCGTCTGAGATAAGCCTTTCTCTCCCTCCCCAAAAGGTGTACCACCCTTACCCTCCCAAAATGCACTTCAGCAATTCGCCAAACCAGCTTCAGCCGTGACAGCAGCATTCTCATCGCTGTGTGTGACGATGCCTCTATCTGGCGCTGGGATCGCTTGCGCTGATTACATGTCACTGTCAAGACCTTTGGTTTTTGGTTAATGCAGGGTCACCAGACTGAGCTGGATACACTACTGCTATTAGTGTCCATCACCCTCAGACTAGGAATTTGTGACCTCTTTCTTTACTTTTTTTGGCTTTCATGTTATAATAAAAGTGTATTTTTTTAATCAATATGTTGTAAATTATCGTTTTGATGGTTGTTGGTATGATAACTTACATTTTATTTGAATGAGGGAAAATACAAACTTGAAACAAACACAATTACAGTCATGGATTATTGTAAATGTGGGTGGGTATGAATAACGATGACCTAGATTTGATATTAAGTAGTAGTAGAACACGCTGCAATGCTCTACTATACTATATTGCCAGTGTTTTTTTGTTTTGTTTTTTTTTTTTTTAAATAAAAAGGGGGGGTTATTTGTTTGCTATGGTAGTGTGTAATAGCCTTCATGGTAGTGGAGTTCTCTGATGGAAGTGGCCTCTTACTGGGTCATTACATTTTAATTCCAGTATTACATTGTATTATATTTACTACATCATTATTATGTCATATTGTAATAGATACAGTGCATTTGGTGCAAGGCAGGAACCAACCAACCGTTGCAGGGTCAGTCAAAGGCATTTAAATTGCATGTTTCTGGATGGTTTAAGGAAACCGGAGAGCACCAAAAAACCACACCCACACAGGGTGCATATAGGAACTCCATACACACAAAGCAGCTGTGTGCAGCAGCAGCGCTACCTGCTGTACCACTGTGCTACCTTAGCTTAATGTGCAATTGTCACCTCACAAGGACTACAGTAGTCTGCTGGGTTCAAGCTGTCCATATGTTGGGCTAAAACGTTTTTGGTCAGTCAAAGGAAAGAAAATTTAGCAAGCTCTGTAATTCTAATGATGGTTCCTTTTCAGAAGTTTTTAAAAAAAAAAAAAAAAAATCAGTCAAAGGTTTACCACTTTTGCATGAGCTCTCCATTTGTTCTCTGACACCATCATAATTATTTTTGTCTTTGCTTTTTGACTCCAAGTATGTTCATGAAAAATTAAACATGAGTGAAGAGGATGAAAGCAACCGGTCACGAAAAGACATTCCACTTCCACTGTATTTTGTATTTCATAGAGACAGTGTTGAGGAAAAGCGACTGACTGTCAGCACTGCTTTGTCTTCTGGCAGTGATGGCATGCCACCAACCTGTTTGACAGACTGTTGGCTATATGGTTAATTTTCACCTTTTAAATGTCTCAAAAACGTCAAATATTGTTCAGCCATACTCAAAATACAATATGTTCGCAAACAATCACGTACCATATAATGTAAGTGTTGCGGCTAAATGACAGGACTAATTTTTGTTTGCAAAAATTAGTGATTATTAATATTTTGACATTGAGGAATCATAGAAAGTAAATTAAGCAGGCTGATTTAAAGTTAAAATGATGAAAAGGCTAGGCTAATTCCAAGCGGCTAAATGGCACATATCTGGCTAACTTTACATTATTAAGTATGTCAAACCCGAAAGTCTTCTATAAGATGTATTTGCGTTACAGTCCTGCTGTGGTGAAATTTAAGTTCTGCTTTGCGATACTGATGACTGCATCTTCCTTCACTTTTAATGTGAAGTGCTCCCGGGAAAGTTTTTGCTCATTACTTTCACCTCCATCCTTTATGTGCATCTGTATCTGCCATATTGCATAATTGAATAATCAAGAAGGAAAATTTTAATTGATGCTTTTTAGTTTAATCAAGTTTATGTTTACTACTTGTTTAAAAAGTTACAGCAAGTTACAGCTGAGTCATGCAGCTGTAATAATAAAGTTGCACATCAATGAAAAACACAGGGAATTATTTTTTTGCCACCTGTGGTGTAGAGAAGATGTTATGATGAATCCAATTGAGCATCTGTGGGATGTGTTGGAACAAGAAGTCCGATCTGCGGCAGTTTCACCTTGCAATTCACAGGAGTTAAAGGATCTGCTCATGTCTTGGTGCTAGGTACCTCAGAACGTCTTCACAGATTTGCCAACTTTAGTCAGCTGGCTTGAGTGGGATTTTCAATTCAAAATTAGTTTGCACAAATGTATGTAGGAGTTTTATTACCTTGTACCTAATCTGTAGGGTTTGCAAACTGCCCCAACGTTTTCAGTGTAGCAAATATTAAATGTGTAATGTTTTGATGGCATGCAGAGAAGAAATGGCATATTCTTTATTTTATAATATTCCATAATCTATTGGAGGTAGTCTGACACGGTCTCTCTTCAAGAGTTGCTAGACATCTCACAACTAGTCATCTGTAACATTTTGCTGTGTCTTACAGTGCATTCATACAGCTTCCACAGAAACGGCACTCTCAATATAGAAAACAAAAAAGAGGCATATACATTCAATTGATACAGTATGCAGTTATCTCCTTGCCTAAATTTCTGATCCATTACATACCTAGCTTAGACCTACATTCTGTACAATCAAAGAACAGTAAATGCAGCTATTGCGCTGTGTATGTGTCTAGGAAATAAAGAAATTTATAAACCCTTCCCTACCACAGCCATATGCTTTTCCTATTTCCTGCAAAGCATTCCCTATTTAATTTGGCAGTTACATCATTTACTGTTGCTTTGAGTGAAGGCTGGCCTGCAAGGTACAGTACAAGATCTTCTGCCAGGAAATGAGTGCATGGACCGCTATACACATCGGATACTGTAGCCATCTTTCCTGCCAGGAAGTACTCATCGTCCTTGACAACTATGAATGAAAATCAATCATATTTTATGATTTTAGGTGATTTATGATTCAACCACAATCCTAACTTGCTTTCTATGTTATTTTTTACTGTTCCGCACATAATTACCATCAACAATTCTTCATAATCCACTGAATTCAAGACAAACATCAGCAATTGTTGCTAAACCGCTCAAATAACAAAGCATCTTAGTGATGTCACACATCCAAGACCATACATGCCATTTGCAGTTGTTTACCAAATTGATCACTTTTAGGTGGTTCATTAGTAGAGTTGGAAACTAATCATTTCCTTCTTCAAAAACACCAGTCTCATAAATCAGAATCAGAATACTTTATTAATCCCTGAGGAAATTATGTGGTTACAGTTGCTCCAGGACAATAAGAAAGTAATCAACAGGTTAAAATGCCAATATTGAATAATACAATATATTACAAATTACAAAATATTACAAATAGCTCTAATACAATAACTCAATATACTGTATAAATATCCTAATATATTGCAGAAATTAACTAGATAATGTTGAATTAAGGTTCCCCTTATAATCGTGCTCGTAAGTGAATGAGACCGGAATGTCACTGGTTTCTGAATGTGTTGCATGCTTGAATCTTCAGATTGCCTCATCCCAAATGTTTGACATTGTAATGTTGAACCGGCTGACTATCATAATCAACAGGACGTGATGGGTTTTTCCTGATAATATCAGATAGCGTAGTGGTGCATAAAGGTTTGTTTTTGTACTGCGGAAGTGGCCATAAGTTTTGAAAATGACACAAGTATTGGTTTTCACAAAATTTGCTGCTTCTGTATTTGTAGATCTTTTTGTCAGATGTTTTTATGGTATACTGGAGTATAATTAAAAGCATTTCACAAGTGTCAAAGGCTTTTATTGACAACTACATTAAGTTTATGCAGAGTATCAATATTTGCAGTGTTGGCCCTTCTTTTTGAAGACCTCTGCAATTCGGCATGCTGTCAACCAACTTCTGGGCCAAATCCTGACTGATGGCAATCCATTCTTGCATAATCAATGTTTGGAGTTTGTCAGAATTGTGGGTTTTTGTTTGTCCACCTGCTTCTTGAGGATTGACCACAAGTTCTCAATGGGATTAAGGTCTGCAGAGTTTTGATGTTTTATTTCCCGAGACTGTTATCATTTTTGCCTTGTGCCCGGTGCTCCGTCATGCTGGATAAGTCATTGTTCATCACCAAACACTTCTTGGATGGTTGGGAAAAGTGGCTCTCGGAGGATATTTTGGTACCATTCTTTATTCATGGCTGTGTTCTTAGGCAAAATTGTAAATGAGCCCACTGCCTTGGCTGGGAAGCAGCTCCACACATGAATGGTCTCAGGATGCTTTACTGTAGGCATGATACAGGACTGATGGTAGTGCTCACCTTATCTTCTCTGGACAATCTTTTTTTCTGGATGCCCCAAACAATCGGAAAGGGGATTCATCAGAGAAAATGATTTTACCCCAGTCCTCAGCAGTCCAATCCCAGTACCTTTTGCAGAATATCAGTCTGTCCCTGGTGTTTTTCTTGGAGTGAAGTGGTTTCTTTGCTGCCCTTCTTGACATCAGGCCATGCTCCAAAAGTCTTCACCTCACTGTGTATGCAGATGCACTCACACCTGCCTGCTGCCATTCCTGAGCAAGCTCTGCACTGGTGGTGCCCCAATCCTGCAGCTGAATCAACTTTAGGAGACGGTCCTGGCGCTTGCTAGATGACTGTTGAACCTAATATTCTAGATATTTGTTATTTTTCACAGTATTTTTAAGCTGTCACCACAGTACTCAGCAAAAACTCCAGTATCAACATAAATTGATTAGAACTTTAATAAAAGATTTTTTCCCCAATCAACTCAAAAGAGTTAAAGATTTTGATTTGAATCAGAAAACTATAATTATGAAAAGAGATATTTCTTACCCTATTCCTCCTAAGGTAAAAGAACTAAATTTGAAAATTCTCAATGAAATTTACCCAGTTAATGACTTCATTAGACATAAATTTAAATTTGATGTTAATGGTTGTACATTCTGTGATAGTGAATTAGAAAATCTTTTTTTTTTCAGTGTGAAACAGTACAAGTGTTCTGGAATGACATGTGGAGCTGGATGCAGACCAAAGGGATTGACTTGCCCCCATTGAGTTTAAGGATAATTAAATTTGGAAATTGTTTATTGGATAAGACAATTGGATTCTTAATTAACAACTTAATTTTACTTGGAAGATTCTTTATCCACTGCGATGGGCTGGCCCCCCAAGCTGGGTTGTTCCCTGCCTCGTGCCTGTAGCTTCTGGGATAGGCTCCAGAACCGCCGCGACCCAGAAGGTTGGAAAGTGGGTTAGAAAATGGATGGATAGATGGATTCCTTGTCCACAAATACAGATTTTTTTTTGAACTAAACCTGATTTTAATTATTGGTTAAATGATCTTAAACTATTTTGCAAGTCACTGATGTTAGTTGAACATGAATCAGAAACTTCACACTGGCAATTTTGATTTAATTTGATGCCTTTACTTTTTATTTTTATTTTGGCTTTTTTGTTTTTGTTTCTTGGTTTGTCAGACATGTCTGTTTAGAAATATTATA
>JAODLC010000038.1:152061-164075 GCA_026781145.1 Hippopotamyrus pictus | reverse complement strand
ATGTCATTGTGTACTTAACATGTTCGATTGATTGTACATATGTTAAATAAAGTTGGGGGGGAAAATGCGTGAGACATGAGAGCACTGGCTATTGCCAACACTATGTCTGCACCATAATACCATATATAATAATCCGATAAACCTTATTCACCTATAGACCTAGAATGAAACATTCAACAGAGGAACGTACGCGATGCCTATCAGCTTTAGTGACATAACGTAATTACGTTCCGGAAGTGCGGAATTCATTGTTTCCTACTGGGCTTGCGCATTTCCAAAGATCGTCGCGGGCCTATGACGTACGTGTCTAAGGGATTCAGCTATGCCACGTCGGTTACACTGTGGAAGCGACAAATCTGCTCTTTTAGCACATTCAGTTTACACGTTTTTTCCATCCTTTACCTGACTAATAGATTCAAAGAGGGGATACGCCATTCTCACTTTATCAACGCAAGTGCCAAAAAGCACACGTATCTTATGTGCAATCATTTCGCGAAATACAAATAAAGCTCCGAACGCGTACCTAAACTGATGTTTCTTTCAGGTTGGGCGATTCGGGCGGGCCTCGACCCCACGACCGACTGATGTCTCCGCGTCTCCACCAGCCGCTCTCCGTTCATGTGTAAGTGATAGCTTCGCCTTAATGCTTCGAACTGCAGTATGATTTAATCGTTTGATTTTCATAATCGTTCTTCTCTCTGTGTAAAATTTATAGCGATAGATGACAAGTAGTTGAAGTTATGTTTTGTGGCATTTCTTTCGATTGAGCAGCCCTATTTCAATGTAGTTTAGTCCAAAATCACTTAGGACGAAAAACTGTTCTTGACAGTATAAGGTTCGGAGGAGAACATGTGGATACCCATGGGTAAGACTGCTTTGACTCGTAGGTGTCAAAACTTATTGGCAATCGTGTGTATGTTTTAATGAATATATCTAGACAGATTAATGAACAATTCTTCTGAGGAATTGCTGCACTGACCAGTCTGTAATTGTGTAGTTACTAAGGGTGTGTGTGCGCGGAAGATAGATACAGGTATGGAAACATGGCTATCCTATACTAATGGCACATAAACTGATCATTTAAATTGGGCATTTGGTATAAGTCAAGTGTGTCTTTGTTTCCTGCCACTTTTTCTGTTGTATCATGGTGCTTGAGGCCTTTTGTTGGTTTTCTGCCAGTACTGTGTCATGGTCTTGGTAAGGTGTGATTATAGTGTTGTGCGGTAAGATTTTTGTTTGTGGTATTACGGAGTGGCTGTAATGCTGCTGTTATGTTGCAGTGCAGCAGCAGCCCTGAGGTTGCCACGGGGAGCAGCTGGGGTCACTGGACATGCCCGGCGGTCGCAGGGGTCCGAGTAGACAGCAGCTGAGCCGCTCGGCCCTGCCCTCGCCACAGACGCTGGTGGGGAGCAGCTGCAGCAACGGTGCGGGGCTCAGGAACAGGTGAGCCCCAACCACCACTACCACATCTCTGTACAGGGAGGGCACTGTCTGTAGATCCCTATATCCTCCCGAGACCCAGCACTTCATTTTATCCATCATGTTTATGTTCATATCTCTTAAATTGTACATGCCAATGTCTATGTTGCCCCTGCAGGAGCAGCACATCCGTGGGTCTCTCTGCCCCACCACTCACTGCGCTGATCAGCCCAGAACCCGTTCGCCATGCACGCATTCCTGAACTTCCCATCGACAGCAGTGTGCTCTTTGAGTTTATGCTCTTTTTGTACCTACTGGTGGCGCTGTTTGTGCAGTACATTAATATCTACAAGACTGTCTGGTGGTATCCTTATAGCCATTCTGGTGCCTCTACCTCACTGGTGAGAGCGCTCGCTCTATCATCCTCTGTCACACACAAACAGATTTTGCTCTCTGTGCTCTCTTGTCCTTACTGGTGAGGGCGTGCACTCTAGTTGTCTGTCTAGATGTTTCCAGAACACATGCACATGAAACGCATAACTAGATATTTTGCTTTCGTAATTCTCTTCTTTCCTGTCTGCAGAACTTTCATCTAATAGACTACCACCTGGTGATCTTCATTACTGTTATGCTGGCCAGGAGGCTTGTATGGACTATTATTTCAGAGGTACAATGATTGACTTGCAATTTCTACCCAGATTTCTTCCTCGTTATCTATTCCTTTTACTCTTTCCAACCCAATCTAACAGTCCCCCTCTTTTATAGCCTGTTATTTTGCATCTGTCTTGAGGTTTTAAATGTTTGTATTGCTCATGTTTCGGTCCTTTGGTTTGCATAGATGGATATCGTCTGGGCCCAGTTGTTCAAAAGTGATCCAATGGGATTTCAGATAACGGATTGGATTAAATCTTGAAAATGGTTTGTTCAAAGGGAAAAGAGGGATTCTGAAATCAGATCAGATAACCTAATCCAATCTCGGTTTTAATCTGGATTAAACCTTCACTTTGTGGTGTTCAAACGTTTGTGTTTGAATTGGGATACATTTGATCCAAAAAAATCAGGATAATCCTGATCCCAACACAAGGGTGGATTCAAGGGTGGATTTCTGGCACAAAATTAAATAAAACTTGAAAATTGAACACAAAAGCACTGTTTTCTGATGATATATACATTAATTTATATTTTGTACAATTGTTGAACTAGGACAGTGGCAGTGAAAATAAAGTAGGAAATAATACATGAAGTCTTTCGGTGTAGTAAAGGGGAAAAAAAATTCCCATGAGATATCTGTACTCAAACAAAATCTCAAACCTCAAAATAAAAAGCTCTACTGTCCATTGTATTTTAATGAAAATAATTACTATTATTCAATTCACCAGTCAGAAGTAATGTCTTACAGTTATATCCCTGACCACATGTCCAATCTGTCCCTCATTTTGACAGAACATTGGAGGTTGCTCTGGTTTATTGTGGTGTTTTCTGTTTTTTCAAATTAAAACACATAATGGCTATTTGTGGCCACTGGTATTTTAGGTGTACCTGTTGTTCTTGACATAGCCAGTAGGCTACACTGTTGGTTCCATTTAATGCACTAGTAAACTGGGATTTGGTAATCCTGAAAATTCTTCATTTGGATAACAGTGATCCAATCCAGTGTTGCTTTGAAAAACCAGCATAAAAGTAAAATGGATTACCAAATCCTGGATAGCAAAACGAGGGATTTCAAAATCCAAACTACTTCGATCTGGATTAAATTGTTTGAACAACTGGAGTAGTGCTTGAATTTATGTGGGCACTTTTCTGTTCTGACAGGCGTTCCACACAAGCTCCAGCTCCCTGCTCCAGTACATGATTCTGATCGCCGCCCGGCTGACCCTGCTTACATTCTGTGGCTGGCTGCTGTGCTGGACTCTCGTCAACCTCTTCAGCAAACACTCAGTGCTGAACTTGTTGTTCTTGGGCTACCCGTGAGTCCCTCCTCTGCTTGGTACAGCTTTGCCACAGCAAGGAATTCTCATACATGTACTTTTTCATCTGCATAGGAATATGTCACATTAGAGCTGTGCAATTAATTGAATTTGAATCACGATTACAATTATGGCTTCCCACAATTATGAAAAAATTATAATCGAGAAATTATATTTGTTTGTATCTCATATTGAAATGATGCCCTAATTTATCTTGTGCAATAACTCTAGATCAGCGCACTAATTTTTTTGTGCTGCGTTTTGCCCCTCCCTGAACACTGTTAGTGAATTCCCTACAGCACAACAATGAAAATGCATTCACAGCCGAAACAGCAGGCCGGGTACCTTTGGTCAACAAAAAGTAAACACGCATCAGTTATTTGGAATCATTTTGGTTTCAACGAATCGGACCAAGAATAACAAATAATTTGCGGAATATGTTTCACAGCTGTGTCTGCATCACAAGGCAACACAACCAATTTATTTAACCACTTAAAGCGTAATCATAAAGGGAAGCTCATCAACTTGTACTGCTATACAGTTGTCCGTTAAGGACACCCTCTATAATCAGGGTACCTGCGGTCATGGAAAACCTGGAAAAGTTTTGGAATTTTGAAATTATTTTTCCGGGCTCTGGATAAGTTTTGGAATTCTTGGATAGAGAAGAAAGGTTTTGGAAACTAGCCTTGTTTATTTTCGTTTCCCGCTTCTTTCTGCGACGAAAATGTACGAGCGGAAGTCAATAGTTAACTACCTTATACAAATACTGTTTTACCTACTTTTGTTTTGCAAACTTATTGGTTTTGGAAATT
This sequence comes from Hippopotamyrus pictus, assembly GCA_026781145.1. NCBI lineage: Eukaryota > Metazoa > Chordata > Actinopteri > Osteoglossiformes > Mormyridae > Hippopotamyrus > Hippopotamyrus pictus. The sequence continues at coordinate 159,877 of JAODLC010000038.1, read as the reverse complement.
TTTCGTATGGTACTGGAAAAGTCATGGAAATTAATTCTACCAGAATTGGGGGAACCCTGTATAATGCAACCATGTATCCGTCAAGTTCTCAATAACACTGAGATAACGGTTGCCATCACATTATTTAGCAAAGAAGAGGGTCTTCAGCACAGCTGCAAATAACATCTCCTGCCATCGTGCATGACTGAAGCCAGATCATGTAAACAGACTAGTTTTTCTTGCTAAAAATCTTAAGTTGCACTTTTTATATCAGTGGACTAAGCAGTGGACTCTAATATGTATAGTTGAAAATCTAAAATATAAAAAATCAAGTTTAGTGTTTTTGAACCCCAGAGAACAGTTCATCTCAGTATAATTTATTCATTAAAAAATATATATTTGTACAAGTTTGTGTGTTAAAATTAGTATTTTTGTTTCAGTTCAATTTCAAAGTAAATATATGTAAATACATTATTAAGATTCAATAAATGTTTCTGCAGTCAAGAGTAATTGTGGGAAATAATCGTGATCCCCATGTTAGCCAAAATAATTGTGATTATGATTTTTGCCATAATCGAGCAGCTGTCACATTTATATTTACATTTCTAAATGCAGGTGTCAGTCTTACACTTTCCGATTTGCAGCTATACGTGGCTTACATACTTGGCTGTGTTTGCAGATATCTGTACTTATAAAGCTTTCTCACACACTTTCACTTTTGAGATGGAAGTTAAAGAACTAAGGAGAAATGAGTGCAATCCCAGGTGTGAAAATGAGTTACTTATGAGCACATTAGTCATTTTATAGCTGTTGCAAAGGAAATGTGCTGCAGTGTTTAGCTCTGTATCTGTCACTGCTTTATGGTATCTTGGGTGATATCTCTATAACACTGCTCCCCAGGTTCGGCGTCTACGTGCCGCTGTGCTGTTTCCACCAGGAGGCTCGTGCTCAGACCCCAGCAGCTGATTGTGGATGCCTGGAACAGGATCCAGATGGGCAAATTCTTCGTCCCAGGGACTTCCTGGCCCTGCTGCGGGAGAACCTGCGGGAGCAGCTGTCTAGCTCCACCCCTGTCCCCACCCATACCTGTCTGCTGTCACCTGAGCTCATCCGGACTGAGGTGGAAGGGCTGAAGGCTGACTTCAACCGCCGCATCAAGGAAGTGCTTTTTAACTCGTTGTTCAGCGCCTACTACGTGGCCTTCTTGCCTCTCTGCTTTGTTCAGGTAAGTTCGAGGCTGTGCTGATCATGGTTGTTTTGACGAAGGTGGTAACAGCCATAGTAATAATGGTAGTGCTGTCTTCTAGAGCACGCAGTATTACGACATGCGCTGGTCATGTGAGCATCTCATCATGGTATGGACCAACGCATTTGTGATGCTCATGAGTCAGCTGCTGCCTCCCCAGTACTGCGACCTGCTGCACCGCTCAGCCGCTCACCTGGGCAAGTGGCAGAGGCTGGAGCATGGTTCTTATGGCAATGCCCCACAGCATCTGTGAGTATCTGCTGAACACCAAGACATGCTCTTTCAGCTTGCTTAGTCCAACCAGATGTACCTTTGTAATCTGTGTCTTTACAGTGAAGATTCCCTTGGAGAGCATCCTATTTGTTGTGTCCTGGTGTAGTAGGTCCCTATATTGTTTGCTGCTTTTATTCAACAGTTATTTACAAGATTTGGTGCCATACACAGAGCCTGGCCTCCACCAACACCAGCCACCACTGCAGAGACTTTCATTAATGGTGCAATAATACTGTGTTGCTCATGTATTTCACTGAAACAAAATTCAGCAGCTCCTCCTGCACTAACATGGTGGAGGCTGGAGATTTGATGCAGCAGAGTTTTATGGACAGTTCAGGACAGGAACATTATTGCCTAAGCTGATGAGATGGCGTGGTCCACTGTTTATTGCTCAGTATCTCCCAGACAGCTTTCAGCATGTTTCATGAATCCCTGTGTTTCAGGAGGCCATTGACTCACCAGCCTCTTCTTTTGATCCTTCCTAGAATAAGAATCCAGACTGTTAGGCTTGTTCTCTCTCACAGTGATTTTATTTGGTATTATTTAAATGATGAGGGAGACGTAACATAAGTTTTCACTTATATTGTACAGATTAGACATAGTGATGTATGACTGGGTGTGTCTGTCTTTCTCTGCTCTCGCAGTTGGTCGGACAGTACCATCTGGCCCCAGGGTGTGCTGGTGAGACACAGCCGCTGCCTCTACAAGGCTGTCGGACCATACAATGTGGCACTGCCCTCTGATGTCTCCCATGCCCGCTTTTATGTGAGTCTTTATATGTATGACGATTCTGAAGCCATTTTCCTAATTTTGTGGGGATATTTTTGGGTTAAATGATGCCACTAGGTATAGTAAATCTTGATATCTGGTGATCACAGACAAAAGTGCCACATCTTTTTCAATTGTCATTGCATTAAGCAGAGAGAAGGTGACATCTTTATATGTAGATAAATGTGTGTGTAGTATGTCCTATGAAGTCACTTAAAGTAGTTATTCAGTAGTGTGCATTCATAATCGTAGGAAAGAACAGGAAGGTTTTGTCTGAAGGTTTTTGCCTTGACATTTTCCTTCTCTCGCTCTCTTTCTCAGTTTTTGTTCCACAAGCCACTGCGCATCTTGAACCTGCTGATTGGGATTGAGTGCAGTGTAGTTCTCTACCAGCTATACTCACTGTTGCGGTCTGACCGCTGGAACCACACCCTGTCTCTGGGGCTTGTCCTATTCTGCAGTTATTATGTGTTGTTCAAGCTGCTGAGAGATCGCATCGTGCTGGGCAAGGCATACTCCTATCCCCTGAGCAGCAGCAGCCTGGGCCTCAAGTCCCAGTGAGGCAGGGCAAGTGTGGAGCCTCCCTCCTAGGACCCAGAACTGGTGACCGTCAGTAAACTCAGAATGTTATTTTGATACGGTTATATTTTTCATGCAATGTTTGTTTTATATATGTATATACAAACAAACAATTATATTTAAAAAAAAAAAAAAAAACAAACCAAATAGATTTTATATTTTGTATAAAGTTCCACTTCTTGACGAGAGCAAGGCTTAAAGCTGCCATGTAATGTTATTCTTGATGTGTGTACATGAGTGGTGGTGGACCGGCTGCTCTTGTATGGGCCTTTCCTGGGTGCTGAGTGCTAGCAGTGTCACACTAAAACAGCCTTTCACAGGGAAATGCCGCCTGAGACGGCCTGGAGAGGATGTTTGAGCTTCCTCACTGTTTTGCATAGATGTCTTCATTTTATATTCTCCAGTCATGGCGGGATCCTTGCCATCAGCATCTCTGCGTTCAGAACCTGAACGATAGTAAACTGATGCTGCTCTGTTTTATTTCCCCATTGCCAAAATCCCAGAATTCAGCCTGACAAGCTACAGAGAGAGAGATGTCTTGAGGGAAAATGTAGCTGTATTCCTCCGCTGTGACTCAACACGCAGTATCTCAGACAGGTTTTACACACTGGCAATATGACAGAATAAAGACACCTAAAATTAAGTCCCCTAATCCTGGCCACGTGTAATATAATCAAGTGTGTGTGTGTGTGCGCTTCCGTCCACAATCATTTAGGAGAGCCACACCAAAGTTGAATTAAGCCTTTATTCATTCAAATTTTGCATTCAGATTTTGAGCTATAACCCATAGCTGCCACAAAATCATTGTACTTGTTTCATTTCTTGTTTCAAAGCAGAGATGTCATTTAAATTTAGGTATGTTAATTTTAATAAAAGTACAATTCAGCACCAAAAACATCAGGATCATACATATAAGTAATTGTTGTTGTCTTAGTTTAGGTTCTCCAGTATAACAATATGAAGTGGTGGGCAGAAGTGCAGTTCAGTGTGGTGTAAACCAGAAGGGTTTAACCAAATGGAAACCAAGAAAGTAATAAACAGAAAGTGGGTTGACCCTGAATGCCACCTGCTGATACTTTAAACATTTTGAATGCATCATAGCTTAGCATGAACATGCTTAATGAGGTAACTGCTGTGGGTCACATCTAAATTTACAGGACGAAGTACACATTTAATGAACATGATGCCGCAGAGTGGGCTGAGGGGTTCAAACATAGCAGGAGAGGTGCTGCTGCTTCTGGAGTGTGATCAATACTGCAGGAGGTATATGAAAAGGTGAGGTTTCAGATACATATGTTTGTGATGTAGGGAAGGTTCGGGTGAGTGTGTGTATATGGTAGGGCTGTCACTTTTGAATGAATTTCTGTCGTCACATTATTCGTTCACATATATTCAAATATCTGTGACCCCCCCCCCCAAAAAAAAAAAAAAAAAAACCTGCAACAGGATCTTCGATCTTCAGTATTTTGACAACCTGTACAACACATTTGTACAAAGCCCGTAAGTGGTCAGAGTGGGAAAATATTTTTTGAAATAGTTTCGCATTCCTAATAACGACTGTACTGTGTCCATTTAAAGTAAAAAAACATAGAATTAATGGACTAATAAGCATAAATCTAAACAATACAAACGTCCATTTAAGTGTGTTTTAAGCATTAAACTGTGGGGGAAAATAAACACCATGAAACTTTTTATACGTGTTTATTAATAATTGCACTGTGTCCATTCACTGCCAGTGACTAAAGACAGATGGACTACAGAACGTACCACACAAAAACTAGTTTGCAGTTAGCGATTTGGGAATCCGTTTACTTTATCTCGACATTGCAGTGAGGTACACTACCAAACAGAGTGACATTTAGTTACTCGTGATTTTTGAATCCGGATAATGTCGTCCCCTGTCCCAAAATCTGTTGATACTATACTTTGCTCTTTATTTTCAAACCCGAATAATAATAAAAAAAACTTCACCATATAAACTGGTCCAACCAAACTCATACTGACCAGTCTGATTTGTGATTTTTTTTTTTCATTATCCACAGTCTGTCAGTGACTGATAAGTGCGTGAGGCAGAAGGGGTTAAAAACAGCCGTTTCGACACTGGAAATCTACTTCCAAAACTCAGTGTCGATCACATTAAAAATGCATTTGTGCTTAGACAAACACTGATTTGTAGGAAAAAAAAGTCACAAACGGATTTTAGCATTTTTTGAAAAATTCAGAAATATACTTGCACACATATAACTTTGGGTTACTTGATGTAATCCCTGGTTCTTTGATAACACAGTGAGGTGTTTCACTATCACTTTGGGCGTGACCAACTACAGAAGCTCCAATGACACCATATCCGTCTGTGATGGACAGGTCGACCTGCAACCAGGCTCCGCCCCTGCCATGCTAATGCGGTCGACCTCCCTGACGGTTCATTCTAAAAGGATTTCTTCCCGTGCCTGCGCAAGACGGGAAGTGATGGTGAAACACCTCACTCTGTTATCAAAGAACCAGGGATTACGTCAAGTAACCCAAAGTTCTTTTTCTAACTTCGCTCGGTGTTTCACTATGGGAGATATGGACCGCTCCCGGATTGCGCCGCAATCTCCCGAGACTACAAACTATAAAGACGCACATAAAAAAAACTGATTTCTCAAACCAGTTCTACAGCGTTAGCCTCCAGTACCGCATGTGCCAAGGAAGGTCCTGAGACATCCAGCCTGTAAAAGCGCACAAACATCTGTGGTGTAGCCACAATACAAATATCCTGGATAGACACCCTCTTGAATAAGGCCCAAGATGTGGCCATACTTCTGGTAGAATGGGCCCTCAAGCCCTTGGGAGGCTGAGAGCCCCTGCAAGAATGAGCTAAAGAAATAGCCTATACAATCCAGTGAGAACACAATGTGTTTAGCTTCTGTTCCTCAGCAGAGGAAAAAGGAGGGGGATGGAAAGCTGTCAGCTCCACCGTAGAGCACCTGTAGTTCTTAGGCACAAAAGCAGGATTAGGACACAGGCACACTTTGGTAAGTCCCGGACCAAACTGCAAACAAGAGCGGACAGACGGGGCCTGCAAATCGTTCACTCACTTTGCTGTAGTCAAAGCTAAAAGGAGCGCTGTCTTAAGGGAGAGATATTTCAACCCCACCCCGTCCAAAGGCTCAAAAGGGTGACAAGACAAGGTGTCCAACACCATAGACAGATCCCACAATGGAACTGACAGCTTAGAAACTGGGTGTTTCTGGCAGGCACCCTTCATGAAACGGCAGATCAGGGGATGCTGTCCAGCTGGCTTCACATTAAAACCCACGTGACAGGCTGAAATCACAGCCAGATACACTTTAATTGTAGAAAAGGCTTTCCCTTTTTCCAACAAATGCTGCAAAGAACAGAGGATTTCCACCACTGAACACTGAAAAGGAACAGTCGGTCTCAGCCCACACCAAATCTCAAACACTCGCCATTTTCTGCTGTAAAGCGAGCGAGTGAAAAAAGCCCTGGCACTTTGTATAGTGTCAATGACTGGTGGGGGCAGGCCTGCAGCATTCAGATTCCACCGCTCACGGGCCAAGTCAAAAGAGCTATGTTGTCTGGGTGGGGATGGTATATTTCCCCTCTCGCCTGCAACAGGAGATCCCAGCATTTTGGGAGGGGCCACAACTGAACCTTCAGCTGTTGAACTATCTCTGCCACCCAGTGTCTGGATGGCCAGTGTGGGGCTATCAGAATCAGCGACAGACCCTGCTCCCTTATCCTGGCTAATGTGGAGGAAAATAGACTCTGGGGAGGGAATGCATAGAGGAGGACATTTGGCCACGGGTGGGCTAGAGCATCCACACCCAATGGTGTATTTTCTTCCCACAGGGAAAATTTCAGTGGGCACTGAGCGTTTTCGACTGACAGCTCGCCTTGATGCGGTTGCTAATCTGGCAATGCTGACTGAACAGCGAAAATAACTTTCTCAACATGGGAATTACTCAGCACAATTCAGCACTAAAGCCAAAATCGCGTTCGTCGACTCCAATGATGGGCCATCTATGAACAGTTAAGCGAGATCAGCTTACTAGCTAGGCAGAGGGATTCCTCATGGGAAAAAAGCGCCAATGAGCTGTCAGGGAGGTCGACCGCATTAGCAGGGCAGGGGCGGAGCCTGGTCGCAGGTCGACCTGTCCATCACAGACAGACGTGGTGCCACTGGAGCTTCCGTAGTTAGTCACGCCAAAAGTGATTCCCATAGCGATTCCCCACACTGAGCGAAGTTAGAAAAAGAACTTTATTTCTATGGCCACATGCCTTGGCAATATACAGTATGGGCTACATCACAGGCCAGTGTCCAAAACACTGTGACCCAGAAGCAGTAAATTAGCCTCATACTGCCCAGGCTGATTTGTGAATACGTTTTGAGATACGACTGACATATGCCTCCTTTTTAAAAAGGTACATAAGCACAATAAGACACCTGTAATGTACGTGTCCAATCTTGTACACACTTATTGATCAGACAAAACTTAAAGGGGGAAATGTACCCAACATTTTTGTCACATCAGCAAAAGGTAGCCACTCATGGGAAAAAAGTGTCCTTTGTATGGAATGACCAGGTTGTTCCGTTGGTCCTGGGATTCAGGTTGTTCTGTGGTCCTTTTTCTGAAGGTGGATCTTGCCTTGTTAAAGGCCCACTTGGGATATCCACAAGTTTTAAGGGCTGTCTTCAGATGTCTGTCTTCCTTATTTTTGGCTTCCGTGGTGGTGGGGATGTTGAAGAGTGAAGAGTGCTCCAGCACAGAAGGAGCAACACCTCAGTGCCAGAATCAGCGGTATACCTTCATCTGAAGGACAAAGGACACTCTTTTTTGGACCAAAATGTTCAAATATTGGACAGAGAAGATAGGTGGTTTGAGAGAGGAGTAAGGGAAGCTTTACATGTGCAAATCAACAACCCCTCTCTCAACAGAGGTGGAGGCCTCAGACATAACTTATCTT
>JAODLC010000038.1:130649-141624 GCA_026781145.1 Hippopotamyrus pictus | reverse complement strand
GCAACAAAGTTTTATTATAAAAAAGGTAATGTGAGCAGCTTTAGTGTCTCTACAGAACTTGGTGTAGATTAATGACAAGGCTGTGACTAAGTGCAATACCACTGCTTAACATGGATACCCAGAATTCCTGAATATCCCAGAATATCAAAGCTGACAATTTCCTAACATGCAGAAAATGCTGCAGCGATAAGCTCATCATGCAAAGAGGTGCTGTTAGGATAGGAGTACAGCTTGTGCAAAAGGTATTCCTCCGCATGCTGGCATTAGGAGAATCCATGCAGACAAATGGTTGTCTCCATTTACTCCAATCACACACCTTCCTTACTGAGGCCACTTCATACCGCATAAACCTCTAGGCCAGCTACTTATTGCATACAGGAGGCATCTGCCAATTCTGGGAGGTATCGTTATTAAGACACAATTTGTGATTTTTACATGCATTATATATTATAAGACCATCACCGTGAAGATGGAATGCAGCTTTAGAGAAGATTGGTCTTTCCAGTCTTATTTGCAGCAGAGTATAGTTTCAGTTGCAGGACTTCATACAGTCAATATGAATTATGAAATCCACATCAGGTTCCTCGTCAGGGTTGTGGGGTCTGAAGAAATTCCAGCCTTTTTTGTTGCAGGTACTTATAGATTAGGCTGCTCGTCTTGGAGAGCTGGAGATAAGGGTAACCCTCTAATGCCACCGGCCCCCTCACTATTCTGCTCCTCATCCTCACACTGCTGAACAGAGCAGAGGTACTGCTGCAGAAGAATGCAGTCCTGATCCTCGACCTCAGCCTCCACAAAATCTCCAGGCTCGCTGCTTAGGATATCTAACGCTCCATGTGGCAGCCCTGATGACTGAAAGCCCGAGTCAGGCAGGGACAAGGGACCAGGGGCAGGGTAAGGGGATGCAGCACTGCTGCACTCTGGCGTAGGGTGCTCAACAGCAGTGGGCACAGGCATGCCCCCCAAATCACCCAGACGCTCCTCCATACTGCGCTGCCATTCCTGCACAGATTGTAGCTGCAAACACACAGAAGACACTAGTTTGTTATTAAGTACAACAATGTCTATGAATTTATACCCAAGCATGACGCTATTCCTATTCTGTTCCCTGTGGTGGAATGTGTCTTCGAACTCTGTCAAACTGCTAAAAATAAGCACATGTTCCTAAAATCTCTGACTTAATCCAGTCGCACAACAAAAAGCTATGTTAAAATGGCATGCCTTTTTTAAATCCACTATGGTGCCAACTTTATCAAGGAGCTTACAGAATAAGTAGAGATGCTCCATTTATGATGTTCCACCTACTTATTTCGATTATGATGACATGATAGCAATACACATTCAGTAGTTAACTTTGAATTTTGATCAGTTCCTAGGATAGATATATGCTGTACAATACTTTCTACCAATGCTGACCTTTGGCAGCTCCCACCCAGCCATGCTTCCAGTTTATATAACGATTACGAACGTAAACATCTCATACAGTGTTAAACAGCATATAAATAGACTTGTATTAACTTATTTACTTTTCAATTACTGGTATTTAGTTTGTTACAATAATTGTTAATATACTTATTTAGCGACAATTTATTCAATATATTCTACCTATGTTACATTGGAACATAAACCAACAACCACACGTAGTAACATTTCATATACTCATTCTGACTACTTGTAACTACCTCTGTTTGAAGGGGTGTGTAATCGTGAATGAATATGCTGAAGAGACAGAGAAATAAAGTGCAAATATACTGATAGTAGAGCTATATCATCAATACTACAATTCATTGATATATTCAGTGTGTCATGATTTTTCATAGATATTTTGAACCTTTACATCTATAAATGATTGCAGTACTGGTTCTTTGGTAGAGTCAAATGTTTCACTTTACAACTTTTTTCAATATTTGCTGATTAAAAATATGCTGTTTGTGTAACGGATGCTATGTGCACTGCAATGCAAAAATGCAGTGAAGTGTTGACTTCTGAAACAATAAGTTAGATCTTTCATTCTAAATGTTTTTTCCCCACGTGCTATTTTAAAAACAAATGTGTACCTTATGCATGTACAAATAAATGCACTCATCCTTGGCCGAGAAAAGGGTGTTAATGAAAAATTTGGTCCGTTTTAAAATTTCAGTACTTCCATTAATTCAAAAAAATGCATGTTAACCATCTGGATACAATGATAATATTGATAATGATAATCATAATAATAATAATAAATCAACATTTATGTATTGATCCCTGTGGGGATATTGTCTTTACGCCTCCCTCAACTTGCTCTTTGTAGAGTAAGCTGCCCGCAAAGGGCTGCCACCCGTGATGCACTGTGACATATTGAATCGTGACAGTGGTATCGTGATCAAGAATGTACCATAGGCTAGTTGGCAATACCTGGCCCTAACTGATTGTATGATTTTTAAGGACTCACCTGTTTCCAAAGAAACTTCACAGCCTCCTCCTGTACCATCCTCTGTAATCTCTCCTCCTCCTGCTGTTTACGTACACTGCATATACAAAATTTTATATATATTAAAAAAAAAATATACACACATACATACACAGTGGTACCTCAGTTCCCGAACTCATTAGAACTCGAATTTCTTAAAAGTCGAACCAACCAGTTCGAAAAACATTTACCTAGAACTCGATCTGAATCTCAGAAGTCAAACCGTGAACGCCGACCTAAGATAACTTGTACGCCTGGGGAAATGAGCCACGCGGCACGTCTCTCAGCGGAAACAAAGGGTAACGCTGTGATAGCATTGTGCATGTTTACACTAGCTGAATACATATATTTAGACAGTAAAAATACATTTAGACAATGGTAGACAGTAACAGTAATTATTATAAAATACATTTAAAAAAAGATTTTATTATTTTAATATTAATAATAAACCATTAATACATTTAATTATAATAATATTGTCATGCCCAGCAGGGACAGAATGGAGACAAAAGTGCAGACGTCAGGGTATCGGGGAATATGGGGTTTAATTACAGGTAAGGCAGGTAAAACGTAGACGGACAATACAACAACCAGACTGAGGTTGATAGTGGAATTGTACTGCTTTGCGAGTAAGAGAAACTTCTCTCCAATAAGGAGAAAAATGTGCTCACCATTCCAGCTCGGCCGAAAGGAAGGTAATGTGTTCTTGCATCCTGCGCAATCGGATCTCAGCCCGGACCTCTCTAGCCTGTAGATGGTGCCGTCGGGTCCAGTAGCCACGCCACCATGCTTGGATCTTCAGCGCAGCTTCTGCAGCCTCACGCCGTTGTGCTTGTTGCAGGTTTACTTCCACGACGGTGCAATCTGAGCAGTCACCAAGGACGAGCTCTTTTTCAGGTTCTGTGCAAGGATACCCCTGGCCAGTCCCTGCGCCTGTACTTTCAGGAGCTGAGTCAGGCTTATCCAGTTCTTTCTTTGTGGATGGCATGGTCACAGGTGGGTGCAGTAAGGCAGTATCAGAGGAGAGTAGGCTGAAGCTGAGCTTATCCTCATCTGTCTGTACATCCTCCAGGTACAGTGTCTCCCCGCAAGATGCGGGGGCAGGGCCACAAGGGGCTATACTGTAGGAATGATCACCTGCCACCCATGTGTTCACCTTTAAAGCTGGCTCAGCTGAAGACAAGTACACAAAGACACAAACACAGAAAGAGAAGAATAAAGAGATTCTTGAACTTATGTAGATATATAAAGGACTAAAAAAAACAAAATCTTTCATGCCAATATCAGCCTTTGTAGAATTCACACACACAAAAAAAAAAAAAAAAAAAAACTACAGCATGTACATAGAGATTGACAGAAACTTATTGCTTGTTTTATAGGATTGAGCAGGACTGCTCTGACACATACCTATCTGCTTCCTGGACACCCCTGCCTCAGGTGTGGCTAGCCTATCCTTCAGCCCAGACTGCTGGACATGGCGAGGGTGCTGCTGTTCTACATCCAGCTGCATGGGCCGTGCTGGGTTCTGGGATACTCTCTGGGTCTGCTGCAGCAGCTGTCTTTGATGAAGCCTATGGTATAAACACACAACATTCTGGGATACAATCACAATACACCATAAGCATGGCATTCTGGGATCCACACTCACTCACCTCTGTTTGCTAAGAATTTTCTCCAGTTTAGCATCCTCTGCAGACTGGAGTGCAGAGGCAGAGGTGAGGGGGCAGACAGAAGCCAGGTACTGTACCAGCTGCACATGCTGCCCAGGCCGGAACAAGCGACCTTTACCCTGACTGTAGAGCCACTCTGCTTTTAGCCTTAAATAAAGAGCAGAGCAATTGTGTACTGGTGTACAGGTATATGCAACAGTATGGCCATTTACAGACGCTTACCCTTCTTTCTGTGACACTATGTATCCATCCAGGATCTTCAGACTCAGGCACCAGCTGATGACGTACGGCCGGCAGTCGTATCCAGGCAAGGACGGTGTGGACAACACACAGGGATTACTCATGACAGACAACTGTTCCAGCTCTGGAAGGGATGCCAAGTAGGACACCTTAAAGGGCCAAAGTATACAAAGTGATTGAGTGAGGGGCAGAAAATGACTTAAGTAACATGCCTGAGTGTCCCTCTGTTACCTCATTAAGGTCTCTGATCTCATTTTCAGCGAGGGAGAGAACATGGAGGCTGGGAGGCAGGTGGGCCGGGCCAGTGCGTAGTGTAGTGATGATATTCCCATGCAAGAGGAGTGTCTATGGTACATATGACATGTCAAACGCAGACCGTGCCCAGATTATGGGCTTCTTTCAGACAACGAGCACTGCCTCCTGACCTTCAAAATGGAGAGCTTGGAAAGGTCACCGATTTGAGAGATGTTGTTGTCAGAAAGGTCTAGGTGCTGAAGTGCTGAGCAGTTGCTGAGCTGATCCATGACCTAAAAGATGGTTGTCAAAGCAGGGTCACACACAGGGGTACAATATACTGTGGGTGTCACATAAGCTACGTTCACAATACAAGCCTCACTGTTCAATTCCTCAGATCGAATTTGCCTTTCTTAACAGTTTACATTCACAATTACATGTGTCCTGTGTCTAACTTTAATGTGAACACATCTGTTCTCCAAAATGGCACACATGTACACACGGATACATTTTGCCACAGCCGTAGCTCGATGTTGGTGCTGGCTGATGGCGACTGAGCTCAGTGCCTGTGTACGTATCCGATCTAGGACCATATATTGCAAGTGACTCAAATCTGGTTTGAAAAGATCAGATTTCTGTGTACAAATAGCTCTAAAAATATCAAATATGTGTCACGTTAAGGCAAAAAAATTGTTTTGAATGTAGCCTTAATCATATGGTACAGATAGTACCATTACCTTGATATTGTTCCCAGCCAGGTTGAGCCACTCCAGATGCACCAAATCCTTCAGTCCCTCAATATAACCAATGCTGTTGTTGGGCAGGTTTAGCACCCTGAGTTCAGTCAGGCGGGACACACCCATCATCCGGACAAGCCGGTTATTGGCCACAGAGAGCTGCCACATAACAGTGGAAAGAGGTTGACAGTGAAAAGCAGGAACACAATCAGCACTACCACAAGAAATGTCCCTCTAGCCCAGTTTAACAAAAATGGGCCTGTAACCCCCACAGCCAGATCAGCATCCCCAGACCAGTACCTGCTGAAGCCTGTGACTCTGGTCCAGGTGCTCCAGCTTTATGATATGATTGTGGTCCAGGATAAGTGTGTGGGTGTCCTCCTGACATGGAAAATTTGGCTCCAACATTTGAAGGCCCTGAGCTGAGAAGTCAAGTCTGGGGCCTGATGAGAGCAGACAAAATTAGATTGTTCACTACCAGACCTAAAGTATGACCCCAAATACTATAGTTAAACAGAAAAAAACTATATACCGTTTAGGTTGTGGTGAAAAGAATTATGTAGTATGAAATGTTATTTAACAGTTTACATATCTTTCTCTATAGAACATACGAGGTTCTGACAATACCTGACTGTGACCCTCTCATTAAAGATAACATGCCTAATAATGTTTCCATGGTATACAAAATACGTTGCCCACCAGAGATTTACAATGCATCAGAATCTACGTTCGTTGTCAAGTTAGCACGAAAATAGCACGGTAACGGTATATTTATATTTATAGAGACCATGATTAAATACTCACCACTGTTGTCTGGAGTTAGACTTGATACTCCCATGTTTATACAAGTTCAGTCGATGATTCGTTACAAAGAAATGCTTGCCTCGGTCAATATTGTTATTGACTATTGTTTAACGACTCGGTAGCACAAACGGAACTCTTCGTTATGTAATTTGAAACGTAAAATGCCCAGCTGCTTATCTACCTCAAAACACGTAAATAAACATTCGCACTTCAGCTGATTTATCCAATTTCATACCGAATAAACAGATCCTTTTCAAAAACAGCCGGATATATATATATATATATTTTTTTTGGCGGGGGAGGGGGGCGGTAGATTGCGGGTTAGGTTAAATGTTATATTGGGAGTTGTAGTCCATTAACGGCGATCCTCCAAGGTAAATATAAATATAAAACAAAACTACAGTCGGTGACACACCTGATAGGAAACATATATTTAGCTTTATATCGCAGGAGTATATAAATTGAATCTTCAGAATTTAAATAATGTGTCTTTTATGCCTTCCGTTTGGTGCCATGCTTTTCGCTTGTGTCAACACTAGGTAACCGAGGTCACTGCATTATTCGGTTACATGAATATTATGAAGCATTATTTTAAAAGTTGCTATTTCCTAAAATGTATACGATTGTATATATGTGATTTGATGTTGAAACATATAGAAAATAAAAATAAACATTTCTTCCAAACTTAATATTTACTAACCCAGAACCCTCTCTTTCTTTTCCTGCCTTTACAGCCGCCACGAAGTGAGTGGTTTTCAAGACTATCTGAAGCCATCTAAGCTTTCTTTTCATAAACAAATGCACATCTGCAGTCTGTACTACTTACTAGTATATAATAAACCAATAACCATATTTTATCAAACCTGCGTTTGATATCTTCTTGTATTAATTAAGTTGCACTGGAAAAGCTCCGTCTGCTTTTGTCACACTATAGTACACAGGCATGTTTCTGTTATTAGCAGGAGTGCCTCCGTTCAGTTATTTGTTCAAGAAGTGTAGCAGTGTTATAACTCTGGCATGCTAACAGCTGAATTGTAGTTGTTACTGATGGATGACAGGCAGTAATCGGTGTACACTTTCTTTGATGCTTTTTATGGATCGTAACAATCCTCCTCCCTGATGCAGGTCTTCCAGTTTCTTAACGCCAAGTGTGAGTCAGCTTTCCTGGCCAAGAGGAACCCCAGGCAGATCAACTGGACTGTGCTTTACAGGCGCAAGCACAAGAAGGGCCAGTCTAAGTCACCTGCTACTTATTTTTAATTTTCCTGGTCAACAGTGCTGCCTCACGGCTCTGCATTCTATCCAGTGAGAGCTTTTAGTTGTGTGAGACCAGGAGCCTCAATCATGACCGGACTTCTTTAGTTGGATAACTTGTTGGATGTACTGTAGGGTACCCTTACATGGATGTTATCTTCATTCAGTCACACTTAACCCAGACTACTTTAAATCTTTATAATTTATCTGGCTAAGCAAGAATGTTGCTTTGTAATCCAGGCCCCAGTTGGTTGCTGTATGGTAGATGTGTATTGTTCCCTGGTCCTCCTGTAAAAGATAAATGAACAGATGGTGGTACTAATTGATTTAGTGAGTTATAATGGAGAGCATGCTGGACTACTGCTCCACAAGTAGGGCACTTAAGTGGAGCTTGTCATCAGTGTTCTGACAGAGGTCATGTTGTCTGATTGGAGTATCATAAAGGTCATTAATTATTTGATGGCCCAGGAGATACTGTCAGGCATGGATAAACTGGAGGACTTAATAAGCCAAATAACTTTGAAGCCATAAAGACCATGAAGGTGGCTGATTTGGAGTGATGGGTCCTTAAGTGGGCTCTCTTAATATCCGTGACTGTCTAGCTTCAGCTAACGCATTATCCCACTTGCCCACACATTTTGATTTATATTGTAATATTCACACAGGTATGGACTGCTGTAATTGTGCTGTATCACGCTAGACAAGAAGTAAAATAACTGAATCCAGTCGTGTTCAAGGAATCTACACCAAAAGCTACCAACATTAAAGCTACGTTTAACTGTATTACACAATATTACAAGAGAATAGAGGCACACTATAGCACATACACAGACAGACACTAAAAGCTCACTTTCATCCCATTCCATGACTACTTTCAAAGGGCACATGCTGATAAACAGAATGCCATAAAACAATGTTTTGAAACTCAGTGTTTTAATGAAGTATCAATCTTCAGGCTCTGAGCAGTATCTGAGTGGGCTGTGAAAATGTCCTTTCAGGTGAACTGTTCAGTCTTGATGCTACACAGCCATAATCAGCAGAACATTAATAAAATGCTCTTAGCACATTAACATTGTGTTAAATATATACAATTTATACTGTAGACGCAAATAAATTGAAGTTAATTTTACACGAAAAAGTAATAAAAAATAATAATAAAAAAAAAACTCTTCTCTACACATACTCTCCGCCCTGCCAGAAACTCCGTCCAACATGCTTCAACTAGCAACAATAGGGATCAATTTATTTATCAATTTGGGACTTAAGTTTCCGCTCCCAAAGCTTCTGGTGGTCAGAGAAGCCATGCTTGCCCTTGTTGAAAGAGTTGGGGCCAGCTGAAGTGGGCGTGTCCCTGCAGAGGATTTAAGAGGGGGAAATGCAGTTGGAAATAAACCAAGTAGTACACTTGAATTAAACCTACTGGTCATAAATGTTTGTAGCTACAATTAGCTAAATTATCGTTATACCAAACAGAGTGAAAGTATAATAAAATTAATTGGTACAACACAAGAGACACGTTAATCAAAATAAGCAGACCCAATCGTGTGACTTGAATGGGGACTCACCTGCCTATGTTCTTCATCCTCATTTTGGCCTCTGGAGGCATCTCTTCTGGTTCACTCTGCAGTCAGAGGCAGCAGCATCGTTCAAGAACAATAATATAAATCTAAAAACTAAAAAGTGTAAGAGGTGTGTGTGCATGTGCTTTTATTTACCACACTGTAGGAACCAAATGTCCCCACAATGTGGTAAAACCTGTTACTTTTTAGCTTGGGGAGACATTTTTCAGGTCCCCAAAACATAAACATAAACATGGTTAAGGTTAGGGATGGGTAGGGGTTAGAGTCTCCACAAAGATATGAATACAAATGTGTGTGTGTGTGTAAGGAAATTGGAATCTGCTTACATCCTCATCCTCATTAAACACAGAGGCCAATGCCGGTTTCTTTGCAGGAAGAGCAGGGACAGGCTCTTTCGGTTTCTGTGTTACACAAAGACATTTGTGTGAGCTACACAAAACCTGGATCATTTCCCAAAACCAAACCCACTGATAAAGTAAAACTCAATTTTGTTTAACAATATAACAGCATGCCTCCACTTTGTCCTCTTACTGTGTTTCACAGGTTTCATTCAGGTAATCTGGTTTCCCCCACAGTGCCAACACATTCAATTAGGCTGACTAACATCTCTGAACTTCGGATATAAAATCGATATATGGATTGACTACAACAGCAGTACTACTTGCTCTGGTAAAGGGAGGATCTCTTTGTTTATTCAGCAGTTAATACACTACACAGAGCTACTCAGGACACACAAGGCACTGATACTTACGTTAGCACCCAGCTTAATGGAGATAGGGGCAGGCTTCTTAGCAGACTGGCTGGTTAGCCCATGTCCACTCTTGGACATTTTGGGCAGCACCGGGTGGCCCATAGGCTCCCGGGCTGATCGCTTCCCTGCAACCCCCCCTCCATTGCTGGAAGAGACAGTCTTAGTTTTCACACTGCCTCCCCTCTCCTCCGGTCCTGCTGGAGTCGAAACAACTTACCAAGGTGAGCTACTTTTTACCTGGGAGATGGGAGCAGCTGCAGCCTGACACTGGGCCAGCGGGTAAAGAACTGCAGTTATTAACCAAGCTAAGGGACCCCGACATGAATATTGACCACACTTATGCCACAGCATAACGTAATTAAAATTACAACATAAAAACCAAGAATGCTCGTGTCCTCAGACATAGTGGTGTTAAAGCTTATAGCGATTAGGCTGATCACTAATTGTTACAGTAAGAAAAGCTGGCCACCTCTACGTAGTTAGTTAAAACGGAAAACGTCGTTCTCCTGTCTCTAACACACAAAGCAATGTAGTCTATCAAACAGTATGTCATAAAAACTATTCATGCAGGCTGGCTAGGCTCCGTCCTACTTAAGAATAGGCCGAAACGTTACAAACTAACAGCAACAAAACTAATGACTTAAATAACTTATCAGGCATCAACTAAAACATGGTTAATGTACCTTCAGTCTTAGTACCTCAAACGCGCACACACGACCATCTACCCCCTTTAAGATCGTATTTGCCTAACGAAATAAATGTTAAAAACAAAACATCGTGCTAGCTATTTCATTAGCCTTAGTCCGTCGCCAGACGGGTATACACTCCCAATAGTTACACTATGTAAAAGCCTGTATTTCTCATCTTAAATGATCTTAGCTCTATGAATACAACTACTTTCCAAAAACAATCAGAATGCGATTTGGAGCTTTGAAGAAAAACACTAATTTCACCTCCATCATCGGAGAGCTGTTCGTCATTACGCCTTTCCTCCGCCATTATCACTGATAAAGCCGTAAAGCCGCCTGTTTCCGCCGTGTGACCCCTTCCGCGACGCTCCCGGACTTGTGGGAAAGAAGCTGCACAGTAAATATATAAATAAAAGTGAAATTTGCTATTTTCTTTGGTCAGCTAACATTAGTTAGGAGGTAAATCCAATGATCGGCAACAGATTGTTGATTATTAGATGTCGGTTTTACGCTGACGCGGTTAAGATGAGACGAACATTGGAGTGTATTAATTGTGGATTATTT
>JAODLC010000038.1:79989-91505 GCA_026781145.1 Hippopotamyrus pictus | reverse complement strand
CTTTATTTGGTTAATCGTCCAGTCTGTGAAGAAGGCATTCAAGTAAGAATTGCATTGTAGTATGACTCATTTCCTGGGGCGTACAATTTATATTAGGTCAGCGTTCACGGTTTGACTTCTGATATTCAGATCGAGTACCAGGTCAAACTGGTTTATTCGACTTTCAAGAATTTCGAGTTCTAGTGAGTTCGAGAACCGAGGTACCACTGTATCGTCTATAACGGACGAGGTCCGCTGGTCCCGGCCGTACACCTTTAAGAACATGCAGATGTACACCACTACATACCACACATTCCAGACACTTCTGGTAAACAGGTTCTTTATTTCATAACTTAAACATATTTTGTGACTTAAAATTAGACCTTATTGCTGAATGCTTTATCATATGAGCAATTTATACATACAGATTTATATACATTCATTTATTAGACACACAAAAAACTCCTTCACTATAAGTATGATAGAAAATAATGAGTTTTTTTTTTTTTTTAATCCAACAAGGGAAAAGTGCACAGTCACCAAAGTGTGGTTGTATGGTCTGGCTCACTCACTAGCTGCCACCCAGGCTCAGTGTAGCATTCTGGCCAGTACTGTATTGCAATCTGGTGAACATAAAAGTCTGCAGTTCTTTGCTGAATGTGTGGCCCTCAAACAGTCACACCTGAATTCACCATAAGTATGTGAGTGATTCACGTTTCTTCTGAGAAGGTCCCTATTTAGAGTTAGGCAGAAACAGCTTCTCTGATGTTATAAGGCTGCCACAGAGAATGACCAATGTAAACTAGGCCAGCCTATGCTTCCACAGAGGTCATAGGTTTTCAGAGCCTCTGAGGCACTTTGGGGTGGGGCATGGTTACTTCCAAGTATGCCCTGGGTAAGGAGGAGGAGGAGGGTAGCTGGTCATCCTGGGTGGGGTTGGGGTGTAGGGTGGAGGAGGGACATGGTGGGGGAACATCTCATAGTCGTACGTGTAAGGTGGAGGTGGACCTGAAATAGGAAATGCATATAAAAAGCCATCACACTGAATTATATCTGCTGAAATGTCCTCTCCATTCATAAGCAGTCCACACATGAGATGTCACTCTCAAGCTACTTGGGATGTCACCAGAAATATCCTAGCACACTCCAGAACAAACCACATCATTGTTATTGATATAAAATCTCGTACCATTCGGTTCTTGATCATATTGTTCGGTTAAGAAAATGTCTTGCTTGTCAAAAGTATTTTTGGTTCTCAGTCAACCAACCCTTTTGTGCTAAAATGTGTCTGACAAAGCATGCATCTATTTACACATAAACAAAGGAGAGAATGCATGCATATGAGTAACGCTCATGCAGTGAACATGCTTAATTTTGTTCTTGTGTTTTTTTGCTTTTGTTACTCTTAATTTGTTTTTAAATAAGTCACCATTGGTGCTTAGAAGGTTATTGATAGCAGCAAACCAAAAAGGAAAGTCATGAGATATAGCTTAAAAGGAAATAATTATATGGCATTAGTTCCCCAAAGTACAGGGAATGCCACTGTTCCACTGTATATTATTATTCATATTGTAAGATACTCTACGACAGCATCGGTCATACATTTGAAACATATACTTAATCTGTAATCTGTATTTATCTGGAATTTAACTGTAAATTGTACAGGTTAGATAAAAAACAATGGATATGATCAGAAAGATGACAAATGCTGGTAACATTCATTGTAAGAAAATCGGAAGTGCCGTCTCAACATCACATCAACACACTGCCGGCTCTCAAATTGAGATATACAGTTCTAATAACCACTAATTCTTTTCTAATATAGGTATATAATTTAGGTAATACCTGGATATCCTTGGGTGATGGTGTTGATGTGGGAAGCTCTGAGGACATCTACTCTGGAACTACGCCCATTTTTCACACACATGCACACGCATAGGAAAATACTTGCCGCAGCACCCATGACAAAAACAACAGCGAACACGATCCCTGAAATAGCTGTGCCCCTGAAACACAGAAATATACACCCAGCATTGCAGGGACTCCATATAGACCCTCATTTTAACACAATACATGATTCCTATCACTACTGGAAAAACTCAAAAGCACAGGAAAACTAACAATAAAAAGATTTGAATATTTAAGTAAACAAAAAAAGTGATAATTAAAAAAAAGACATTTTAAGTTGTGAGAGTTTTTAATTTTTGTCATACTTTCTATATGTGGAACTGCTTCCAAAGAATACTTCCACACGTTTAGGAAAACAACCCACATGCATCAGTAACGAAATAAAACCTGAAATGGCCATCCTTCTATAACACACCCACACATAGAGAAGAGAGCCTCATATTAGAGTGACACACAGAAGAAAAAGGTCAGAAAGAAACCGCTTACGAAAGAACATCCCCCACATAGGCATAGTATGAGCAGCAGAAGGGAGATGATCCCTCACAACAGTAGTCCAGGCAGTCCTCACACTGGGCCAAACTCCCACCTATCAGAGAGAGAGAAAAAAAAACAGGTCTAGAGTTCACTGCACAACAGGAATGCTGTTTTCACTGTCTCACTCTTTCCTTGGTAGAAATTCACCAACTCTTGGTGATGTGTAATAGGGGGTGTGGACTAGTTACTAAAGGTCTCTGGGTCACCAAATAGTAGAAACTTCGTCTACAAAGTTACTGTCCTGTAGTTAATATTTCAGCCACGTGGGGTTGAGGTGCATAACAGCAATGCTCAGTATGGGATCATTTCCGGTTTGGGGACTCCCAACTGCATCACCTCGGAACCCAGCGGCTCAACACCATGTGACAAAGATTGACACCCGCCACGACTACATGGGCTATAAAGCAATAACTTAATTAGCAAAGCAGAGTTGGAAATACGTTGTATGTTACACCTAAACAACCTAAACAGAAATGTGTAGCGACACTGTCTGTAAAAGTGTTCTTCCTAAATAAAAACAAGAACATTGCTTTAGGAATGTGATCAGAACAGCTGGCATGAAATTCACAGTTAACAAGACTCAGTGCCCGCTTACGGAACCCAGACTAAATAAAAGATGAATATCATTGTGCTCTTATTTGAGCACTACACTCATATCAATAACGCGAACGAACACACCTGACGACCTTCTGTGGTTATTAAAAATTGAAGAGTTGGCATACAATGTCACTATTAAATTAATCTTACCGGCGAATAGACAAATGAGCAGTGTATCCTTGAGGAAGGTCCAGCAGGGCTGGGTGCCGGGGACATGCGCTCTGTCCATGCTCATTCTCTGCTCCATTCGGATTTCATCAGAGATTCTTCTAATTTCCACAACTCTCTGGCAATTCCATCGCTATCTTATTAGCGATTCATAATCGCTCATTTCCAGACGATTGACTATTTGGAAAGGGCGTTTATCGGTTTTTTTTCAGGAATGCTCCTACTTAGTAGCCCGTTGTAGAACTTTTTTCCCCCCCCCCAAGTCCAAAAAGCTCCCTCGTGTTCTCCTCGTGTTCACATCAAATGGAGCTGCTCCCGTTCCTTTGTTCCCAGTTTAGCTTCTGTTTCAGCTTGCATCCTCCCCCTGTCGCCGTTTTCTCAAATTACCTCGTCCGTCTTCGTAGGTGATGAACGCGTTTCTGCTGGAAAGACTGTGTTGGCACTGACAGTAAAAATGAAGATGACGCCTCCTCTCTCCCGGTGCCGTCACGACTGCTCGCTCCATCGAGCAGCTCTTTGGTTAAGAGAATGTTAGTCACGTTCCAACCAGACCAAATAAGCTGATGACATTTTATTATTATTATTATTATTATTATTATTATTATTATTATTATTATTATTATTATTATTATTATTATTATTATGCATGTATCTTATCCCAGGAAGCTCCTGTAGCTTATATCATGAAGCACAGGGCACAAGGCAGGAACCATTCTGCATGGGATGCCACTATTTATCTGTAAAAATAGGTAAAAAATATCTGTTGCTTTGGAATGAAGTATCTGCAGAGAAACTATATATAAAATAATAATGTGGTCTTATAAAAGAACAGCAACGGTGTCTGCACCACAAGCTGCCCTATTCCAGACTATAGGCTGATTTATTGTTCTGCATAATATCTATACCATCATTAGTCATATCACTTGTAGTTCCTGAGGAGGTGCGTGTCAGCCAGGGCCGGATTAAGGTGTACAGAGGCCCCTAGGCTACAGTAGTCTGTGGGCCCCCCAACCCCGCCCCCTCCGCGCTCCCTTGCAGGCTGGCACACGTGGGGCCCCTAGGCTTAAGCCATATCTAGCCTGTGCGTTAATCCGCCCCTGGTGTCAGGCTATGGTGTAGGGTTAGCAGCTACACCATACTCATGGCATATCAGCTGCTTAGATTCTACACAGAAGTATAAATCAGCCTTAATATGATGATGTTTTTGAATCCACAGGAAAATAACTAGTCTTCTCGAAAGCTATTTTAAAATCCCAACCACAATAGACCAGAAGAAGGTGTTTTTTATGCCTAAATGAGTATGCACCATGAATCACCCTAATCATGTGAACATTGGATAATAGTGCTCTGTTTGCAGTACTATGCTCCTTCATGCAATTGTCAAAATGGCTCTTCAGACCAAAATTTGTGGAACCTGGAAGCAGAAAAATGAGATGTGGACATCCATCTTCCTAGAGCAAACCAGTGACTCCGCAAAATGCGAAGTTGGGTCCTAGCATGGCCGATGAGGTCCAGCCCCAGACAAAGGGTACATGTTTAGGCTGTGACAAGCAATGAAACAGCAACATCACATAGCAGTTCACTTGACACCTAGTGCATGAGTCAGATCCCACTTTCAGGTCAAAGGTGTTCTCTTCAATGCTTTAGTGAACCTGCTTGTAAGTTGACCGTAGTGCTATAGTATGTGCCCTGACTATATGAAGGATAGTGGATCAGGTGCCTGGCGCATGAGTGAATGTATCAGACACACTAGGACAGGGATGCTGTAAAGCGGGGGGAAATTAGGATGATTCCGAGGGCCTCTGAGTGATAGGGGCCTTAAAAATTTGGAACATATTGAACAAAATTATATAGGTCTGGGTTGGGAGCCTAATGTTATATGCTTTCATTTTCATGAATCTGGGCAGATTTGGCACGGGAGAGAGGCATGGACAGAAAGTGGACACCCATTGGCGAATCACAACAACACAGGGGTTTATTAACAGAACAATGGACCACAAAGGGTCAAAACTAAGAGGGGAAAAACAAAGAATAACTACTATTTCAATCAGAGCAACAAGGGGCGGGCAGACAGGCAACAAATAACAAAACACATTCAACATCATTCAACATCAACGAGTCCAGCAGTTATTGGGAACTTAAATACAAAAGGTTAACAAGGATAATACAGGACAGGTGAAAACAATTAACCAATTGGGGAGGGTGCAGGACATCGAGCAATCAGGGTAGAATACACAAGGACTGCCACAAGAAAATAGACATCAGGTGAAACTAATAATTAACTCTTGTTTGAACTAGGGAATCAAACAATCAAACAGGGAACCTAAGAAACTAACAGAAACAGGGAAACCAAATCTAACACAGGGGAATAACAGATAGGTAAAAACACAATCACGGGCACAAAAGCAAAAACCAAAACCGAATACAAATCAAAACACCGGAACTAGGAAACTGATACAAATGCAACAAAAGGGAACAAAATCTACAAAAATACAAAAACAGAGGAGGTGGAATTTGAACACAAGACTGAGCTATGCAGCCATTCAGCGAACAGGGGAAACACTAAAGACTGGACAATGGGGGAAGACAGGAAAGACTGAGACAAACAGGTGCTGACCCTGACATTCATAGGGTGCAAAATCGGCACCCCTGAACTGGGAGGGATTTTATTACTGTGGTCTTCATTTTTAAATGGCTATTTGTCAATAAAGAACAAAATGCAACCAATTTTTTATGGGTATGGTTTATCATTACTGGTCTCAGCTGATGTGAAGTTGTAGGTGAACATCACAAGCAGCACCCCCCATCTGAGGCAAAGTGAAATTGGCTGGCAAGTCATCATGCCCTCAGCCACCTCAGATTGACCAGCTCTTTGTATCTATTCTATTCTATTCTATTCTAAAGACTGACAGGTTAATGCTAGCAAATTTACTAGTAAACAGTTTTGTTACGCATAAATACTTTGCATCTTGCCCTGCAAAAAACAGTAGTAATAATACCCGAGATATTTGTAGTTAAGAAAATCAAAATATTACAAAACAATATTAAAACTACAAAAAAAAAAAAAACAGCAGAAAAAGACAAAAACTAAAAGCGAGACATGTTCTCAGAAGGAAGACAACTGTGTGTGATGAAGCTGAGAATATCAATTCATGGAGCATGGTAGTGTGATGGTCTGGTTCAGTGGAACACACACAGATGCACAGGTTAACTTCTTTACTGCCCACCACCAAAGGCTGTGTAGACAAAGAAAACTCTCCTTCCACAGAGCCATGGTCTGCCAATGTATCTTCACAGTTTCAAGTGAGCTCAGAGGAAACAGGATGGTAGAACAGTAACATGTGTAGGTGGAAATAGTACTGTAGATGACTGCGTGGACAGCTCTACAGCAGAAAGTGGTGTCGGTAAGAGCAGAGAGAGCCGTAAAGCTATATGAAAGGATTATGATGACTATTTCTCACTGACCTCAGGTCAGTCAAAAAAACTTACTGCACTTATGTTTTTTTTCTGCAAGACTTTCTTCTGTCTTAGGTTTTGTTAGGTCCTAGTTAGACCCCCCCCCAAACACAAACATACACAATAAGATGATAGAGACATGTGCCACACACACACACACACACACACACACACACACACACACTCACTCACTCAAGTTGGTCTACCTATCTAAATGGGGAGTGTCCGTTCATTTCTATGGGAAAAACCCTAATCCCAATCACGACACCCTTACCCCTACCCCTACCCTACTTTTGGCATTTTTACTTTTCTTTGATTGCATTCACAGTTTTTTATAAAACTGAAGTTATCCAAATGGGGACCTCAAAAGACGTGAAACCTGAAATTTCCCTACTTTCAGGGACTACACTTTTGGGGACAATTTGGTCCTCAAATGTGATCTATGCAAACCCACACACACTATATGTTGAACTACTGTTTGAGGCTGTGTGCAAGGCAAGAGTAAACAGCCAAGGCTCATTGGTTCAATCCTTTAGAGACTGGCTACAGGCTAAACACTAACTAAAACTAAATATTCTCCTCAAAGAAACTATGTCTGCAGTTTCACTTGATTGTCTTATGACTAACAAATACTGATTAGTTGAAGAATAAAATTGGCCATCAGACAGACCTGGCACCTTTCTCTTCCAGGGTAGTGTGGTTTCCCTACTCCCTATTCTCCCTTCTATTCCCTAGGCTGGGAAGTTCAACAAGGGCACAAGCGGCTGATATTTAATAGGGGCTTTCACCTCTCCAAAACAAAATCACTCCAACTAGAAGTAGGAGCCACAGCAGCAGCACTCTCTCAGGCCGATGTCTGTATCCTGCATTCTCATCCTGTATTCACCATAAAACGTGTATATTCCATCCTACTGGTGATTCCTTCGCATTGAGCACAGTGTAACATCCAGATTTCTAGCTCCAGCTAAACCAAATCCTGATAATCAGTAAATTAGAAGGTGCTGGAACATGAAGGGCATTTGAGATCAGAGCCAGACACAGGTCCCAGAACGTATGCAAAACACTGTGCTGAAAACATACTATGCATTTTTAGGAAAAAATTTAAACAAATAACGTGAAATTGCATGAAAATTCTTCCATCCATTATCTGTTACTTATCTGGGGTTGGGTTGTAGGGGTAGCAATCTAAGCAGGGATGTCTAGACCTCCGTCTCACCAGCCACCTCCTCCAGCTCCATCGGGGGAATACCAAGGCATTCCAAAGCCAACCAAGAGATATAATTTCACCAGCGTGTCCTGGGTCTTCCCCGGGGCCTCCTCCTGGTTGGACATGCCCGAAACTCCTCCCCAGGGAGCTGCCTTGGAGGCATCCTAGATATATGCTCGAGTCACCTCAATTGGCTCCATTCAATGCAGAGGAGCAGCAGCTCGACTTTGAGCCCCTCCCGAATGTTTGAGCTCCTCACCCTATTTCTAAGGTTGAGCCCAGACACCCTGCGGATGAAACTCATTTTCACTGCTTGTATCCATGGTCTCATTCTTTCAGTCACTAGCCAAAACTCATGACCATAGGTGAGGGTAGGAATGTAGATCGACTGGTAAAACGAAAGCTTTGCCTTCCAGCTCAGCTCCCACTTTAACACAACAGAAGGGTATGGTGTCCATATTACTGCCAACGCTGCACCAATCCGTCTGTTGATGTCCCGCTCCCTTATTCCCTCACTCATGAACAAGACCCAGAGACACTTAAACTCTTCCACTTGAGGCACCAAGGAATCCATCCTTTTCTAGTCAAACACCATGGCTTCAGATCTGGAGGTGCTGATCCTCATCCCGGCCGCCTCACACTCAGCTGCAAAGCATCCCAGTGCCTGCTGCAGGTCACAGCCCAATGACATCAGCAGGACCACATCATCTGCAAAAAGCAAATACACAATCCTGAGGCCCCCATACCAGACCCCCTCCGCCCTTTGGCTACACCTAGAAATTCTAGAATGTCCATAAAAGTTATAAACAGAATCGGTGACAAAGGGTAGCCCTGGTGGCATCCAACACCCTACCAAAACCGTATGAAAACTGGTCTGGGATGTGGGGGGAGATGGGGATAAGATATCTGAGTATACTTAAATGATCATTTCACACCAACTAAAATACAAGAAGAGTCCATATGTAACAACCAAAAACATGGTCACATCCAGCTTTGACACCCTGTTTCTGTGCACTCACATTGTTTAAGTTTCATATTGTCCCATAAGCCACTTGGCAGGAGGAGAGAATTCCATCCATAAGACATACCCGTTATATAATCAACCATTGGTAAGACATATTGCCATATATTGCCCCCTATTGGCTAGAAGAAGACTTGGAAAAAAGTTTGGTGACATTCACTCTTCATTACTCCCTTTAAATAAACTATGTGGTCCACTGGAACTAACAAAAGCAGAATGGAAGTAAACTGTCAGAGCAGTCTGCTGTCTCTGTGTTCAATGCCAATTACTGACGTCATTGTGTGACTTATCAGGATGCTGTAATCTGCAGAAAAAAGGGAAGCTGTCTAATCCTCTGCGTCATGACTGGACTTTTGGCAGAGTTTACAACATGGCTTATCACATACAGTTTGATATAACTGCACAGCTTTCTGACATAGGACCTTGGCTTTGATGGCAAAGGGGTATCCAGTTCCCTTTGCCTGTTATGCCACCTGGCAGCAGTCGGTGCCAGAAGTACCTGCACACTCAGGAACCCATTCTAATCTCTCACAGTATCCTATTGATGAGATACAGTAAATGCTTCTGTGGGCGAGAGAGAGGGACAGACAGAGGAAGAGTGGGAGGGAAGGAGACAGATGCCTCATCTGTAGGATTAGTGGGATGCTGTGATGATCTGCATGTACTGTGGAGTGCTTGAAGGGAGTGCGATGCGTGCTGCTGGGTCAGGTGTTTTGGGTATATGCTAGCAGAACTCTGCACTGTTATGACATTCCACATAGTACTTTGCTTAACCTTTAAGCATCTCATTGAAGGAATATTGTACCCCTCAACAGCAGGTATGTGATCAGTATCTACCTGTGTGTAAGATTCCTTACAAAGCTCATGCACCAAGTTGAACCCTGCCTTGAAACCAGCAAGACTGGCCAGGTCCATTTGAATCATACAATCATATTTTGATCCAAGGACACATACTCATTTGTCTCACCAAATAAGGTAACCCTAATACAATGGAAGGAAGCAGTGAGCCTCCACCAGATTCCTGCCTCTTGGCTTCAAGGCGGTTATTTGCTGCCCTGACAGCATAGAGTCTTCTTATGAAATACAGTGAATGATTCCATTTGTGAATGACTGACATACCCATGTCAGTCATTCACAGAGTGCAAGTGGAATAGGCATTACACAAGTCCTGCAGGCAGCAAAGAAAGCATACAGTGCAGGTATTACTATGTTACAGGTGTAAGTATAGCTACTGGTGTCAGTGAGTACAGGTGCATATATTCGTTTGGGTGGTTAGGGGAAAAGTATTGTTATTCATAAAAATGTGGTACCTGATTGACCAGTGAATGTGAAAACTTATTCACTGGTATATAGTATGGTACTTGTATATGGGGGCAGCATGTGGCTCAGTGGGCTAAGCCATGTGTCTGTCATCACAAGGTCACCAGTTCAAGCCCAGCCTCAGCATGTCTGCAGGTCCTTGAGCAAAGCCCTTAACCCCCAGCTCCCTGGGCACCGCTACAGGTGGCTGCCCTTCACAGACAGCTTGCTCTACAAAGAGTAAGTTGAAGGAGGTGAAAAAAGAAGTATCAATTATTATTATTATTATTCATATTTTGATCCAAGGACACATACTCATTTGTCTCACCAAATAAGGTAACCCTAATACAATGGAAGGAAGCAGTGAGCCTCCACCAGATTCCTGCCTCTTGGCTTCAAGGCTGTTATTTGCTGCCCTGACAGCATAGAGTCTTCTTATGAAATACAGTAATGAGCTGAGGGTCCATAGTGAAAAACTGACTGACTCACTCATTCAACAGACAATTTGAACACACTAGACATTGTTGGATGATATCATCACCACGACAATGGTCAACATAAACAGCACATGACAACAGGAATATAAGCACAGCACAACCAGCCCTTCAGAATACAGTGGTATCTCAGTTCTCGAACTCATTAGAACTCGAATTTCTTAAAAGTCGAACCAACCATTTTGAAAAAAATTACCTAGAACTCGATCTGAATCTCAGAAGTCAAACCGTGAACGCTGACCTAAGTTAACGTGTATGCGTGGGGAAATGAGTCACGAGGCACGTCTCTTACAACAAACAAGGGTAACGCTTTAGTCTCAGTCGCTGTGATAGTATCGTGCTTCTTTACACTAGCTGAATACATATATTTAGACAATAAAAAATACATTTAGACAATGATAGACAGTAACAGTAATTATTATATAATAAAATACATTTTAAAATAAAGATTTTAAATTATTTAAATATTAATAATAAACCATTAATACATTTAATTATAATAATATTGTCGTGCGGAACAGGGACTGAACGGAGACAAAGGCGCAGACGTCAGGGTATCGGGGAATACGGGGTTTAACTGCAGGTAAGGCAGGCAAAACGCAGACGGACAATAAAATGACTGCATTGGGGAAACAAACTGAAACGCGGACTAAATACAGAGGACTAATGACAATAACCAGAAACAACTAATGACAAGGGGATTCCACACGGGGTTAGCGAGGGGGCGTGGCACACGGAAGAAGCGGACAATCGGGAGGTGACACACCGCGGTTAAGTTAGCCTCATATTCGATATTCAGTTTTCTAGCTTTAATAACTTTTCACGGAAGATGGGACGTTTTTAATGACAGAAT
>JAODLC010000038.1:44857-65394 GCA_026781145.1 Hippopotamyrus pictus | reverse complement strand
TTATAGTCATCTGGTTGGTTGAAACAAAATCCTGGTTTGGATTTTTACTTTCTGGACCTGAAATGTCCGCCTCTGGTCGGTTAGCATTTTGGGCTCATGGCGACTGTTGCACACCCCTTTGTTTCCCTGATTGCTTTACGTACGATTTTTAATTAATTTTTGAACGTTCGAATGTATCCCTATAATGTGCAATGGGACAATACATGAATGGGTTAATAACTTTAAAATTAGACAAGACATGCACATTTAGTGAAGTCTGCTTTGATCAGTGGACAACAGGGAACAATGCACACCCCTTGGGTTTTCAGAATAACTTTCTCTTTAACAGTTATTCATCAATACATTGTATGCATATTATATGCCAGTGCTCCATCTCATACATATTGACAGGCTTGAGACTTACTACAACAACAACAACAACAACAACAACAACAACAACAACAAAACAGTGACAGAGGATTGATTCTCTGTGTCAGGCGCAGGAGTGGCCAGGCTTTTATCCCCAACCTCAATGTCTCTCAGCCAATCAAAACTGGTCTTGTTAACAAGCAGGTCTCTGCCCCCTAGTTTTCTTCATTGCTGGTTTCTAGAAGGGAGCTGAGAACTGACACCACAAGCAACCTACAACGCAACATCCATGCACATGCACAACATCTTAATACTGTACCAACATAATTAAGGATGTCTTTGTACTGTTACTCAATTGTACAGTTTTACTGATAAACAGTATGTTACTGTAATAATTTCACTATTTTTTACAGCATTCTGTTATAGTGCACCATTCCATGGGGCAGAACCAGGACTCCAACTCGGATTATACCTATCCCAGGCACCATTTGGATGGGAAGGAAAAGGAAGGAAAGTAGAGAACAGGACTGATTAGATCATGCATAGATGATGAGACATTGATGGACAAGCACAGTAGACCAAAAGGGCATATACAGGTGCACCAGCAACCATAGTTACAGTTACATATATTAGATGTAGGTGCAGTGTGGCATCGAGAACATGAGCTTGCCGACCATTGTACAATGTCCTGTAGCAGAAGGCTTTTCTGACAACTTACTTTATATGTGGGAGGACAAGGAAACCTGTCTCCTGTGATCTAAATAAACATTTGTTAGGGAATTTCTTCTTTATCAAGCATATGAAGGGGCCAAGCATCTACATGGCTAACATACAAATACAATCACACATAAAATTAAAGTAAGTTTGTTGAGTGTAACATAATTGACCCAAAAAAAAGGTAATCATACAGGTGTGAGGCTGATGGCTCCATCACTGGAGCCACACCCGCCCCCTTCAGGTCTTCCTCCCCAAAGTTCTGATTCAGCTGTGTCTCAGTCCAGTTTCTGGTTTCTAATAATTACCTACCCAACTTAACTGGTCTAACAGGTTCTTTCAGTAGAATGTATATCCAATCTCTGAGCATATGCTATCCCAGGTTTTCCTCAAATACTTGATTCTCCTCTTGTGTGGTTGCTGTGTGTGATTCTCCCAAGTCTCAGCCCAATGCGTGTGTGTTCCAATCCCTGTCTCAGTAAGAGTCTCATGTGGGTCTCATGTTGCTTGTGTTTACAGATGTAACTGCATTGCCCTGTACCCCCAGGACCAACCTTCTGACCTGTGACTCCAGCTTATGTTCCTGATTATTTATAATTACCATGATCTGCCTGATGCCTTGCTTCTCTCTCTGCTCTTTGTGTGGATCCCGGGTCCCCAAGGGGTTATGTTACAACAGGTTGCATTCACAGATTTTTATAAAATTGATTTTCCCCTTGTGGGGACTGAAACGCAGTTTTTATCACATGGTTTTATGGCAGGGCATGGCATGGCAAAGGGATGGAAAAAGGGGTGATCCACACTAAAGGGGAAACCAGAAAATAAGGGGACCAAAAGGGGTCAAAAACAAACAGGAAAAACAGAAACTAACAAAAACATAACCACAAAATAAGACACTAGAAGTAAATTTTCTTGGAATCCCTCTCACTTGCTGAAAGTATTACATTTCTCTTTGAATTATATACTTATTCCCTACCACAGCGCTGATTCCCAGGAACTCTCTTCCAACAGTGGAGTAACTTGGAACAGCTCCAATTCCTGTTGTAAAGGGTGAACAGGTGGTAAATGGGCAGCTAGAGTGCTCTAAAGTACTGCTATATTGGGTCTTCAAGTGGGTGC
Source organism: Hippopotamyrus pictus (assembly GCA_026781145.1). Classification (NCBI taxonomy): domain Eukaryota; kingdom Metazoa; phylum Chordata; class Actinopteri; order Osteoglossiformes; family Mormyridae; genus Hippopotamyrus; species Hippopotamyrus pictus. The sequence goes on along the minus strand of JAODLC010000038.1, from coordinate 63,213 downwards.
AAGATGTACACACTGTGACAGCAAAGGTGAGGTTGGTACTCTAGAGCTTGTTTCAGCTGGCCAAGGTAGTGATAGAAAGCAGTTTTACAGTCCTTCTGCAGGGGGTGGTTAACAGACCCCTTTCTTCTTCCCTTCTCTGGTTCAGTCATCTTATATTGGCAAATAGAGGCAAATACCCCCTCCCCCCCCCGTGAAGTTCTTAAGGTCCAATCCCAATACCCCCACTTAGCCCTACCCCTCCGTTTTGCGTGTACCCGCCTAGGGTAGTGTTGTCCCATTTCTTTTTTAGCAGCGAGGGGTAGTGATGTTCAGCCCTCATGATAGCCCTCGAAACAGAGATTTTTCAGATGCTGACTCAAAACCAAGTGAAAGAAGAAAATTCCCACAACACATTGCAATATACGACAAGAAAACAAAAGATGGCTAGCGGTGTGGGAAAAGCAGCTCATTATCTTTATAAATATGCTTGCAAAAAAAAAAAAATCTAATTTTAGCGGAATATTTTAGTTTAATGTAAGTGAAACGGGGTATGAGGCATGAATTTTTCAAAAACAATTTTCTGAAAATCGCTAATTCCGTAGAGGCAGAGCAGTATCTCTGTAGTATTTATAGAAAAAGAACCGAGCAGGGTGAGTTTCACAAAACCGTCGAAGAATTAAGAACGTATTTATTTAGAGAGAGAGAATTCAAAGTCCTTTTATGTAGTTTTTTGGCTACGACACTTTTGGGGAACTCACCCCGACTGTTTTTCTTGCAAGCAATATCATCTGCAGTTTTAGTAAAGGGTAATTCACAGGGCTCTTAAAGAGCTACGAACACGTTTCCCATTAAAATTTCACAATCGATACGCGTCAGAGGAAGTGGCAGTGGCTGAGCCGACTTTATCTTTTCAATCGCGTTTTGCTTCTCAGTTCCCTACGCACAGTGAAAATGGAAGAACACTGGTATGTTTCCAGTTTTCTCTTTCATTAAATGAATGTTGTAGCAATGCTTTCGGGAACGTGTATTTTTAATTTATCCGTAGTTTCGCGGTGGCTTGTGTGGTGGAGCAGACTATTGCCTCACGTTTCCCAAGGGGTGTGTGATCGGTTTGTATGAGCCAGTTTAATAAGTGTTTCTAATTAGTCCGTCGTGTGCTCCTTCGGGTGCACTGGTAGGATATGTTTAGGGCTCTCAATGACCTTTTCCTGGATAGATGATTATAGAAAACAGATCATACAAATTGGCGACTGATGATGCATATTGGAAGAGCTGTTCATATAAATATTTAGAGCATAGATTGTAACATAAATAACGTTTGATTTTCTCGAGTAAAATGTAACACATTCAGAGTGTAAATTTAACTTTGTGGCGTGCAGTAGTCCTTAACGGCAGCACGTGAAACGTCGATAAAACGAAAGGGGAAAGAACGGGGATTTTAAGCAATGTCACCTGACATCAATGTGAACTGAAATTTGGCCAAAAGAACTTCCATTAATTAATTATTAATATTTATTAACATTATATATTTTCTACCTCCAGCAGGATAAACTGTAGCATGTTAGTCATGCTGCTTTCCTGCCTTCTAACAGGTGAGTCATTTTTATGCAACCTTAAACAGGTACTGTAGGTGAAGACTTCTGCTCTCATTCTGTCTATAGCACACAACACAAAGCCAAGCTCCAGTGTAGGTTTTGAAATAACGGCTGTACTCTGAGGATACAGAACTTGACCTAGATATCTTCAGGAAAAACAAGAGATTGTGATTGTGTAGTGTGTCAGGTCGCTGAACCAAATACATGATGCAAACCCATGGTGTTACGTCTCAACATGTCATGGCATTTCTAAAGCTTAAAAAGTTGTACCTCCATGCACAGCGTTTTTTTTCTTCTCTTTTTTCTTACTGCCACATAAGAATGATTAAATCTGTTACTAAACTTTTCCATTTAAAAACAAAATAACCACAGCAAGTACCACAGCAAGACTACCAACCTAAATAAACCTACACTAATAAATATCATAAAACCATCAGTACTGTGGTTAATATTTTATACATTTAAGAAGTATGGAAGTTATTACTCTTCATTTTAATTATCAGTGGAATTTGGGGCAGACATTTCACCAATGTGGGGGATTTCCCTGCTGAAAAAAGTTCAGATCTCTGAAAAGAGCTGTGAAAGGTGTTTTTTTTGTTCCACTCATTGGACAAAGAGGTCGCTTCCTCTTGGCAGAAGCAGACAAATGAAGTAGACAGAGGCAGGAGTCATATGGCAGAGGAACTGAAAACCCCAAAGCTGCTTTCATATCAGCTTCTCAGTCCTATCAGGATCGTGTATACCAATATGGTGGAGTCCCGGGCGTATCCTCTGAAAAACTACTACCCCCCCCCCCCATGCTTGTGTGTGACCCCAGTGCCTGCTGACCATTTCTTGCATCAGCCTTTCACATATCTTTTTGCATAGGCAGCTAGTGAGTTAATCAGCAGCATTCCATGAATTTATTGGTGAACCTTCTGAAAGCTGCTGCTTTTGCTTCCTTCTTATAAGAATGGAACTTTTTCACTCACCATCCACCTAAATTTATACCTATTTTTGTTATACTTCTGGGTTGGCTACAGTTATATGTTTTGTCTAAATTACAGGCAACAAAATTTTAAGCGAGATACAAACTATCATTAAATAACAATATAATGTACTGAACAGTTCTGATTGAGGGTCCTGCATGCATTTGGAATGTATTTGTCTTTTTGTCATCAAAGACTGTACGCAAATGGGTAATTGTTTGCTACTTATTGTATTTTTAATTGATTTAGCTCCATTTTTTTCTTCTGTGTTATTCTTGGAAACCTTCTTGCTTTGGGTAGTGCTAACTGCAGTTTGCATAGTGTGTTGTTTATTCATTTACGGATATTTATAATATAAAAAACAAATGTTGCTCAGTTTCTCTTCCTCTGACTTAAAATCCAATTTGGATTTCAGCTGGGTCCTTGCCAAAAAAACACTAGTAAGGGGTGTGCCTGTGTGTCCTGCGAAATAGCAATAAATGCCTCCTGTTATTTGTGCGTCTGATTGTTCTCACCCAGCCCTGGCCCATGACACACAACTGGCTCTTGTTGGTGACGATGTTCATCTCCACTGCCCCTGCCCAGCAAGTACAGGGGACCCATACCTGGTCTGGCAGACTAGACAAACCGTTGTTGCCCAGTATGTCCAACGGATTGGCAACGTGACTGTACCGGATCAAAGCAGGACCCACCTTTATTACCAGCAAAATTATAAGAATTGCTCTCTGTTGCTCCGCAATGTGTCTGTGTCTGATGAGCACACCTACAGCTGCTTCTACAGGAATGGAGATATAGTTGAAACAAAGGTGTCACTCCAGGTGGCTGGTGAGTGTGTTTGCCTTGTGTCACATTAATTGTATAATTTTATCTTTATATTTCAAAATGGTGAAATACATAGTATAAATTCAAATGATACATGCATATTCATTTGCCATTTAAAAACAAAATTATCACAGCAAGTATCACGGCAAGACTACCAACCTAAATAAACCTACACTGTAATAAATATCATAAAGCTATCAGTACCATGGCTAATATGTTATACATTCATGAAGTATGCTAATGATTGCTGTTCACTTTAATTATCAGTGGAATTTGAGTCAAACATCATCAATGAATTCATGATTTCCCTGTTGAAATAAATTTAGATCTTTGAAAAGAGCTGTGTGTCCCCCCCCCCCCAGCTCTTTTGAAAGAGGGTTAAAAATATCTATAAATTAGAATTTTATAATTACAGTAAAATCCAGTTATAGCGGACTTCAAGGGACCTGGCAAAACAGTCCGTTATATCCAGAGTTGCTGTATACCCGGAACACAACTACAGGACACCATTTACTCATGCCACACCCTAGCAGACACACTTGTGGTATAGATCATTATATTGTATATGTAGTAATCCAACTTTACCTGACCAGATGCGTGACTATTAATAATTCCGACTACGTATCTGCGCTGGATAACACCGGCACGCCACGCTCCTTGTAGGCGGAGCCTACGTGTCCATTATAGCCGAACAAAACTACAGCAAATGGCGGCTCTGGGGACCAAACTGTTTGTCCGTTATGAGCGAAATTCCGTTATATGCGAGTTCGCTATATCCGATGCTTTTTCTGCAGGCGCTTGGCCGGCACCAGCAGACCTCCTCCGTTATAGACGATATTCCGTTATAAGCGAGTCCACTCTAACGGGATTTTACTGTATAATTTAAATATGTTAATTATATAATTTTATCTTTATATTCCAATATGGTGATATACATATTCTAAATTCAGTTAATACATGCTAATTCATTTGCCGTTTCATTTTCTCATTCGACCGAACTACTCACTCTTTTAGTCCCCATTTTTGAAATATGAAAGACTTACTCTCCTCGGCATTGTGATTGACTCATTACTTGAACAACTCATTTGTACTGTTTTATTCACTTTTATGGCAAATAACAATGACTAGCTATTGCAACGCTAAATCTAAATGATTTAGATGCGAAAGGCTCATAGGTTAAACCACCCGTAATTTCATAGGAAACTACGCTGCAATACCAAAACTATGAAAGATGAAAAAAATCTTCTTTTTTTTTAGGTATTGGGGGGATTTGATTGCACACTCCAAAAATTCAGGACAAAACACATCCCATATTGGTTCAAAATGGGAAACATACTTTTATTTATATTTAAATGACATGACATATTTAAAATTCATTATATCTGACCAGCAGATCAATCTTTTATTTTTCATAGAATGAAAAATGATGCAATGTTATTCCCTTAATAGGTGCTTGCAAGTTTCACCACCAGCACCGGCGATATTAGAAGAATATTGGTTATTGACTGAATTTTCCAATGCAGAAATATGGAGACATAAGCATAAAAAGTTATTCATTAATGCATTTAATCTGAGAAAAATCCATCTGCTCAATTTTTGCTTCAGTACTTTTATCTCTTTTCCCCCTGCATTTCTGCGTAACTTCCAAATTAACACCACTGCTTGTGGTCAGCCATTCAGCAAAGTTTATGAATGTATACGCCCCACCCAGTAGTCTTGGTTGAGCCTAAAGTTCCTATTCCAGATTAGGGACTAAAAAAGGTTCAGGAAGTACCTCAGAGGAACTTCAGTTAGGCCGAGATCCTACCATGGGAATGTGACAAAAGTTGCTGGTTTGTGAAAAAGCTTCCTGCACTGGGAAAAATACCAATACCTCAATTCTCTGTAGGTATTTAATTGCGCACTTTTGTGGCAATCATGTATTTAGAGATTAACTTATATGTGCCTCTTCTTTCCAGCAAACTATACTCTTCAGTTGGATGTGAATGGGATGAATTCTGGAACAGGGAAATACCACTGCCAGGCAAGGGGAGGATACCCACTGGGGAGACTCTTTTGGGTGCGCAATGGGGAGCCTATTGTGGCTAACTCTACACAGAACCAGGACGATTTTTCTCAGTTGTATACCCTGACTAGCACACTATCCATCAGCATGGATAATGACGCCATCCTACAGTGTGTGGTGGAGAATCCCAGACTGCGCCTCAATGCTACTGCGGAAGTTCTTCCCACTCCCTATGCCGTCGACCCCACGAGTGAGTAAGCTTTGTGCAGTGTTTCCTTAGCCCTAAGGGGTCCATTCAGAACTATAGCTTTTCTCGCCATGCTCTCCTGCTGACCATGATCTTGTCCTGTCATCTTGTTTATAGAGATGCAGATTCAAGAACAAATCACAGCTGTCAGTGTGGTTCCCATCACAGTAGGGATTTTGACCAGTATCCTGATAGTCACAGTACTGCTGATCAAGCATTACAGGAGGAACCATCTTACTCAAATGGTAAGCTTCTTCATTCTGTCTCTTGCTTATTTCCATGGTAGTTAAACCAAGATATTTGACCCAAGTATTTAATTGTTTATTTGAAGAGAAGAGCCTCTTTTATAAAGGAAAAGCCTCTCACAATACTAGTCATAAACTACACATGTAGTAACGTTTATACTTCAGGTCCCTGAAAATAATAGCTGACACAAAATGAAACTTAAATTATTGTGAAATTAATGAATATTTAAATTACTAAAATATTTTAGCTTGTATGTCACCGTGAAACTTCAGAGAAAGTTAGAGGGTAGTATTAGAAAGTAGCCAATATGTCAGTAGTGTAAAGCTGTGTTTATTTGTTGTATTTCAACAACAAAGCTGTATTGAGTAACTGCATTATATTAGCCTGTTATCTGTCTGAGTTGGTAGGTAAGTTGTATCATAGCTGTGGTTCAGGTACTTAAGTGCATTTCTTTCTTAAAGGGCTATACTGGAGCATCATGGGTGGTCTGAGTATCAGAAATAAGAGACATAATTAATCTAAGCACTCTCTAAGCAGAGGAGCCGTAACTCCACAAATGACTCATCAGTGACCCCATGGCGGACTGTGGGGGGAACTGCTTTAGTGGATGATGGAAGCTTCCAGATTTGACTACATCTACCTACATCTGAGCCAGTGACAAGAAGCTAAAGAAACCCAGACACTGTCGCCTAAGCTAGTTTCATTATGCAATGCATGATGACTTTCTCATTCAAATTGAATAGTTTAATTTGGCAACAAGAATCTGGATCACCTCCTAAACCTGTTATTCTAGAAATGTATGTATACACTCACTGCCTACATTAGGAACACCTGGACACTTCAGGTAAATATCTAAACAGCCAATCATGTGACAGCAGCTCAGTGCATGAATTCATGCAGATATGGCTCAAGAGCTTCAGATATAGGTCAGATCAAACATAAGAATAAGGGGAAATTAGATATACATGATATAAGTAAAGTTTTTTCAGAAACTGCTGATCTCCTGGGATTTTCATCACTTTCTATAGTTTACACAGAATGGTGTAAAAAAAACTCCAGTAAATAGCAGTTCTATGGAAAGAAACACCTTATTGATGAGAGAAATCAGAGGATAATGGGTAGACTGGTCATAGGAAGGCTTCAATAACTCAAATAACCACTCATTACTACAGTGATGAACGAAAAAGTGTGTCTGAACACACAACTTGCTGAACCTTGAGGTGCATAGACTACAATGACAGAAGACCATATTGGATTCCTGTCAGTTAAGAACAGGAAACTGAGACTACAGTGCTTACAGGCTCATGGAAACTGAACTGCTGATGACTGGAAAAATGTCACCTGGTCTGTTGAATATCAATATGTGCTGTAACATGGAGAAGAGGTGGTAAGAATTTGGTGTAAACAGCACAAATTCATGGACCTAACCTGCCTTGCGTCAACAGTTCAGGGTGCCTGTTGGTGGTATGCTGTGGTTTGTACACTATGTCATAAATCATATGCCATTTCAGTCTGATTCTCTGAACATGATAGTGTACTTCAATGGCCTTCAAATTACCAGATCTGAGCCCAGCAGAGCACCTTTGGGATTTGGTGGAATGGGAAATTTAGAGCATGAATGTACAACAAATCTGCAGCCATTATGTGATGCCATTAAGTCAACATAGACCAAATGTTCTCAACACTTAACTGAGTCCTTCCCATGAAGAACAGACAAAAGTGGAGGCCTATCCAGTATTAGAATGGTATTCCTAATGAAGTGGCCAATGAGTGTATATACGATAATATGGTGGGAGTATACAGTATATGTAGCTGTGTGTCTCGCTGAGATGGAATTTAATCATGTAAGGGTCAAACTGTAAATATATCCAAAAATCCACCAATTATTCCATCCGTCTATCCATTAATTTTATATTCAACTTTATTACACCCTCTTACAGTATAATTATACATAACGTGGTATTGTTACAATATAGAATGTAGAGATTCATTGTGCATCCAAGCCTTGTAACCCTTAACATAATTGCCAGTTTTCAATGAACACTGTTCTGTCTGCCAGGCTTAATTCCCTGTTGTATTCCTTAAGATATTCAGGATGAACATCTATGGATTCATACCCTGATAAATGAAATCTCTTTTTTTGTATAAAGAGCACTCATAGTTTTTTAAAGTGTGACACTGATCATCCTACAATCTCTGAGCCAGTCTGTGACTTGAAAGAATGCATGGTAAAGGTATATTAAATAATTTCATCTTGGATATTATATGACTTTTTATTGTTCTGCTCATTATTGCTTTTTTCCCCAAGTACATCCAGATGTGACCACCAGTTATTTGAAAATATAAACACAAATTACAACTATTTCAGTGTTTATCTCAGCCTTGTTTTTCCCTTCTTTCTTTGAGTTCACATTCTCATAGGGGAAGTAAGAAATACTGGACTGTACTTGGGCCTGAAAGCACTCTAATATAACAGTAAAGGATTGCAAATATGTGAACAGTTTGCCAGTAAACAAACTTATTGTAGTGATCACTTTGTCAGGGACTATCCCAGAGGTATGCCCCTGTATTACTACAGCCACACCTCCCGGGGAATCCTCACCATTCAGAGGCTTGTGCAAAGGCAGCAGAAGTGAAACTTCAAACTGATTTTTAAACATACTAGAAATTTGGAAATGAATAATCATTAAAATTGCAAAACTTGCTCAGTTTTTTTTTCCTATGACAAAGTAAAAATGTTATAGCAAGACTTAAACTCTCTGCACAATAATATCTATGCCTAACTGAAGGTAAGAAAAAACCTGATCATAATCTAGCTGACTCCAGTACCAGTTTTTACACGAGTGAAAAATCAACACCTTGAAGTACCATACTCTTGGTACCTGTTTGAATGCGACCTCTGCTATGCTCTAAGCATCTTAGCATGCACAGAGCGCCTAGGCTTAGTCTTAGTCCAACTTCGAGAAATTCGATTTAGTATGATTTCAGTAAGACTAACATGTTTACATGCACTTTAAAAGTTTAAAAGTGAAAATTATATGGTATGCAGTGTTCATTTTAACAGCATATTTTTTATTTCGTTTTAGTCTTTTGACAAAAGAGTGGTTTAGTTATAGTCATATTTTAGTCTTATAGGAGAGAGTTAACGTTATTATCGTCCTATACTGCAGTACTGCACTGCACCTTCCTATAAGTCATCTAATGTTGGCCCTGGGCGAGGAAACATGCCTTACTCATTCATTGTGCACTGAAGGTTTTTTTATATGTTCACAGTAGTGGATGACAAAGATGACACTGTTTTACAAGCTATGTAGCTGCTTTAAGGAAACAAGGCAGAAAAAAATGATTTGTGAAAAAAAAAACAAATTCCCCGTGCATTAGAGAGTGGGCTGCTTTTTGAAGTGCCACTGACATTGGAGAAAGCTATAACGATTGATTATCATATTGAAACAGCAGTAGCAGAGGCTAAAATTAAGCAAACCAGTTCACTAGACTGCACAGCAGAGGTGGAAAGTTCAGGTCCAGAAAGTAAATGCAGACCAATGTTTTATTTCAACCAACCAGCTGAGTATAAAGAGTCACATTCACAGAGTACTCAACTCCTGAGATTAACACCGATGCTTACCACAAGACCTGCTGTAGAATTCTAACCAAATCACGTTAGAATATGGCACTCGTGGTAGTTCTTAACTATTGCAGGAATACCACATTATTGCCATAGGACATGGGAAGTGCCTTATACATAGGCATGGGTAGACAGTGGTTAATCCTGTTTTCTCTGTTAATCTTGTTTAATGCCTTCATTTTTAATATTTTTTTAATGGTTGCATTAATCTTGCTTTACATGCATCTTATATGTAACTCCAATAGATTAATTGGGGACAGCGTGTAGCTCAGTGCGCTGTGTCTGTAATCATAAGGCCACCAGTTCAAACCCAGCCTCAGCATGTCTGCGGGTCCTTGAGCAAGGCCCTTAACCCCCAGCTCCCTGGGCACCGCTACAGGTGACTGCCCCTTGTGGACAGCATTTGAGGGAGGTGTAAAAAGAATTTCCCCATGAGGGACAATAAAGGATTGATTAATTGTTTAGACTAGAGTGAGGGACTATGTGGTGCCTCACACAACCACTAGGGGGCTGTACTGTAGTAGGGAGATTGCTTTAGTACGGGGGGCTATCTTATCCAGAAAGAGCTGCTGTCTGTGCAGGTTTTTGCTGCAACTCCCTAATTACATTACATTAGAAGACTCATTGGCTGAAGAATCCTAACAGCTGGGTTTAAACAGCTGACCTAATAGTTACCCCGAAAACCTGTATACACACCAGCCCTTTGTGGATAACATTGCCCACCCCTGCTTTAGTGAGATACACACATTAAGTGAAGAAAAGAAAAAAAATAAACGATGTTGTAAAATTGTCAGCTCCAGTAAAGTGCCTCGGTGTGTCCGAAATCGCGCACTTGCGCATTTTTAGTGCGCGATTTTAGGGCGTAGTGCGTTCACACTGACAACTAAGCTAAAATTTGTGATAAGACCCTCTTAATGTTTATTTCATTGTCTATACGTTCATTTTATGTTTTTTATTTTTTTGCTGAAGCTGATTCAACACGTTTTGGTGTTTGATACAGAAATTGTCTCTATTATGCCTTAAGTGTTTGTATACTACGATTGAATTAAATAAAGATTAAAAAAAACTAAGCTAAAAGTACTGAAAGTAGTGATGTTAAGCTTGACACCGAAGCTCCGAGGCATGTGTCAAAAAAAACTATACAGTGCATTCTGAAGGACAACTTCGATGCTTCTTCCGTTTTACCCTAAACACGTGACCATGGTAATCCGAAGCTTCGTTCTACGTTCAACCACGTGACTGCTTCAGAAAAGTGAAAATGATGCGCGAACCTCAGTGACCCCTATATACCACGTACTGAAGACCCATAAGTGTATCCACACTTATACGAACTTGCAGTATAGTTTTTATGCACTCCAGCGTCCTCTGTTCCATGTGAGCGGGTATTCTCCAAAGCAGAAGTGGTGAATAAAAAACGTAACCAACTTAGCCCCCGCACTGTTAAATAAATACTGTTCCTGAATAAAAATCTGTAGACTCTTCCGTTACACAAGCACCCCTTCCCAGTTAAGTCAATGGTTTCCCAGTCCACAAGAAGTCACATTCAATTTTACCAGGTCATTAATGTTCATAACGCACTACAGACCATTAGAATGTTTGCCAATTCATAAAAATTCAGATTCACTGCACTCACACAAAATTAAGTGTTATTTCCTTATTTGACCGCTTGGCGTCACTAATGGGCACTATTTCGGAAGGCTTCGAGTACTGAACCACTTTTCGACACACATTTTTCGAAAAGGAAGCTTCAGTGCTTTGGAAAGCTTCGTTTTGCTATCACTAACTGAAAGTACCCGGATGGTGCACTGAAAACGGCAAGTGCATTATGGTATAGCTAAATCTCATTTTCTCCGATGACTGCTGGGAGTTTGGAGGATTTCGCCATTCCTTTTTCAGTGTCATGGCGACTAACATCGAGCAGATATTTCGAGATTTTGTAATGAATAAAATAAGAGAAATTGAAGGCGAAGGTCTGCATACCGGGTAAATATATTAATAGAAGCTGTCTATTGGTGCAGAATTGTTAGCCCATGCTCGTTAAATTGGGGAAACCTATGATCATGATCTAAGCGTCTTAAACTACTCCCGGTGTCATAAAAGGCCTACGTTTGTTTTTTTTTTCTTATGCTGCTAATTTCATATTCTGCAGTTTTGCGTTATTACGTAATGGGTGTAAGGCAGTCTTGTTGACCAATATGAGACGCGTTCCGAATAGGTTGCATTCATGTGCTTCGATTGCGCTTTCGCCTATTATCTAATGCCAAATGGTGGTTCCTGTATTTGCAGCCATCTGGCCGTGATTGCGAGTTTCTCTGCGTATGTTAAAAACTGTATATTTGCCGGCTGTGTAGTTTAGTTCGACATGTGGGTTTATATATTACTAACACAATGAAGAGCCTACTGGATCGCACTATTGTAACCTTTTATTTTTATTCTCGGAATTGCATTCCACGGTGACTGTAGTCCCGCTGTGCAAAAATAAATAAATAAATTCTCTGCTGGTCTTGTACCGCCCGATCTAGGCACTTGTATAGTTGCTATCTCCATCTTTAATTTCACAGAGATCTACTTTGTTGATCGGGAACTTATACGTATGATTAATCAAATTTAAATGGTTGATTAGTTTACGTGTACTACTTTATTTGTAGCAGGGCTTTGCCATCTTGGAACTGCCTAGAGGCAATTTGTGTATTGTATATATTGACGACTATCTCCAAGTATCATGTGGTCAAATATTAGCACTTAGGGCATTTCTAGTCGGTCTGTTTTCATGTGGGCCTACTACGACGGAGTTTTAGTGCCACTAATAATAAAAATATAAAACCTCAAGAATAAAGTCGGAACTCTAAAGATTAAAATTGTAATTTGCCAGAATAAAGTCATAATAATTTGAGAATAAAGTGAAAATAAAGTCAAAGTTACGAGGAAAAAAAGTCATACCTTTCGAGAATAAAGTCGTAATTTGCTAAAATAAAGTCACAATAATTCGAGAATAAAGTCATAAAGTTACAAGAAAAAAACCTGTAATGTTTCAAGAATAAAGTCATTCAAAACTATGCGAAAAGGCTAAGAATCATTTAAGGGGGTTTGAGACCGCGGTTAAGTTAGCCTCATGTTCGATATTCAGTTTTCTGGCTTTAATAACTTTCAACGGAAGTAAGATGGGGTGTTTTTAATGATAGAATTGTGATGTCAAGTACACAGACAACGATGCACACCGATTATTTTTGCGCTTCAAACCATTTCGTGATTTGTGCAAAATTGTGTTAGAGTTTTCTTCAACAGTGGCTCTCTCATTGCCACTCTCCCATAAAGCTTTCCATTAATCCATTCCAGAAGAATCTGGCAAACAGTCAGTATGCACAGTCTCTTCCATCTCAGCTGCTGAAGCTTGTATCTCCTTCTTGCACGGTCACTCAGTTTGTGAGGACAGCCTGATCTAACCAGATTTACAGATGTGCCATATTCATTCCATTTCTTGATTATGTCTTTAACTGCAGGTGATGTTCAGTGCCTTAGAATTTTTTTTGTATCCATCCCCTGACTTCTACTTTTCAATAACCTTTTTTTCTGATTTGCTTGGAGTGCTCTTTTGTCTTCCTGCTGTAATGGTAGCAAGGAATACTGATTAACCAGTGACTGGACCGTCCAGATACAGGTGTCTTTATACTACAGTCACTTGAGACACAGTTACTGCACTCAGGTGATCTCCATTCCACTAATTGTGAGACTACTAGCACCAAATGGCTAGACCTCTGCTGAATTAGGTCATTTTAAAGGGGGTGCAATCACTAATAAGTGATTTATGCAATCACTTATTTTATGTTACATATTTTTATGTCATTATTTTGTAGAAATCAGCTTTCAATTTGATATTAAAGGGGTTTTTGTATTTTTTTTCGTCAAAAAAGCCAAATTATGTTGATCATGATTTATTTCTAGAAGCAATAAAAGGGTAAAACATCCAAGGGGGTGAATACTTTTTATAGACACTGTAAGTCTTCAGTACAAAATGTATGTTGGAGCACTGAACTTTTAAGTTGTAATTAACCAAAATTTAGAAAGCATACAAGTCTGAAGGCATGTATTTTGTATTGATTAGTTGTTTTAGTTGTTAATTCTGTTCACATTTAATAAACATCAGCCCTAGCCTTACTGCATTCATTGCGCTCTGCAGGTTTACTTTATTCTTCCTTCAAAGTAAAGTACAGTTACTGTATTTCCATACAGCAGACATGACTGCTCCGACACACGTGTTGCTTAAGTTAGCCATCACGTGACCCTCACTTTCGTTTACAGTACGAGTTTCTAATGCTACAAGCATTTTCAGAGTTTTTCAGGCTAGACCTCTCTCTGATGGAAAATCAGACCAGTTTGTTACTCCCCTGCCCCCAATATCCAATCCAACATTTTTTGCTGGTATTGGCCAGATATCAATGGTGGATATCAGATCGGTGCCATCTCTAGTGTATAGCACTGAGCCCATATCCTTAATAATTATACTCTGTGACAAAAGTTAAGCACCCAGACGGAGTGGTGGAAATTAAATGAATCTGCAGGTGGTGAAAGGTCATGTGACTGTATCGCAATGATTATAATCTCAGATCAAATGGACAACAGAGTTGGCTGTATGGGCACTCTGCTGGTCCCATGTCAGAAAGGTATGGCAACCCGCTGGGCCTGGATATATGCAGCGATGTGGTGCGGAAGGGAGTCATACAGCCGTTGTATCCTCTCCTCTGGCAGATGGGCCCACGAGATCCTGCAGATTGGCCCTGGGTCTGAGTTGATGTCCAAGCTCCATGTTCGGTAGACATGCGGATGCAGGGTGTCACTGTCATAGCGCTGTGCCATCAGGGTCTCCCGAATCCTTGCCAGAGATGACCTGTCATACCCTATGGCTCCCCACACTATGATGCCAGGAGTAACACCTGTGTGACTCCACAGCATTGGTAGGATCGGTCCTTTCCCCTTTGCACCACCATACGCGGACATGACAGTCATCCCTGGTAATGCAGAACCGAGGTTCATCGCAGAACATGGTATGATGCCAGCCGTCTCTGCACCGGTGTTAACACTACAGCAGCCTACGCATGGGATGGTGAACGCGTAGGTCGGCTGATGCCAGTCGTCGAGACACGGTGTGGGATGACACGGGGTTTTGTAGTGAGTCTAGTTCTTGTGTCCGTTTGGCAGGCTCAGATGTTATGGGGTTCTGTGATGCTTGGCGCAGAATATGACAAATCCTCCCTTGATGTGGTCTGTCTTGGGCGACCAGAAACTTCACGATGTGTGGGTGCCCTCGCGTGCCCACTGGTTCCAGCATTGGGCGACTGTGCCATCTGCATGCCCCACAAGCCGGGCAATTGTATGATACTACCACCGGGGCTCATGCAAACCCACAAATGTGACTCCTATCAAACTCCAAGTGCTGGTAATGCTGTCTAATATGTCTGAGAGGCATCCACTGTGTCTGATGACTAGATATGCCAGCTCCTTGCAAATCGCGTCATTTCCATACCCATTGTATGGTCTGCATTTGTACCAAATTACATCCAAATTGGACCATTGCTTCCAGGTGCTTAACTTTTTTTTTTTGTCACTGAGTAAGTAAGTAAGTAAGTAATTTATTTATAAAGCACTTTTCTCAGACAAAAAGTCACAAAGCGCTGTACAATAATGAAACGAAGTGAGTATATATTGTAGTTGCCACCTGTCCCATATTTTACAAAACCGTTCCATACTGAAAAATTAAATACTGTCTTCCAGTATTTTACAGTACAGGATCCTGGGGTGGTATGTGGTGTCCCATATTGCTTCAGATTAAGAATGAAACACAAGGCCTAATTGCTGGTGTCTGATTGTAAGCACTTGCATTCTGTATGTTCTACTGGATGCCAATGCTTCAAATGGGAAATAAGTTCTTTGTATTTTCAGTTTTAGTTGCCACAAGATTTCGGCAATACACATCACCATTCTATTGCATTTCAAGCTTTACATTGCCAAAGTAACGCCACACCACTGAAGTGTTTTACTTTGTCTATTCACTATACACTCCTTATACTCCTCACTTAATAACATACCTGTTTAACAACCGTACAGACTTATGACCCACTCTCTGACCAGTCAGTATTGCACGCTGTACGAGAACTTAGATCATGGAAAGGTTAGTGTGGTTAGGCTTGCATCACCATTTCTCAGTTTAATTCCTGCAGTCACTCAGTATTCACTATACTAGCATTCACAATCTCCAGAACTACATACTGTATTTCATCTATAAATTTGTACTTGGTTCTCTTAATTATTTTATAAAGTACACTACTGTATAATATCATTTATAAACAGGGATGCGGATAACTGGTACACAAGTACGCATTCACCTTTAAAATGAGCCTGGCCCGTAACCCCCTGCTCCCAGGGCGCTGCTACAGGTGTCTGCCCTTCGCGGACAACTTACTCCATAAAGATCAAGTTGAGGGAAGCGTAAGGACAATTTCCCTTTGGGATCAATAAAGTATCAGTTATTATTTTATTATTATTAAAAGTGATACATGCGGCAATCAGTTGTAACAGTGCAAATGTGTACTTATATACTCAAATGTTATAAATGGTGCAAAGGTGACTAAAACAGAGATGGTTGACACAAACCCACTGTCAGTACAGTATGCTTGAAGTATCTGTAAGTGACGGATCCTCACTTATCGACCATTTTGCTTAATGACCTAGTCATAGGAATGGAGCTCAGTTGTTAAGTAAGGTGTGTCTGTACTCCTTTTTTTTACAATAATATGTTGCAGCAGCTGACCTGTTCCTTTCTTCACTAACACCTGAAATTTCCTCTGAGTTAGCCCTAATCTCTGTCATCACTAGAATAGTAGCATGCAATATGTTCTGCTAACTAAAACTGTGCATTTGTTGGTCATAGGCTGTCCATAAGACTACTGTAAGATCAGCTGCATTTTATATGTTTCTGTGAAGTGATGGGCTTGATTTGTTATCCAGCAGTGTTCCTTATCAAGACTTTATCAACTTTTCCCGATTTGTTTAAAATTTAGCTGATGATAATTTTATGTCATACAGCAGTCACTATTACTCAAACACAATTACCCTTTTTTAAAAACATTGATTAAAATGAAGCATAACTGATGAAGGTCCAAATAAACAGCGATAGACTTCTGTAGAAATTTTACATTAAATGTGAATGAAAATTCAGACATTCCGAAGACTGTCTGGTTTGATAGCCATGAATAAGTTTTTTGCACTTCAGCATCTTAGAGTACAAACTCTCTGTCATTACTTTTCTTTTAATCATTTTGCTTAATTTACTTTGTCTCAAGATAATCACTGCTAAAATAAAGTTGGCGGCACGTCATCTTAGATAATACATAATATACTGCATAATAACCATATAATTTTCTTATAAAAATATTGTGTGGATTGTTAATAGTTAAATGAAACTAGATACAGTTCAAATTGTAATATTTGAAATTTTTGCAATATATATTCCAATATAATTTAAACAAAAAAGAATTACATTTGCCCTAAATGAACTTCACCCAAATATTATTTAGGTATTTACCAACAGTCTTAAGTTAGTGGTTTTGCCACCAGTTGTAACATGTTTTTACTCAGCATTGTCTCTGTGGCATTCAGAATGTTTCCATACAGCAGTGTCCATCCCTGGAACATGCACGCTAGGGCCCTCTTTGTTTACATTGTGCTGTGTGTTGCAGAGTGACCGCCGAGGGACATTCAAACGGCAGTGTGCCGTATTCTGTGGAGAAAACAGGCTTTGGAAAAGAGGTTGCATTGGTAATGGAGAATCACGGTGATGTATATGAACACCCATGTTCTGCTGAAGTGGCAAAATGTGCTGAAAATGCACAGACAGGTGAGTTATCTGGATTTTTAGTTATGGGCACATGCAAATTACCTCTTTAATTTCTTTAAAATTGCTTCGTATTCATAAGGATATAAGTGTTGTTCTTCCTCAATTAATTGTTAGGAGCAAGAAATGCCTAATTTATGAGACTGTTAGGTATTCCTCTAGGTAATTTATTTTTGAAAGGCTCTCATTCTCTGAATCTTTTTTTGGTGGAAGCAAAGTATATACAGCGGCCTGGCAATGAGACATTTAGTCTGGTAGCTGACATGATCCATATTGATAAGAACAGACTTCACAGAGAAAACAGTCACTTTGTTTGTGGCTGTCAACAAGAACTTACTGATATGTGTTACTTTAAACTGGGTAAACTAAAGTGATTCTCGGAGGTGCAACAGGAAGTGGAATTCTTCTGTCTTTTAAATTGCCTGTCTAGCAAAATGTACAGCTAATTTTTATCAAAGGCTAAAGGATTTTTCATGTGTCCTGCTTCTAAACCATTACACTACCTACAAAAACAAGTATAGTGTTTTATAGCTAACACAAGCTGGCTTCACAGAGAACACAACAGGTGTGGACATGGCTCTCAGCAAGGAGGGCAGCATGACGCCCCACAAGAAGAACAAAAAGCACAAGCGACACAAAAGCAGGAAGAAGAAGAAGCACAAGGAGGAGAGAGAGGGTACCTCTGAATCTGGGCTGGAGTCCGGTGCAGAGTGTCGTGCTCGGTAAAGCGCTTACCTGAGGGAGAATGCAGCTGGGCCATATTGCATGGGGGATTGTGATTCAGCTGGGTCACAGTTCATGTGGGATCATAAGGCAGCTGGGTGCTGCAGTATAGCAGGGTTGCAATGCAGTTGGAATCTGGAGTTTTGCTGGCTGACTGCTGCTGTTCTTTAGCTGTTACTCGAAGCTTTCAGTTATGATCCATGATTTTTCAATGTGCAAATACTTATACCTGTATCTAATCAATCAATCAGACTTCAT
>JAODLC010000038.1:14920-40362 GCA_026781145.1 Hippopotamyrus pictus | reverse complement strand
CATATATGTACACACAAAAATATATATATTTGTGTGTGTGTGTGTGTGTGTATATATGTGTGTGTGTATGTATATATATACACACACACACACACATATACATACAGTAGTACATAGTAGTATACATTAAGTTTGTAAGTTGAAAGTTTGTAAGTAGGGGAGCGTCTGTATATGCCAATACACACTGTTTGGGAGCATTTCAACTTGAAATTGAACACGCATAATGCAAGTTCAGTTTTACAGTGATTGCGTTGCAAATTTATTTTCTTTTAACCCTCTGGGGTCTAGGGGTAGGGAACACACTTTCACTGACTGGCATGATCACACATTTCTTGAAATATCAACTTAAGAATAGTAACTTAATTCATGGCAAATTTATTATATTTGTTTTGGCATTACACTCATCTTAATTTTAATGTATATTGTGAATATGTCAGATTTATGTTAAGTTTGTAATTTGACATCAAAGTATAGAAATTGCAAACTGCAGTTTGGAACACTTGCAGAAACATTATACAGTACATAGAAAGCAATGGTGCCAGTTTGTTTTGATCCCAGATATCTGATCACCAAAATCTTGGGTACATGAAGATGACTAAATGGTGTAGTTGCAACATTCAGTTGGATAAATAAGAAAAACTCATGACACTATGTGTATGCATGAGCCATTCACATCTGGCCACATCCTCCCCCCACCCCCCACTTTTATGGTGCTGATGGGGATGTTTCGATAACAGCTAATTTGCTAATCTTTATTGGCAAGCATGCAAAAGGAAGATGTATTTTTACAATCAATACAAATACATGCAGTGTGACAAATTATATAAACACAATATCGAAGTAGTACCAATCTCACAGAACAAACAAAACTAGTCAAATGAAGTAACAATTCTTTAAATCATCGTCAAGAAATCTCTGGAGTGGAATATCTACAACCAAGTTTATAAACTACCATGCATCATTGCACCATAACTATGTGTCATGATGTACAAACATTTACGAAAAAAAAGCTCCGATGCGCTGTATTCACATTTTCTGCTCCAGGTGCAGATTCATGGACAGATTCAGTTCACCGCCTGGGAAGGTAGAGAACAGAACTGGATTGCATTTCATTGTTCATCAAATTACTATGTGAATGCGATTTGAATACACAGTAAAGCAGCTATTTAGAATGGAAATAGTGATCTTCAAGGTGAGGGCGGTACCACACGCCCCCCCAATACAGGTAAAACAAAGTAAGGTGACATGGTTTACTCTTTTGCAGATTTAAACTAATTTTAAAAACTTTAATACTTCCAATAATGGATGTTTTGAAAAGAAGACAGTTTACGGATTTAGTCAGCGTTTTTTCATGATTCTACATAAAGATTTCTGCGAGATATAAACTGAAATAGATGCGAAAAATACACTGCATCGCCGATGATGCACTCAACCCCAGAGGGTTAATCTCAAGTTGAAATACTCCCAAACTTTGAATAGTTTCTGCCGTTTTCTATCCCTCATCTCTTCTATTTTCATATTATACCATTCCTACTGCAACCTGCTTCTTTCTTGGTGCTTCAGTTAATATCGTCCATGAACTGCTGCAGTCTGATTATAATAGTAATAAAGCATATAATCGACCTAGAGAACTTGCCTTGAATTTTTTATGAATAAAACTGGGTAATCGTTTCAGGCCAGTGAAAATAGGTAATAGTGTAGCCGTCATGTCTTTATAGCTTGGAGTCGTAATACAGCATCATTTCAGTGCATTCTGTGTTGTGGTTCTGTCTGCAGTGTGAAGGGTCAGTGTCCTGGCAGAGAGAGAGCGGCAGAAGACGACAGGGCTGTACCAACAGGCAAGGACCTGTCATGCTCTATGTCAATTGAAAGTGGTACCTTAAGATTTACTGGGTAAATTAAAAACAAATGAAACATGCACAGAAAGTGGAATCCTTCAGATTGGATGTCTAGTAAAGTGTATGGCTACTTTTCATCAAGGGCTGTATTTCTTTTCATGTATCCTGCTTCAAAACTATTATGCCACATACAAATACAAATATAGTATTTTATAGTCAACGTGTGTGGGTATAAGCAGACATATGTTGAGAAATTTTGTTTGCGTTTTGCAATTTTTTTAGACCAACCCATGGAAGAAATGGATGGCAGACCTAAAAGGCATAAACATGCAACCAAAAAAAAGAAGAAGAAAAAGAAGAAAGATGAGAAGCATGAAAAAAAATCTCCCTCTCGTTCCAGATCAGAGAGCTCTACTGGTTCAGAATCGGAATCAAAGTCTCCTTCAAAGATGCCACCCATATCTTATCCTGTAGTCCTTTTGGAGAAAAATCAGGAAAGCTCATCCTTTGGGAGCACCCCAAAAAAGTCACCAAAAAAGCTTTCAAAGGAAATGACACCTGTCCAGTGTGAAGTGTTTGTTCAAGTCTCTGAGCAGGATTCAGAAGCTGTGGGCATTCATGAAGTGGTTTCTTCTCAGAAAACAGTTGAAGTGGCAACTAATGTAATGGATAATCAAGTGAATATTGCCAAAGTACTAGATTTGCCTGATATAGTTCCTAAGGTTGAAAATGCTCCCAAGGATGAAGGTAGGGTGGATTCTTATGTCCAACAAGACACAGAAGAGAACAGTGAATCTATGAATAAAGAGAGAGGCCTTTGCTGTTCCCAGACCCCAAAGCAAACCATTGACAAATCTGATTCCCGAAGGGTTTGTTCTTCTTCCAGGTCGTCCTCAGGAAGGAGTAGTCCTAGAAAGAAACATTCCAGGTCTCGATCTAGAAGACGCAAATCTCAGACTTCATCTGTCAAAAGATCTGAACAAAAATCCAGTTCTTTATCATCCAGGAAGTGGGAACACTCATATTCCAGATTCGATATGAGATATAGGAGATCTAGGTCAAGATCCAGACATAGATCGCAATCTCGATCTATTGTACAACAACGTCGGTCTCATTCAGGGTCTTTTTCTAAGTACAGAAGGTCACGATCAAGATCTAAAAGGTCACAATCTCGGCACAACCAGAGGTCTCGACCAGCAAGAAGAGACAGGCACTCTAGATCACGATCTCGCTTATATTATAAAAGATCTCATTCAAGGAAGTCTTGTTCCAGGTCAGTCAGGCGGACTAGGCAAACTCGGTCTAGGTCCATTGTAATCCTTAGGCGTTCAAGGTCAAGATCATTATTCAGGAGGAATAGACGCTCAAGGTCCAGATCATTGAGACAAATTTGTTCCAGATCTAGGTCTGCAAGAAGACGTCAGTCTAAATCTCATTCACCACAGAGATCCAGGCATTCTAGGTCAACACCGCGAGCTAGGCAAAGAAGATCTCAAACTTTATCCCCTCGATGCAGTAAGAAGTCAAGGTCACCTATAAGACATTGTCACTCTAAATCTCCTTTTGGAGGCCAAAAACAGTCAAAATCTCCCAAAAGGGACAGACTGTCAATGTCTAGATCTCCAACTAAATACAAATCAAAATGTAGATCAATTTCAGAATTTACTCTATGTGAAAAGAGGCCACTACTAACAGAAGAGAAGAAAGTCTCAGGATCTCCTACCATTGAACTGGGAGACAGTGACATACCTGTTACTGAAATTCATGCCTCAGGATGTAATGCTGACAAAAGAGAGGAAGAAGATGCAGTATATACAGCCAAAACTGTCCAGTGTATGAATTTAAAGGGATCACATCTAAAAGAAGAAACTCCAGCATATCCCAGTGATCTTAAATTGGAAAATGCTTTTGAAGAAATTTGCACTGATAATGCAAAAAAAATAGCATCTTCTGTTGGTTCTTGGAGGCCAGTACCCTTTCTGGTGGACAGCAATGCAAAGCCTAAGCCTATTTCTGCAACAGAAAGTCTCAGTGTCTTCACTTCAGCTGCTGTCACACTCACAGAGCTATCTGAAGAATGTAAATGTCCAACGATGGAAAAAACTCCACTTACTCCATCAACTTCTTGGGACTTGTCACATGAGACCTCTAAAGACCTCCTTCAGAATAGGAAAAAGTCAAGTTTGTCTGAAGATGTAGGCAAAGAGTCTGATTTGGGGTGTAGGTCCTACTTTCCACAATGGAATTCTGAACCCACATCTCCTTTGAACAGAAAGAAAAGCCCTTTCAAAGAGGGCCTATCATCAGTGTCACCATCCTCATCAAGAAAAAAACATTCAAAATCAAGATCCCCCTCAAGGAGAAAGAAGTCGGTGTCTACTCAGCGGAAGCACTCAAGATCAAATTCGTCTCCTCGAAGGAGGCGTTCACAGTCAATTTTAACCAATCGGAGGAAGAAGTCAAAATCCATGTCTCCTGGAAGGAAAAAGTCCCCCTCTCAATCCTGGGGTCAGAATAAATCTAAATCTCCCACGAGGAGGAGGAGATCAAGATCTAAACTGAAGAAGTCACGATCTAAGTCTATTTCCAGATCCACCAAAAGGAAGCGGTCTAAGTCTGGAACACCTGTTCAAAAAAAGCACTCAAAGTCTCACTCACCTAGGAGGAAACACTCAAGGTCCCGCTCAGCAGCTCAGAGAAGATCCAGATCTGCAGATAAAAGGAGACACTCAAAATCTCTCTCCCAAACTAGAAAGAGGAGGATGCGCTCACGATCTGCAAAACGTAGCCGCCGTTCCCGGTCTAGAAGGTCTCGCTCCATATCCCGCAGACAGAGAGGTAGTTTTCGCAGTCGCTCATTTGACCGCAGGGACAGATGGAGACGTGAACCTAGCCATTCTCCTGTTGTCATCCTTCGCAAAAAGAAGTCTGCTTCACGGACTTGTCGCAGCACAAGTAAAACTCCTCCACGCCTTACTGAGCTAGGTACGAGCTACTCTCCTCAAAGCCAGGAAATGGCTTGTGGAGCAAGGCTATGAAGCACTGTGTGTAATTACTGATCAAACTAATTTGCCTACCTACTAGTCATTGTATACATTTATTATTGGCATTTTATCATATTTATATTGAGTATAATTAGTAATTATTAGTAATTGTCATGCATCATTTGATTTTTATAGAAGTTATTCTGACTTTTGGGTAATTTTGTACAACCTGAATTAGCCATATTAACAATGTCAATTTACTGTCTTCCTGGCAGACAAAGAGCAGCTTCTGGAAATTGCCAAGGCCAATGCTGCAGCTATGTGTGCCAAGGCTGGCATGCCCATTCCCGAGAGCCTGAGGCCTAAGGCCACTTCCGCTTCAGTTTCTTCCCCCTTGACCCTGCCCCTGCCTTTGAATCTGTCAATGGGACTGCCCCTGGGTATGCCTAACATTAGTATGAATGCAGCAATGGCGACTATGACCGCTGCCACCATGACTGCTGCCCTGACCAACATGAGCACTCTGGCCAACATGCCTAATTTGCTTAACATCACCAACAAACCGTCACCTACAGCCATGCCCAACACTACCAATATCGAGGAGGTCAAGAGGAAGGTTACGCAGAAGGCTAACAGCATCAGCATCAAGGAATTGACAGAGGTGAGAGGATGGCTTCCCCAGCAAGGAATCTTTATAGGACCTTAAGCGCTTAAAGTTAACAAGCATGTTAATAGTTGCCAAGCTCTGAAAAATGGCTCTTGATCTCTGTTGTAAGGTTGTTTCTTTGCTAAAGCAAACTAATTTTATTCCTGTGCAGTAAGGATGGATGGATGCATGCATGAATGGTTAGATGTTTATGGCAACAGGCATTTTTATGATGATACACATGGCATGGAAATGATGGCACTCTGTCTGCTTGTTCCTGTTATGCAGAAATGCAAGATGATCGCAGAGAGCAAGGAAGAAATGGCTGTGGCTCAGCCTCATATGTCTGATGATGAGGATGATAAGTCATTTGGTGGAGGAGCCTTCCGGGAGAGCAAGGGCATCTCCTTCAGCTTGAGTGTAATGCTTCACCTCCCAGAACATTCCGGATTATGCTTTATGAGTTTTCATCTATTGGGCTGCATCCTCAGATGTCATTTTTTTATTCCAGTATTGCCCTTTCTTTGTGGGGAGCACATATCTCAATTACTTGGCATATATAAGGCTTTAAAAATACTTTGTTTATGAAATCCTTCAAATACTCTATTAAACTTCATTTATTGCTGCCTGTAGCACCTTTTATGATTTCTGTGGTTCTGATGTATGATGGTTTCAAATCAATGAACAGACTAAGTTAACAGGCTATCTCTATGGGGGGTATTTTGGTGACACCCCACCCCACCACCCTTCTAGATCAGCCTATTATGGCTTAAGGATGTTATTTGGCCAGAGTTTATAATGAACATCCCCCACAGTAATATTCCTTTTCTCCATACTGGGGCAGGGACAGGTCATTCTTCACCTTGTTGCTCCTTTCTTTGGCAGGCCTTTCTTACCCATTCACTCAGCTGAGTACATCTGTTTTTCCTAATTTTACAGTAACCCTCCCAACCCCCCTCCACTGTTCTTGCTCTTACACCCACCTCCTGTAATGTACCCTTTCCCTCCCCCCATTCAGAACCCTTCGGCTAAGCCCGCAGTGAGGACAGAGGCAACCTTTGCCAAGGAGTTTCCGGTATCTTCGGGGTCACAGCACCGTAAGAAGGAGAGTGAGGGAGACTACGGGGAGTGGGTGCCCGTCGACAGGAAGGCAGAGAGGGACAAGGCAGCCAGTGCGTCCATCTCAGGGAGCACAGCGGGGGAGGAAGAGTGCAAGGATAGCAACAGTGTCTTCCCTGATGCCCCCCTGCAGGTAGGACGTGGCTTAGACTGGCACACTGCTCACATGGGCTTATCGTTCTGGCCCCTGCTGCTTGCTAACACACTACCATTCAAATGTTTGGGGTCACGTAGAATTTGCCTTGTGTTCCATGAAAACATACATGAAATGAATTTGAATTGTGAAATATAGCAAAATAAAAGGAAAGGTTAGAAATTTATCATTGTTGAGGTGATCTGATGAGATTTCACCCCGTGCTTCCTGAAGCATCTCCCACAACTTGGATTGGCTTGATGGCACGTCTTACGTGCCATTTGGTCAAGACGGCTCAATAGAGCTGAGATCAGGTGAATGTGCTGATTATTCCATTATACACAGAATACCAGCTGGCTGTTTCTGCCCTCTAGTTCCTGCATAGTCTGGAGCTGTGTTTGAGTCATTGTCCTGTTGTAGGATGAAATTGGCTCCATCCCCAGGGTATTGCATGACATTCCAAAATGGAGTGATAACCTTCCTTATGGCTTCCTACTAAAAACATAAGACCTTGGTCTTAAATTTTATTCATAATGGTCTTAAAAGGTCTTAAAAGTCTTAAATTTAACTTACTGAAACCTGCAAGAACCCTGTTTACAGTTAACTTACATTAGGTATCATAATGCATCTTTTAAAGTATAAAATGTATTATTTATATGTTAACATTTAAAATATCCTTAAAAAATTGAAAAATATCTTGCACAAGACAATGTTGAATTAAAAAAATATACTAAAATTACTTAAAATAAAATTAAATAAAATTCTCCCCTGGCCTGTTTATAATGTACACTCATTAAACATTGTGTATACTCCTTTTAACCAGAGTGTGTTATCCCATTAATAGAGTTTTTAAAACCTTTTTATCTAAATATTTCTGATCTTGTTAACTCTTTTAACTAAACAGTGGCATTGATGTGTATAAATAAAAAAATGTAAACAAAGCCTGACATATTAAAGTGTAAGTGAACAAATATAGTTTTGGTTTTGCTGCATCACATAGGAATTCTGAGAAATAAACAGTTAAATATGGCCCAGGACTGTCTTAGATACAACACTAGTTTTAGCCAACTGTGGTTTTTGGTGCCCCAAGATCCCTTCAATTGTCTAGGGTGGCCTTGAACCAGTCGCCCATTTATAAAGACCACCAGTGTCCTTTTTTGGATGAGACTATGCAGTAATATGCACTTTGGTCTCCTGTTTACCTGTTATAGCCGACTAACCTAGACCAGGGGCATAACAAAATGATGTTGCAAGGTCTAAGCCTATGACAAAGTGTATTGATAATTTCGTCGACGAATAAAAACGAGAGGAAAACATTTTCCTGAGACAAGATCCAATCAGAACTAATGTAGTTTGCGTAAGGCAGGGGTATTCAAGTAAAATTTAAAGAGGTCCAGTTAGAGAATTTCTTGAAGCAAATGTCCAGAAGATCTTAATGTCTAACTATTTAGTGTGATTATATATTTAAGTAGGCTGTTAGTTGTGTGCACATTGCATGCAATCAATACCTGACTGTCAAATCAAATTAATTCAGTGCAATTCAAAAACTTTTTGACAATATTTATTGTTACATGACATAGAACTGAACATATATGTATGACTGCCGATATATATAATGTTTTCTCATTTACTAAATAAAACTAGGGCTGCATTTCAAAATAAGAGAAAATAAATAAAATGTGAAAATTGTGCATGTTTAAATAAAATGCTTAACTTAAGCCGTAAAACCCTAATACAGTTGTGTAAACCCTAATACAGTTGAATCCGATTTGACACTCCCTGCCGGCCCCTGGAGGATGGGCTCCCCCTTTGAGTCTGGTCCCTCCCAAGGTTTCTTCCTTCTAGGGAGTTTTTCCTTGCCACTGTCGCCTACGGCTTACTCACTGGGGGCTTTGGGTGGAGATGCTGTAAAGCACTTTGAGACAATGTAATGTTGTGAGAATGCGCTATACAAAAATTAATTTGTTGTTGTTTGTGTTTATGTCATATATTTTAGTGTTCATGGATTTAAGTATTGGTTTTGATAATCCCACACCATTAATAAAATTAGTCTCGTTTTAATATAAATATATACGAACCTGTCACTTTAATCGCTGTTAGAGTAGGATATGGGCGGTCTTATTTTGAAAAGATATAAAACGTGACGTGTTTTTCTCATATTCGTTTTATATTTGCCGGAGTAACAAGAATGAAATGACAAACCATTTCAGGCAAAAACGATGCATTTTACTTTTCAAAATAAAACGCAGGTCCGTCAACTTTGGCCAGCAGGCTGGAGTGAGATTTTCAATTCAACAGGTCTGCACACATATGTAACAGTTCTTGCCATGTAAATAGTCTGCTTTTGTATTTAACCGTGTAAATACACTTTTGATGTAGCTAATTTTAGGTTTATAATGGTATGATGTAGATTTGCCGTAACATTTCCTGCGTGAGTCTGAAAGCGTGAGTGTCATGCTAGATTCTTGAGATTTGGCAACCCTGAAAACGTCCATTTTTTGTTTCCCCTGAAGTTGATTTATATTACAAATAACATCACTTTATACAGTTGTTAAAAAAAAAACATGAAATCACCAATAAACTATGTCTACAAATATTTATTTTAATATTTCTATTTTAATATTCAGAGAGAGCAGGCCTGCTGGCATTATAGCCTATGCACTATATCTTTGTGTTTCAAATAAGAGTGAAATCTGTGTCTTTGTGTGCTGCACAGTCAGACCTTAATGCCATTCCTTAACATTGGTTTCATTTCATCTTGGTGAACATAACTTTCAGAAATCGAAGGGAAACTTTGCACTAATTTTAGTCGACTAAATCAACTGTAGTTTTAGTCAACTGTAATCTTATGATATTTATTCGACTAAAACTAAAATAATTTAGATGACTAAATTATGACTGAAACTAAATTACATTTTAGTCTAAAGACTGACTAAAACTAAATGAAAATTTGCTGCCAAAATTACCACTGGCGCAAACTGTAGGTTTTGTGGCCGCAAGGCCCCTTCGGTTACCATGGGGGGTCCTAAGCTCTGTTCCCAGTTTGTACAGACACACAGCAGCCATTTTTAGATGAAAGGAGGCTCCCTTACGATGCATGCATATGATGATTGACCTAGGAAAATCCTGGAGAGGAAATGGTTAACTAGCAAGCATAAAATTGGAGGTTCCCCCCTGTCATCTGCCATGACACTGCACAAGTGCTACAAGAAGTGTGCAAATTCAGCAAGCAGACGTGGATTTAACAGCAGCTGTAAAGCTTTGGGGCTTGCATAAAGCGTTTGTTGCTTGGCTGCGAGGTCAGTGTGACTGTATACAATCATGACCAAAAGAAGTTGCTCTCGGAGGATGTTTTACCATTCCATATTCATCAATATTGTGAGTGAGCACATTCCCTTGGCTGAGAAGCAACCCCACACATGAATGGTCTCAGGATGCTTTGTTGTTGGTATGACACAGGACTGATGGTAGTGCTCACCTTTTCTTCTCCGGACAATCTTTTTTACAGATGCCCCAAACAATCGGAAAGGGGTATCATCAGAGAAAATTACTTTACCACAGTCCAATCCCTGTACCTTTTGCAGAATATCAGTCTGTCCCTGGTGTTTTTCTTGGAGAGAAGTGGCTTCTTTGCTGTACTTCTTGACACCAGGCCATGCTCCAAAAGTCCGCCTCACTGTGTGCAGACGCACTCACACCTGCCTGCATCCATTCCTGAGCAAGCTCTGCACTGGTGGTGCCTTGATTCCACGGCTGAATCAACTTTAGGAGATGGTTCTGGCACTTGCTGGACTTTCTTGAGCACCCTGAAGCCTTCTTCACAACAATTGAACCTCTCTCCTTAAAGTTCTTGATGATCTGATAAATGGTTGATTTAGGTGAAATCTTGCTAGCAGCAATATCCTTGCGTGTGAAGCCTTTTTTGTGCAAAGCAGTGATGACTGCAAGTGTTTCCTTGCAGGTAACCATGGTTAAGAGGAAGAACAATGATTTCAAGCACTACCGTCCTTTTAAAGCATCCAGTCTGCTATTCTAACTCAGTCAGCATGACAGTAATCTTCAGCCTTGTCCTCAACACCCCTCTCACCTTTGTTAACACTGAAATGTCAGCCGGTCCTTTTGTAGCAGGGCTGAAATGCAGTGGAAATAGTTTTTTTGGGATTCAGTTAATTTTCATGGCAAATAGGGACTTTGCAATCAAAAGCAGTTCATCTGATCACTCTTCAAAACATTCTGGAGTATATGCAAATTGCCATAATAAAAATTGAGGCATCAGACTTAGTGAAAATCAATATTTGGGTTATTCTCAATTTTTGGCCATGGCTGTAGAACAAAGTGTTAAAACTTGGTAATGTTGAGACACACCGCTTATTCATGATCTCCATGGCAAAACACTCATAGTGTATCGGCAGGTGAATCCCACAGGTCTGCTATGTTTTTTGTAGGAAGCCATAAATTTAGAGCAGTGATTTACAATTCTATCACTGAGAAGTTGCCTTGAACCTCAGCCTGAGTTAACTTTTGGGATTTTGTTTTGAAAATGCTATAAGTTAGAGCAGGGGTAAGTTCGAAGTACGATCCAGTAAGTTTTCCATCCTACCAGGCTTCTGATGAGCCACACTAGTTCTCAGGTAAATACCAGGAGCAGGTGTGGCTCATCAGAAGCCAGGTAGGATGGAAAACTTACTGGATAGTAGCCCTCCAGGACCGGAGTTGGTGACCCCTGAGTTGGAGGAACCGGGCCTTGCTGCAGCTTACTCTAATGACCTTGGGTACGTTTCCCAAAAGTGTAGCTGCTAACATTGTAACTGTTGCAATTGAATGGTTCCATTGGAGCATTTGGGAAGCACATCCCTAGATGAGGATCTGGCTAAGGAATGCCTGCAGTTTCAGTCACCTATTGGAAAGCTGCAAATGATGACCAAAAATGCATATGAGGTGCATATTCTGTTCTTAAGTTTATGTTGACTTTGATGTGTTGGCCAAGTTTGAGTTATTAATTGCATTTCTAAACCATTAACATTAAACCAAATGGCCATCATCGTGAGCCAAGCTGTTATGGTATGTTTTCTAGATTTTCCTTAGTGGGGGGAGGTGGGGTCTGGGGAGGAGCTTGAAAGGTTTGTGCCCTGGGTACATGTGTGCTGGCCACTACTTGCTATTCTAGACAATTTGAGTGGTTTCTTACTAGTAGACCATTGGCCATCAGTGCTGTGGGACTCCCTCAAGTCGTGGAGAGAAGATGCTCTGCTCTTCACTCAGTATTTGTACGCTGGCTTGGTGGCCATTTGATTTGAGGAGGCTGATTTAAAAAAGACAATGAACTTGGGTGAATGTACAGCCACGGAAAAAACTGAGAACACTTTCATCCATACGGAAGGGAGATTTATATGCATGTGCTGTAGCTGATTGAGCGTTCTTTCCTTCAGCCTGTGGACATCACGCTAGCTGTGAGTGAGAGGGCTGCGGCGCAGAAGCGGCTGGCTGAAAACCCCTTTGATGTGAACGCTATCTGCATGCTGAGTCGGGCACAGGAGCAGGTGAGTTTCTCCGGAGGCAGCCTCAGCATGCGTATGCTCGTGTGTACGCATAATCGTACTGACTGGCTGCTCACAGCATGATCCATTTCAAAACCCTGCCAGATGGGGCCTCCTGCAGTCTTGCATCCTGTTTTTTTATCATCATCAAGCTGACAGCATGGACTTGTTGTTCACCTCCTTGGTCTCCTTATTTACATTTAGGGGTAGGGCTGTAATGAATCACACACCATTGTTCATGTACTGTTTAGTCCATCGTTTTCGCTTGCTAACAAACATAAGAAAACAACAGTAAAACAAATTAAAACATTTAATGTCACGGTTAAAAAATTTAATTCACATGTTCAACACGGAAAACATGCTAATTTTGGCTCTGAGTTGGTTACAGCTAATACCGATTACAGTCTATCATAATTGGCAGTTTGAGAGCACTTATATTCCCCAATAAATGACACCAGCACTGGAGAGAGCAGCTAAGACCAAAACTGTCAGCTTTTTTAGACTGAGTTTGAATATGCTGCTGGAAATGCATCCAGTGTGCTAAATGATTTCATATGACATCATCCAAGAGTGAGTGCAATCAGATCAGCCTCTGCAATTTGTCTTCTTGTGGCATCTAAGGCACTTTGGCCTGGAAATTGAGTTTGGGCTAATAACTGTTTATGGCTATAGGGATGTTTATCGCTACAGAACACCGGATTTAGGTCATTGTGATTATGATGTTATCTTTTTTTATTTTTTTTTTATTAATTTTTCATATTTGCTTTTACAATGTGCAAATAAGCATCTCTTAAGTTTTGTTATTCAGACATGTCAATGTCAGACACATTGCCTTATGTTTACAACTTTTCCTAGTTGTGTTTGCTGGGCTCACCAATCATAATACCTCACCTGCTTAATGTGGAGTCTTCCAAACTGGTCTTACTGGAATTTTAACACTGTTCCAACTTTTTTTGTATGTGTTGCAGCATCAAATTCTAACTTTGCATATATTTACAAAGTACAATTAAGTTGATCAGTACAACTGTTGTAAATGTTTCCTTTGTACTTTTGTCAGTTATAGATTTTCGTGAATCATATCACATATTTTTGTTTTTATTACGTTTTAGAAAATATTCCAGCTTTCAGGAAATGGGATTTGTAGGTAGAATCAACAAAAACAAGCGAAAAACGGCAACAATAGACTACAGTATCCAGATAATATTGGGGGTATTATCCCACCTTTGAGATGCAGCAGGGAAACAGTATGTTGGTTTCAACCTAAACAGTCTTTTTGCTGTTTTACTTGAAGTGTGTGTAGGGTATTTATCTATAATACAGCTGCAGTTTTGTTTCACATTTCCTTAAGGAACTTCATAAAATTGACATTATTGAGCATGGCTTAAGTATCCACGTAATTTATTGGGCTATAGTATTTTTGCAATGTAAGGGCTTAATGTAGTCTCAGGCCTGGTTGTTCAGAAGTAATTTGATTCAGTCTCGCAATAGATAGGATCAAATTTTGAAAATGATTTGTTCAAAAGAAAAAAGGATGCTGAAATTGATCACCTAATCCAGTCTTGGTTTTCATTTGGATCTGTTCAACATATTCAGTGTATGTTTTGTTTTTATATTTGTTTTTCTTGCTTTGAAAACGATGGATTAGATCCTGATAATAAGCAACATTTCTGCAGTTTGCACTCTGACTAAGTACAACACCAGTGATCTTTGACGCCCCCTCCTCCCCCCGGCAGGTGGATGCCTGGGCTCAGTCAAATTCCATTCCAGGCCTCTTCACGGGCTCCACTGGTGCCCAGGTGCTGTCTTCTGAGGAGCTGTCCAACAGTGGCCCACAGGCATGGATTAAGAAGGTAAGCCCCTTTACCCTGCCCCCCAGCCCCTGATGGGGTTTCCTTGTGTGCTCTCCCGATACAGCATGATGCACCAAGTACAGGTAACTCTTGCTAGTCGCACATATTCACTTTATAATATAAGTATAATCAGTAGTTTAAACAGCTGTGACTTATCAGCTTGAATAGGTGCAAAATATTTCTTTATAATTTAGCCTTTTGATTAATGCTTAAAGTTAGAACTTAGATTAGCCATTACCTGTGTTTCATAGCAGTTTCAGTGTCCACTCCAGTTCAGGAAGACACCTCATGTTGACTTGCTCTGCAAGCATGGCTTGCACACAAGAACACACTGAGAACTTTCATTGTCTCAATGCCTTAAAAAGCAAACACACAGAGTGAAGCCTGACCCCCCCCCAACCCCCTCCCCTCAGTGTGTCACTGTGCTGTCTGTGCACGGCTGTACCCGTTTCAACATGCTCACAGTCTGCGCTGGTTCTCATGCATGGTGTGAGTTCCAGGCCCCACTCAATACTGGTGTTCAATTAGAGGAACTTGGTCATTAATGTATTATTTCCTGTATGAGTGCGCTTGTTTGCTGTTGCTGCATATTTGAATTTTCCTTACATATGCAGTCATGTAATCCTTTTAGTATACAGGGACATGCTTTGTTTCACACAGAAAGCAATGCATGAAAACCAGCTAGCTCCCCCCCCCCCTCGGAAAGGCCTTTGGGAGAGCGTGTGTGCAGGGTGTAGTCACCAGTGGTGAACACACTGGGATGCAGGTGTGTTTGTGTGACGTTCTGTCAAAGCAGGTGCAATTACAGGATGGGGTCTCTCCTATCTGCAAGGGGCCTTTGCTAAAACACAGAGAGAGAATGAGAAAGAGGAGGATGAGAGATGGAAGTAAGTACGCCTTGTGACGAACACCCCTCCCCCTCGGTGCCTCATCCAGGACAACTGGCTCCCAGTGCCCCCTCTACACACTCCCCTGCGACAACGACACCCATGAGGTTTAATCCATCCTCACCTGCTGCACCTTCTTCTGTTGGTTGTGGCATGCAGATGACAGCTTTGCATAGATTAAAGGGGACTCTGCAGTTTTTTTGTAATTACATTTATTTGTGGCCTTGGGGTGTGGGGGGAGGAAATTTCCCACCTGTACAATGATGACATGGAATGAGGTCCGTCATGACGTAGGGGTGGGTGCCAGCTGGTGTGGGGACGCTCCGGGGTGTGGGGCTATGGGGAGAGGTGGAGGTTCACAGTCTGACCTGTGAACTTTCACCCCTCTGTATGGAAACTTGTTTCAGGGTCAGTCCTTGTAGCTGCCTTGTTGCCATGGTCACTGTCAGGCCCTGTCATTCACAAGCGATGCACGGCCGATGATAAGGGGCCAAGGTACGTACGCCAACCACAGCCTTATGTCTATCTATATCTGTGTGCATCTGTGTATGTACAAGACATTCTGCAATGGCCTGACTGCACCGAGTGCTTGTTTGCATAATGTATCTTCTCCGGTTAAATAAGTCAAATGCTCACTCAAATAAGTTATTTCTTTAATAACATTCCAGATTAATCTGTTACTTGCATGTTATATAAATTAATGATGTTTTGCTTGTCTTGTTGCTAGTTTAGCTTTAGGGGCTTGGCGTGGTGCCAGCCTGCATGACTGACAGCTGTCATTCAGCATAGCAGTACGTGTGTGTGTAGTCAGCAGGGCCTACCGGCCACACTCAACTGAGGAGGGACATTACTGCACTGCCGTTGAGCACGGTACTTAATGTGTGGGTTTGCTGAGACAGGGAGAGGCTGCAGCTCTGAGGAGTCTCCCGTTGGCTCTGCAGGTCAGGGGTCGCCAGTCCTCTTCTCTGACAGCTGCACTACGAATTTCCTGTTGCTCTCTGGATATGCAGCCCCACCTTGCTTGGAAAAGTAGTCTGCAAGTCAAGTGGCAGCTAGAGAACCTAGCAGGCCTATGGCCTTCGGGGGCCCCTGGGACTGTATGTCTCTTCCACTTCCTGTTAGAGGATGCACAGAGCCCCCGGCCGAGGGTGTGACATAAAGTCCTGTCTTGCAGGCGTCTGCCGTGATACTGTCAATGGCAGTGTTAGTGCTCAGCAGCTTACTTTCCCTTCCTGTATGTGTCCCCCCACCCAACTCCCCACCCGCCCTCCCCTCCCCCCAGGATCAATTCCTACGTGCTGCACCTGTCTCAGGCGGCGTGGGAGAGTTTCTGATGAGGAAAATGGGCTGGCGTGCTGGTGAAGGACTAGGCAAATATAGGGAAGGCACTGTGGAGCCCATCGTCATCGACTTCAAGACGGACCGCAAAGGTAAGAGTGGGCAGGACAGGCGAGCAGCTAACTGTGCCTTTCAGTCGAGGGGAGTGACACACAGATATTACATGACTACCTCTATCTGCTTTTGGTCATGTCTGCACGTTCATGCTGCACAGGGCTGGTGGCTGATGGGGAGAAGATGCAAAAGTCTGGCAGTCTAGTTGTGATGAAAGACCTGCTGGGTGAGTCAGTCCTGATGCAAAAAACTTGAGTTTTTGGGTTTACTGTGGGGTAGGGGTTAATAAACCATGTACCCTTGTCAGGTAAACACCCAGTATCTGCTCTCATGGAGATCTGTAACAAGAAAAAGTGGGCACCCCCTGAGTTTATCATGGTCCATCACAGTGGGCCTGACCATCGTAAGAATTTCCTCTTCAAGGTAGGCATGTTCCACATTGTCTCTGCACCATAAGCACATGACTGTGATGCCTTCCTCCCTCACTATGGCTGCCAACAGGTAGTGGTCAACGGTACGGATTACCAGCCCCAGACGGCCAGTCCCAACAAGAAGCATGCCAAAGCCATGGCTGCCACCGTGGCCCTGCAGGCCATGGGTGAGGTGTCCGGGGAGACCATGCACGCTGGCCCCGTCTTCACTGCTGCCACCTCCACCGGCTGACTGCCACCCTGCATGCGAGAAAACCCCCTTAGCTGGTCAGCACTGACATAACTTCTCGTAATTGAACTAATTTTTTCCCTCTGACACAAAGTTATGTCAATACCCACTGTATTAGCTGCAGAACCATCTTCCATAGATGGGTTTTGCTAATGTACATAGAAGGGAGAGCGATGTCGGCTACTGTATGTTCAGTGAGTGTGGCTTATCTTTTGCCATTTCAGGTCATGCTGAAACACTGTTTGTAAATCACATTGAAGGATCGTTTTTATCTTTAGTCGTAAGGCTGGGGATGGGAGCTTTTAAATTTTTAATGGTTTCACTGAACGGTCAAGACTAATACCTTCTGGAATCTACGTTGTTGCCACCCTTTTTATAAAAACTTTGGATGACAGCTGTTTGCTGGATGCATGCTGTTTTCCGGACCAAATAAACCTTATCTTGAATATCTCAGATTTTGTGAATGGTTCTGGTGAATGTTTCATTACAGCAATTTGAGTATTCAGTGTTCAATGGGAGTAACAGCAGAACCTCTACACCAGCGCATGTACCCTAGCAGGTTAATAGTAATGTTCTTAACTAGTATGCCTTTGCTGCCCAATCCTTTTGCATTTGTCTAAGCCTAATATACAAAAAATACACAATAATAATAATAATACATTTTATTTATGCCATTTACATCACAGGATCTCAAGGGCTACAAGTTAAAAAAGTGACAAAATAATTTAAAAGTAAACAAATTTAAAACCTCTAAGTGGGGGGAAATAAAGGTTTTGTTAAAAAGAAATGTCTTAAGATGCTTTTTGAAGCAGTCAGTGGGTTGTGGTGCCCTCAGGAAACCAGGGAGGACATTCCTCAGGCGTGGAGCAGCAACACAGAAAGCCCCATCTCCCATAGCCTTCAGATTGGTTCTGGGTATGTGGAGGAGGTCTGAGTGCGTAGAATGAAGGGAACGTATTGCGTGTTGTGGATTGATAAGTTCTTTGAGGTAGGGGTGGAGGCATGCCCATGGATGCATTAATGTGTAAGAAGCAAAACCTTATACTGGCGGAGATGGGAAGCCAATGACGTGAGTGGAGGATGGGAGTGATGTGCTCATGTTTTCGCACCCTCATCAGGATCCTAGCTGCAGAGTTTTGAATGTATTGGAGCCTCTGCAGGCTCTTGCTAGGAATCCCAAAGAGAAGTGCATCGCAGTAGTCCAGTCTTGAGGAGATAAAGGTATGGACCAGCTTTTCGGCATCAGATAGGGAAAGAATGGGGCAGAGTTTGGAAATGTTCCGGAGGTGGAAGAAGGAGGTCTTACAGAGGTGGCTGATATGGGATTCAAAGGTGAGTTGGGGATCCATTTTTACGCCAAGATTTGTGACTATTGATGTGAGAGAGATATTGGAGCCAGAAAAGATGATGCTGCTTATGGGTGATGATTTGGTCTGGTGAGGAGTGTCAACCAGAATGGCCTCGGTTTTGGAGCTGTTGAGTTGAAGGAAATTGTGTTCCATCCATACCTTTATCTCCTCCAGACAGACGGTGAGTTGAGACGGGGATGATGAGAGTGGTGTTGCAGCTGTGGCATTTACTGTTGTAGAGCAAGCTTCTCCTGAAGAGAAAAGAGCGTTGCAGCTGTGTATCGTCGGTGTAGCAGTGAAAGGTAAATCCATGGCGGCTGATGACCTGACCGAGCGGAGAAAGGTAGAGAATGAAGAGCATGGGGCCAAGAACTGACCCCTCGGGAACACCATGGGAGACTGTGTGTGGATTTGAGCTGGAGTCACCCATAGCAAGGTACTCTATCCGGTTTGTAAGGTATGATTGGAACCAGCTGAGGGCAACATCAGTGAGTCCAAAGGTGGAATGTAGCCGGTTTAATAAGATGTCATAGTGAACTGTATCAAATGCAGCAGATGTGTCCAGGAGAATAAGCAAGGAGGGAGAGTCAGCATCGGATGACATCAGGAAACCATTTGTGACTCTTACGAGTGCAGTTTCTGTGCTGTGATTAGCTCAACATGCATGTATTTGTGAAGAAAAAGTTAAATGTTAAATTGTGGACTGCTGTCACTTATTGTTCTTTTAAACTAAGACCAGCAACTGACAGTGTACCTCACCCACACCAGCAGCAGAATTTTACAAAAGTGCAGTTAGTTTAAAATCAGTTTAATCACAAAATCCATGTATGTGAAATCCTCCATCAGGCAGGTTATTCTGTATTGCAACAGCAGCCATACTCCTGATGGCCTTATGAAATGTGTATCTATCACTTGCTGCAGAAGAGTTGATGTGTTGGTTACACTGCAAAAATGTCCTTCCGCAACTGTCGGGTACCTGCTAGGTCCTACAGCAGATAAAGAACAGTGACACACCATGTTGAGGAGGTCTATGTGCATCCGAGGGCCTTATTGGTATCCAGAGCTGGCTGTGCTTCTGTTGACTGCTGGAGCGCAGGCCCTGCTCCACAGGCTGTACCAGCAGCGCAGAGTGTTAGAAACTAGGACCAGTGAAGGTGATTCAGTGCTGGGATCTTAGAGGATCAAGCCCCTAGAGAAAGGAGCAGGCCATATGGGACTTCATCAGGTCCTCCACGAGTAGGAGTAGTCATCCATATCGAGCTGCCTGAGCACAGACCTGCCCAAGCGAGCTGGCTCCGCTAACTGCTGCACCGTGCTGAGGGCCAGGCCACATGCTTCCAACTCCTGAGCGAGCTTCTCCTGAAGAGAAAAGAGCATTCATGTAAGGCCTCACATGAGAAAGCTTCAGACTACCTTTGGAAACTGCAAGGTTGACATGCACAAGGATTTGGTACCTGTTCCATATTCTTATGTCCATTTCAAACAAACACTGGTTGGCTTGAGCATACTGGTAATACATGGAACAGCCTTCCCAGGTACACCTGGAGTTACTGTTTTTTTTTTTTTTTTTTTACTTAGATTTAAAAATGACTAGTCAGCATTTTTAAGGTGTTTCACCTAAATCTCAGCAAAATAGCTAACACTTTATGGCTCATTCTCTGGACTTTGACCTGTTGTGTGTCCATCCTGGGGGAACCAAGTGAGGTATTAAGCACAGCGGTGGGCTCGTGGGTGTACAGCCCCACAGAGAAGCGACCTCTCTGAGCAATGCGCAGCAGCTGACTCAAGCCATGGAGAGTGTGAGGCATCACAGGGCCGCTGACTTCCAAGCTGAACATATCCTGGTATCCATTTTGCACCTGGGTCTTCACAGTCACACTGCGAGCCTGTGATAGGAGGCAGGCACTTCAGAACTGGCCTTCTTATGTGGAGTAGCTTTGACAGGAGAATCATATTACAACTCATTCTTCAGGACAGAAGGATCACCTTAAGTGTCTGCAGCGTAGCACCCCGAAATGCCACAGGGGCTAGCAGTGTAGGGGGCAGGCCTGCCTGCACTCCCGAAGCTGCCACCAAGTTTTTGTAGTTGATGAAAAAATTGAGGAGCGTGAAGGTGTCGGTGCCCTTCACCAGAACCATCGACTGGGGCCTGCGGTCCAGCTGCACCTCCCTGTGCTCCTTACGGCTGAGATCGGGGCTCAAGGAAAAAGCTGCATGTGACATTACTAGACTTTAAACATTAGTTTGTTCGGCCAAACAGATTTGCATCCAAGGGTACTGACTAGGTTAGCTAAGAATCCTTTTTGCACGCATTAATACACTAGGGTTACCATGATTAGTCAACGTAGGCGATAACGTCAATGCTGAAAATGGACTGACATCAATATTTCAAATTAATGCATCTTAAAATTATTTTAATAAAATTACCTTTGATTTCTAAAATGGTTCAATCCATTATAAGAAACGTTTTCCTTTATCATTATGTAATTATGGGAGTACCTCATCACAAAAGCTTACTTTTACACTGCAAAGTGCGACGGCATACCATAACGGCACCAGTGCTATGTACCAGCACCTGAAGAGGAAACACGTCAGGTCAGGTTACAGAGCATGTGCCGATGCAGCGCATTGCCGCACCCACCACATCCACTCCTCTGGATCCCGACTGGCGACCCCCCCCCCAGGCACACCCACGGTCCTGTCTCACCCTCTGGAACTGACCATCCATCTGCCGCAGGACTCCTCTAGCAACCACTCTTTCGACACAAAGTCAAACCAGCGGTACCCAAGGATTCTCCGACGAGACACAGTACCGAAGGAGTCTAGTCTTCATCTCAGCTCACTAGAAGGCGTCCATGTCTCACAACCATACAGCAAGACAGGGAGCACGAGGACTTGGACCTTCATCCTTTTGCAAAGATATCAGGATAGCCACACACCCATTTCCAGCTACCTCATGACCCCCATGCTCTCCCAATCCATCTGCTGACTTCATAGGAAGAGTCACCAGAGACATGAATGTCGATGCCAAGGTAGGTAAATCTCTCAATGGTCAACATTCTCCCTGCAGACAGATACACTGATGGCTGTGCTTAAGAAGCCATTAAAGGCCTGAATCTTTGATTTTATCCAGGACACTCGCAATCCCAGGATATCCACAGGGTAACTCGATCAACTGAGTCAAACGCGTTATGAAAACCAACAACGGCTGTAAAGAACCTCTGCTGATATTCACGCTTGCGCTCAATGAGAACCCTCAGTGCCAGGATGCAGTCGATCGTAGACTTCTTAGCCACAAAACCAGACTGCTCTGGCTGCTGATAGGTGAGCAAGTGATTATGGATCCTGTTAAGGATGACCCCACACTGAAAGCAGTGTTATCCCCCTGTAGTTGCCACGATCCAGGCGATCACACTTCCCTTTCCAGGCAGGGACTACAAGTCCCGTTTTCCAGTTAGTTGGGATGATGCCTGACACTGAAATGGAGGCAAAGATTGCCTGCAATGCCAGGAGGACAGCCTTACCATCAGCCTGGAGAAGTTCACCCTGGATACCACAGATCCCTGTGGCCTTCCCTATGCCCAGCTGATTCACCACCTGAGACTAGGTGGTTCACAGCTGAATCAGCCTTGAGAACCGTGGACCCAGTGACGTCCAACATCCTAGCCGGAGGGTCAGCTTTAAACAACTGCTCAAAGTAGCCGGCCCAGCAGGTCACAACTGCAGTGTCATCTGTAAGGACCGTTCCATCACCAGCCCTAACTGCTAGTCTCCAAGGAACAGATTCAGACATATATAATGCTTTGATTCCTCTGTAAGCAGGATATGGGTCACTAGACCACAAATGGTATGGTGGGAACACCAGTAACACCAACACAACCTTCAGGACCTTATCATGGAAGGTCTCCCACATCACATTAGTATCAGCAGTTGCACCTAAGTCTGCAATTTCCTCATACAAACTGCATACAAAAACTCATCAGAAACAGCTTGATCTTGGAGTCTGACCAAATCCAGCCTTATTCTCCTAGTAGGTGACAGCTTAATGCAGTGTTTCCCAACCCAGTCCTTGGGGAACCTCGGACAGTTGCTCTCGGCTCCCAGCACACCTGTGTCAAGGAATTTGGTGTTCCTGATTGGCTGGGAGGGAGCAAAGACGTGGACTGTCCAGGGTTCCCGAGGATTTGGTTGGGAAACACTGGCTTAAGTGGATCTACGCGGAATCACTCAGGCCCTATTCTGGATGGTGGACTGCCAGAATAGGCAAAACCACCCTAAGTGCTGTCTATTAATGTTTCTTAAATTAGCATTATGAAGGTTTTCATTTTATATCTTTTGACCTTGTAGCTACTAAATATACTCATTATTATTAAAGCCATAAAGTTGTCTGCTTGCTACATTAGGATCTCCATTGAATAAGTTTTTGTGAAAATGTTTAGGCTAAAATCTGGGCTTATTCTACACTGATTGACAGTACCAATGTGTACATTTATGCGCGTTGGACTAACCGAATTTATTAAGCATAAGGATCTGACAAATTAATACAGATTACTAACTTTTGGGCATCACAATATGCATCTCATTCATATTTTAAGGCATGATACTTATCTGCTTTTTGAATTGTGGGCGAAAATAATGACTGGAATACATCAAATACATCAAAAGCCCAGCAATTGGACAGTTTGCTGATGTCAAAATAAAATGAACAAATTCAGTTAATTTGTAGTAGTTGTAGTCTTGTGAAAAAAAGCACAGCATGCAGAACCTTTGGTTTTTGCACTAAAATTTGTCACCACTATAAAAACAGAACACCCCATGGACACTTAGCAAAGGATACAGTTTTATGGACACACAATCAGGTTTGTTTATCTGGTCCTGTACACCCATTTCCTTCAGCCAGGAAAAACTGGCATCATCATCATCATCCTTATCATCCTCTGCTTCACTCTGCTCCTTAAGTCTGCAACAGCAATGGCACGATAATATAAGCCAAATAGTAACATCCCTCCTTAACTACAAAGGCGCTTTCCCACCACAGGAATCAGAACTTTTTTCATGAACTTCTCTTGTGTGCCCACTGCAAGAATGCAGACCAATTTTAGTTTATTGGAGGTAGTTCCTGAATGTTTTTTAGTTCCAGCTACTGAGTAGGTACTTTTCACTGGACCAAGAAATACTGGGTGAAGATTGTAGCCATAAATTTTGCCGAATGGTTGACCCCAAGCACCAGCGCTAACTTGGACGTCACACCGACATAAGGGGAAAAGAGATGGAAGCAATTGAGCAAATATTGAGCAGATGGAATTATTTTAGTATCTCAGTTACATTAAATGATTAATGAAATTTTTTTGCATGCGTCTCCATTTCTGGCGCCGCTGGTGAAACTATCCTGTACTTAGAGGAATAATATTACATTGTTTTTTTTTTTTACTCTGTGGAAAACTAAAGCTGTGTCCTGATTTTAACCATTATGGCATGGTATAACTAACAAATAACAAAATG
Organism: Hippopotamyrus pictus; assembly: GCA_026781145.1. NCBI lineage: Eukaryota > Metazoa > Chordata > Actinopteri > Osteoglossiformes > Mormyridae > Hippopotamyrus > Hippopotamyrus pictus. The sequence goes on along the minus strand of JAODLC010000038.1, from coordinate 16,465 downwards.
ACTTGTTCATCCTACATTGTTTTGGGGTGTCGTTTCATATAAAATTATGTGTAAAGTTTAACCTTTGAGCTTTATGCTTCTCCCAGACATAAAGTTTACAGTTCCTGTTGTGTGTTAGGAAAGTGACACACGAAAGTGGCCTGAAACTACAAAAGTTCCTGGTCAAGATGGCCCAGGGACTCAGAATGGGGAACTAGGTTCCTGAACTTTGGTGGGAAAGCGCCTTATTACTCACACACAAAATCAGCTAGAGGACAAACAATTCATCAGATAAACATCAGGTATTTACAATGGCGAATAAACAGATCATGCATTTCCCTCCCATTGTAGTTAGATCTTCCTGTTGTATCTAAGTCTTTCTCCTGATAATTGCACAAAGAAAACAAAAAGATCACTTTCTTCAGAGTATGAGAAAATGTACATGATTATCAGCTCTTCTTAATAGGACATTTCTTCACTGAAGTTTAGACTTACTACTGAGCACCTTATCAATTGTGCTGCTACTGAGTAAAATGCTCAGCTATGATTTACAGCTTAAAGACCCTCACGGGGTGACACTTACTCTGTATATGGTTCTTCTGTGTATTCATGTTTACCCTGATCTTCTATTTTCTTCTTTTCCTCGAGAAGGGGAAGTGTGAACGCAATTCCTGCAATCAGGTGCAAACATCACAGTGCGCATGTGTGTGTCACACAGTGGCATGTGAACGGAGGAGGAGAAGCCACAGCGGCATGCTCACCCTCAGCCCGCATGGCCTCCCGTAGCCCCAGCGTGGTAGGCGACAGCACGGCCGTGATGCCGTCAGTGCCGCTCATGCCAGCAGCACGGAACAGCACAGTGAACTGGTAAGTGCAAAGGTAGAAGAAGGGGCAGAGGCGCGCCCGCACCAGGCTGTACAGGGAGGTGACACTCTGCGACCTGGGCCACAAGCAGCGTGCCAAAAAGACAAGCTCACAAAGAGGAACCTGGGCTGCAGTGAAAGCTCCTTGTACATAATGACTCTCCTGCTGTGGAAACATGAGCTGCATAACCTGACGGTGTGCCTCAGTGATCAGGTTACCTGTTCAAATCCCGTATGTATGCTAAATGAGGTGAAGATCTGAACTGCTAAATCAGGGCCCATTTTTTTGTCATACTGGACAACACGGGACTGGAACTGGCCTTACCAGTCATTCATCAGGCTCTGCTGCAGAGCCTCATCCTGCAACCAGGGCATGCTCTTCCCAGAGAGCTTCTTCTCGGCACCGATGCGAGGGAACAGCGGCAGCCAGGACAAGGAAGGGTGCTGCCAGTAGACCAGACACTGCTGGAAGGCACAGCGCAGTTCAACGCTGGTGCGAGGCTCCTGCGTCCAGGACAACGGACGCACGATCACTGAGGCAATATTATGATGCATCACTACGCATAACAATCCTTCAGTAAAGCACTTACCAGTCTGTGTAATAGAAAACAATATACCTATATGTCCACATATACACTCACCTAAAGGATTATTAGGAACACCTGTTCAATTTCTCATTAATGCAATTATCTAATCAACCAAT
>JAODLC010000037.1:280562-299608 GCA_026781145.1 Hippopotamyrus pictus | reverse complement strand
GTGGGGGGGGGCGGGGGCACGGAGCTCCTGAGCAGGAGAGTGAACGGGAGCCCTCATCAATCAGAGATACACACAGACACAAACAAAAAACCCTAATCCCGACAACAACCATAACCCCCTACCCAGCCCTAACCTTAACCAAACTAAATAAAATTAAATAAAACTTTAGTTTTTTGATTGCAGTCACAATTTTTTATAAAATTGAGGTTCCCCTTGTGGGGACTGAAAAAATAGTTCCTACAACATCATATTTTTTAAATTACATTGTGGGGACATTTGGTCCCCACAATGTAATACACACATAACCCTCTGTGGTTACAGAGCGCTATGGGAACACGAAGGGTCCCTTCCCAAGGGCTTACGTGTGGCTGTGTGGCACTTCTCCAGGAAGAGTGATAAAACAGATAAACATCTTTAAAACAAGAATCCTGTCCCCCTCATTTATTACTGTCATGTGTTCCATTGTTCTCAAGCCCCCCCCCCCCCACACCAGAAAAAGAGGCTGAAGGATGGATGTATGGATGGACAGGTGGATGCTATTTCCTCATTTGTTTTTATTTTCCACCGGATGTAAACATGTCAGCTCTCAGTAGCACGGCGATCTTGAAGGTTCTGGTTATTAATCGGATGGGTGAGTAGTGCTGTGAATTACACGCGTACACGGCGGAGCGGCGGCGATCTCCACGGCACGCCTGGCCTCAGCTTTAGCCGGCAGCGGCCTGCTCGCACCCATGCTCATCGTTCCCCCATCACTCAGGGTCGTTAGACAGCAGCCGGGCTGAGGGCAGGGTGTGAATGATCCGCCGTGACCCCGGAGGACCCTCCCCCCCCACAACTGGCTCGGAGGCAGTTCCCAGCAGACGACCGGGTGGACATCCCGCTCCCCTCCTCCAAATCAATAGCGCTGTGACATGGTACAAATGATGCAAGACCGCACATGAATCACGGTGCCGTGCGGAGGTGGTGGGTGGGTGGGGGGGGGCGGGGCAGGGGGCGGGGCCGGTAGGGGTGCGGCAAGCCTTTTGGGCCTCCCGATGAAAGGCAGAGTTTTCATTATTTTCAATTCGACTTAATATGGATCCACGGGGCTTCTTGGTCGACCCTGGCTATTGTTTACTTTAAGCACTTATTACTCTGACTCGGCCCCCTCCTCAGGGGACAGCCCCCCCCCTTTAAATCTACAGTGGCAAAATTGTGTTAATTTACCCAGCTAGAAATATTAACTATATTATATCCAATAAATGCCAGAGACAATCCAGTCGCCTGCCCCTGACTCAGTTTTAATTGATTTCCTCACTTGCTTGCAGCCAGCACTGATTTGGTTTCCTTTGACATAATGTTTATTAAAGGCTTTGGGCTTTGGCTGGGGGTGGGGGGGCACGGACGGGTGTCATGGGTGTCCCGACCACAGGACTTAATGGGCGTAGCGTTTTTGTGAGAAGGGGGCCAAGGAATTCTAGCTGCTTCTGGCTGGCGGCCCAGCCTCTCGCCCTCACTGAGACCCCTCTGCGTGCGCTGACGTTTTCATTACAAGACTCGCTCCTGCAGCTCGGCTCAATGCTGTTTGCTGTGTGTGTGTGTGTGTGTATGTGTGTGTGTGTGTGTGTGTGTGTGTGGGCATGTATATACTACTTTGTGGGGACATTTTTCCAGTGCCCATAAGGGGAAACTCAATCATATAAAAATTGGTGACTGCAATCAAAAAACTAAAAATGCCAAAAGTCCTGTATTTTGTTTGCTTACTTATGGTTAAGGTTAGGGCTGGGTAGGGGTTAAGGGTGTTATTGTTGGGATTAGGGTTTTGTCCATAGAAATGAATGGTGAGTCCCAACAAAGACTTTGATACCTTTGTGTTTGTGTGTGTGTGTGTGTGTGCGCCTAAAACACAGGGGCTGGTGGCCCTTAATAAGCAGAACCTCACAGCCATAAAGAAACACACACCACATCCATCCATCCATCCCTCCATCCATCCATCTATTTATCTGTTTTCATCCATCCATCCATCTTCCAAACACTAGGAATCACAGGAGCCACATACATTTGCACATAAAACGGAAGCAAACAGGACGACTGCTTTGTGGGATTGTCCCCACGGCCTGTATTTCAGGAATTACTTGTGTTACTGGGACAGTTTTCCAGTGATTTTTCCCCAAAGGAGACCGCAAAACCTGTACAAAAAGACAGCATATATATTTATACAGACTGTCCTTGTCAGCAGCATACAAACACCATGTAAAACAGGCAGAGGCACACAATTTGAGCACAGAGCCTCCAAGAGCGGGCGGCCCTCTGGCCCAGATCCAGGTTGGTTGTGGGACATCATCAGCACCCTCTTCCTCCCCCCCCTAACTTCCCGGGCCTCACGCACTGAGTTCAACCACAGGCCCGGGCGCCTCTGCTCAGGAGCTGATGATGGCATGGCACCTGACTGGGCTTCCCCCCGCCCCCCGCCCTCACGCTCCCGTCAAGGCCGAGCAGGAGATTACGTAAGCGGCAGCGACCCTGGGGTCAGAGGAGTGAGCAGGATTAGAGCTGCCTGTTTCAACAAATGTACAGCCACAGTGAAGGTTTCAAAATAGAAGCCGGCGATATATCTCTGGGCGAGAAAACAAACCAGTGTGTGTGTGAGCGTGTATGTGTGTGTGTATTTTTTATATTTTATTTTTTTCCCCCATGTACTCACGAAGGCCTAATCTCCATTTCACGGCTGGCTCGACGTATGGCTCCGAATAGGAATGAGCACTGCCAACAGGTGACAAGGAGTATAAAACACCTTTCATCTTTTCCCAGGTGCCACACCTGGCGGGGGGAGGAAGCTGCACACACCAGAGAGAGAAAAGAGAGAGAGAGAGAGAGAGAGAGCAAGAGAAAGAGAGAGACACCGCTGCTCTCCCCCTCCCCCCCCACCCTGTCTGGCACGCACACGGCACACGCCTCACGGCAGACCGCATCAGTGCCGAGCCCACCAGGGAGAGAAGGACCCACAGGCAGGAGGGCGGACGCCTTTCTGGGCCTCACACTCGCATTGGCCTCGGTCAGCTGCATGCCGTACCAGAGAGCAAATCATGGCGAATACTCTCTCCACAAGCACCACATCTACATCTGTACCCCTGCCTTAAACTAAACAATGAACCAGTCACCCGCTTTTCATTACACAGCTGTTTCCTTTTAAATTGACTGATTAATGTTCAGAGTAATACCACACGTTTAGTGAACAGTGGACACGTCTAATGAAGGCACCACATCACACCTGGAGTTATTCGATTATTATTGTTATTAAAGTATTATTATTATTATTATTATCATTATTATTGTTGTTATTATTGTATTAAATGCGCCTCCCCTTTGACATGCCAGAGCTGTTGGCTTTCAGGCTTCACTGGACGACATTTCATTACCTCCCCAGCTAATGACTGTTGAACAAAAACAGAATAATGCTGATAAAGGACAGGAGATGGACCACACTGATGCCCCCGACACCCCCCACAAAACACGGCTGACCACAAAAAGTAAGTCGAGATTCATTTAGCATGCTTAGCATTTAAATTTTAAATGCATTTTGCTTCAGGCCACATTAAATCAGTTACTTGAAGTTAATATGGATTCAAGGAAACAGCAAAAATTAAAATTATTGTTTGCATATGTAAAGCTTTCAGAGACAATACAGACTCATATTTATTACAGCGCAACGTAAGATATGTGTATATAGGATGATCTATTCCTATTCAAAAGGGTATAATTCAATTTTTAAAAGCCCTTAAATGGCAGTCAGCTTTAAAAAGAGACAAAAAAAAGTGGATCGAGTGTTGAATTTAATTACGACGTTTAAGGGAAACAGCACCCTATCTACTGAGGGGTGGAATCCCAGCCCGAGAGGGGGGTCGGGTCACACATGTGAGGGCGGGGTCAGAACGGGGCCATGTGGAGCATCATCCATCAGCAGGCCCCAGGGGGGCAGGGGGCAAATTACAGCCCATAAAAGGCCTCATTACGCACTTTGTCGTCTTATTCAAGGCGCTGTGGTGATGGTTGGGTACCATGCCGCGATCCGCCATCAGGGAGTGCGAGCACGCGGACGGCGCGAGCGGCGAGTAAACACAAACAGGAAATAGAAACAAAACCCAACTGCTGATTAGGTAATCATCACTGAATCAATAAACAGAGATACTCCCCCCCCGGCGCCCCCCCCAAAAGTGGAAGATCCCATTCACCACGACTGTGGCGCCTCCTTTGAACCGGGGATCCCGGAAATGAGCCCCCCCGCACACCGTCAGCCGTCCTCCTTCATTATACATGTCCTGTAAATAGCAGGAGTTCGTCTTCGATAATGGTGAGAATATTTGCTGAATCCCCGAAAATCGCAGGCATTAATAAGCGGGGGGCCTTGGGGGACTCGGGGAGTAACGATGGCTGGGGGAGTGTTTAACGCGCCGTGTTTGTGCGCCGGCAACATTCCCCCCGACCCCGAAAAAACACGCCCGGCCGGCTGGGGCTTTTATTAAGGTCTGCCGGAAAACTTAAAAGGCGGCGGGCGAGGGGGGGTTGGGGGGAGCTGCTCGTTAGCGAGCCATTTACACAGCAAAGCTCGGCTAATTACACTCTGACACCCGACGTGGCGTTTGCATGTAGACCCGGGACGGAAACGGCGGAGGACGAGAGTGGCGGGGACGCGATGGGCGGGATCGCCCTCCCCACCCCCCCACCGGGACTGCAGGAGTGTCCGTGGAGCACCCCGCTCCGTCTTCCCGCAGCCCTGAACTGCTGCGTACCTCCAGCGCAACCCACATACGTGCTGATTATCCGTGTTAAATAATGCATGGGGTGGAGAAGAGTCAGCACGTACGGCATTCGGGGGTTAGGAGCTACACACTCTTTCAACGACAGGCCGTCATGAACGGCAGCAACGGCGTCGCCTCATTTAAATCGAATTAGAGACGAAAACACTATCGATCCCCTCCGCCCCGCCCCCCCCCAGCCTCTCATTGCCTTCCAAAAAAACACCCCCCCCCCTTACCCATCCCTGCAGAGGAGACTAAACAAAGGCCCTGGACTTTTTGAGGCTGGAACAGAAGTGAGGTGCCTGGAATGCATTAACGAGGAGCGCGGATTAAAAGAGGCGCCCTTTCGGCTCACGGACGGAGGCCGCGGCCATGCATATAAACACATCCACCAGTGGCTGACTTGGGCCACGTCCCACGGTGGGCCACCAGCATTTGAAACACCCCGAAACGAGACGGCCGGTCCATCGAAGCAGCACTTCCCTAATTTTTTTTCCCGAGCATTGCACCGTACGCACGTCCCGCCTGAACTTTCAGGATGTGCGGTGGCGGCTCTAAACGCGGTGTGCCGCATATTCCAGCATGTTACTGGGCCACATTTCTTCGCCAACTGTCCAGAAAGATGCCTAAAAAAAAACACAAGCTGAACGTGAAAAATTAATAAATATATTCCACCTAGGAATCGATCGAGTCCTGTATTTCCACCACCGGTTTCAAAAGCAATTCCGCGGAAAAGCTTCAGCTTCAATTCGGAGTTCTGGAACCACGTGAAAATGCAGCCTCGGCTGAAGATCAATACGGTCTTACGGTTAAAAGAGAGAGGGCCGCGTAATTGATGATCCTCCATCAGAGCTAAAGCTTATTATTCTGGAATTGTGATTTGACACGGTTTGATCTCCTGGAATATGTGCTTTCAGGCCCAAAACCAATGTTCCTCAACAGACTTTTGTTTATAGACTGATTGATCAAAGGGCTGCTTCTGTTTCTGTTGTTTGAGGCACACAGGCATTCAGTGGGACACTGCTTTCTCCCCGTAGCAGCATGGAATTGTGGGTCCACTGCTGCTGCGGCAACAATACCCCAAGCATTCCCCTTACGGCTCCAGACGGTCCAATGGGCCCCAATCTGCCCATCTGATTGGAAAATACACCGAGAATATTATTAGCCAGAAGTAAATTCCCGCTCTAACCCGTCAGTGTGGAGGAACACGTTTTGGTGCCTTTAAGAGATCAGTGTATTTCAGAAAGAAGCTCATTGTGAAGATTTCCAAGCTTGTAAACTTCCTGTCACATGGGCTAGCGTTAGCATCTTGGGAAGGAAGCTCGGATAAGCTAGGTTATTCACATTCATTAGCTCTGCCCATCTCTTGCTCACTTCAATATGTATTCATTTTTGTGTTAAGGTTTGTTCCCAGTAATGCCAGTCAACACCAGTCCCCAGGACCAGTACCTATCCTCTCTACAATCATTCTCCTGTCCCAGGTGCATCTACTCATGCTCACTGCCCCCACCCACCAGTTCTCATCTGTAAGCCCCGCCCCCCAATTCCATCCCAACCCTACCCTGTTCCCAAATAACCCCAAAAGAGGAAACCTTTCCAAGTAACCCTATTCCTCACTGTCCCCCTGCCCCTTATCCCAGTCTCTAAATTATACACAGAACTGAACAGTGCTCCCAACACCGCATGATTCATCCCATGAAGAACCGTAAAGAACAGAGAATGATTTCAGTGCCTTACAGCTGGTGAACTGAGATGTTGAGATGAGTTTCCATGTCTAAGAGGGATAGTGAACGGTATAGACTTCACACCAAACATCAATACTCAACCTCATCAGTTACAAGGAAAACAAGCAATTTATACGCTTCTAGTTTCTACGAAGAAGACCGTGACTGGAATATAATCTGTATGGATGCTGTTCTCCTTAACTAGTCACCGTACGAGTAGCGAAGAAATACTTTCCACAGAGAAACTGAGAATCAGAATGTCAGACGGAACAGGAAGCCATCACCGTTTGTGACGGTAACAGCTGCCCCCGTACGGTAAAACCCCGTACGCATGAGACCTTTCCGACACCTGGCAGCAACTCGGGAGCTCGAAACAGCGACACCAAAGGTGTCGCGCAAGACAGAGGGCCGTGGCATGGCTGCTGACAAAATTACAGTAGCACAAATAAGCTCATGAAGCTCAGCCGGCACGCCGGAGCGCCGGCAGCGTTTATCCGAAGTCCTCCCACTCGACGGCGCGGATCGTAAACAAACGCAACGCGGAGGCGCCCTCCGATGCCGGCTCGCCTGCCATTGTCAGCGCTCGTTCCATGTTTACGGGTTAAAAAATCCCCGGGGCGGAATGACATCTCTTTCACGCGGCGCCTTTTAGCGGCGCGAGCGGAGAGGCGTTTTATAATCTAACCGTCCCCAGAAAAGCTTGGGGGGAGTTTTACCCCGTCCCGGAGTTTTACTATTTATAAAAACGTGTGTTGTCTGTGAACATCCTGTCAAGCAGAAGCACACGGGCATGCGCGCACACACATACACACACACAGACACACACACACTTGCAGTTTAACAAACAAAACAGAGAGAAACTCTAGCGTCATATGGGAGGCCTGGTGACTCAAAGCCGGCTGCCAAGGGCCTGATCCAAACACGCAGTGCCATCGAGGTATCGACTGACACCAGCCTGCTGTTTTGCCGAAGCCTCAGAGGCTGGATTGCAGGCAGAGGTGGAAATTTAAGGTCAAGATAGTAAAAGTCCAGACCAAGATTACGTTTCAACCAAGAAGTTGAGTATAAAAAGTCACAGTCACTCAACTGGTTGGTTGAAGCAAAATCTTGGTCTGGATTTGTGCTTTCTGGACTTGAAATTCCCACCTGTGATTTCAGGCATGGAGTGAGGAGTGGTGATGTCTTGGGGACCTTTGCCCTCTGGTGACATTCCTTGCCGGCAAGTGAGACGACCTGACCACGAACCCAAGTAAGCCCCGGTAACTTCATCACGCTCAACACTGCCAAATGCCCCTGACACTTTCCATGAAGGGCCTCAGTTTGCTCATTTGAGACTTGAGGTTCTGAGCAACAGGCCCACAGGGCCCCACCATTAAAGTTACCCTGTGTTGCACCTGTGAGCCAGAACAATTTCAAGATTTAGGAGAAGGGCGAGGGAACCTGACATGCTGTCCACATTCTGGGTCCACAGGACCATAACAAGAACCATACTGGGGATACGACCAGCGTACACACCCTCTGTGCCATTAATTGGGTGGTGGGTTGAATGTAGAATGTCCCTAATGCGAGGTGGCCCCGGATGGCAAGGGGCCGTATCGAGGGGGGAGCACTGAAATCGGGCATGGAGCAAAATCCTGGCCGAACTCCATGAGAAGAAGGAGAGCAGCACGTCTTTTAATGAAGCGCCACGATCCTCGGCCATAATTTTCAAAGGATCTCAAGATTAAAGTCAAAGGACTCTCCCAATGGCTTCAAGTCTGTGCTTCTTTGAAAAACACCCCAGCGTACAAAGCCTCTNNNNCTCCCCCCCCCCCCCCCCCCCCAAAAAAAAAAACTGAAGCTGCACTTCGGCCAGCGAATCCCGTTCTGAGCCGATCATTAAACCGGCAGCAGGAACGGGTGTGTGAGGCGGCGCGGCAGCGGCAGACGTGTACACAACAAAGCACGGCTCGCTGTTTAAGAGCGGCCGACACCTCTCCTCTAACTAGCGGCCCCGCGCAGGCGCACACGCACCGCCGCGTCAATTATTAACGCTCCCTGGGCTTCCCGCGTTAAGAACAGAGGCGCCGTGCCAGTACCGTTTTCACTCCGAATTTGTATTGTCTTTAGTCTGGCCCGTTCATCTGCATTTCTAACACCTGCTTCAGTCAGATGTGCGGTACGGTGCAACGCCAGAACGACCTTTCATCTTCACCGAAAAAAAAAACACCGTTCCGAGGGATCGTTATCTGCGGAAAAAGCCAGGAGGCCCCCCCCCCACTCGCCCCATTAACCCGGCGACGTCATTCCCTTCTCCTTTCAGGAGAGTCATCAGAAAAGGAGCGGTCAAAAACAAAACAAGCGGGTAAATAAACAAGTTCAGCTCATGCCGACTATTTCATACTTTCAAATTCTACCCTCCCCACAGAAAATTCCTGAATAAGCAATAAGCCACCATCTGAATGCATATACATTATATATCAAGCAATTAAAAAGTCTAAGTCTTGGCTATATTTAAAATCCAGACCTGGGGTTATGTTGTTCAAGGAACAGCTTACAAGCTTTTCCTGTTCAGCAGGATAAACAGTGAGTCTAGGGGTTGGGGATTGCTCTGGAATAGCATCGGATCCGTTCCTAATACTCCTCCTCGGCAAAGGAGAGTTTCAGCCACAACTTAGCGCACAACTCTGACGGTTTTATTCCAAGCACGGATCGTACTAACAGGTTCTGTGAAATCAGCCACTTAAATGGTGAATAATTTCATGTATAATGAAATTAAATAAGCATAAAGTTTCACGCGTTACGTTATCATATATATTTGGTTTAACAGATCAATGTTTGTACCCAGTTACTGACTGGCATCCAGTCCACAGAGTACTCACCTTGTGCTATGTGTTTTCTAGAATATACACCAGAGCCCTCTACAACGCTGTCCAGAATAAGCAGTCGGAAGATGGATGGATGGATTGATGGATATTGATATTAATGCAGCAATGTTTCTACCGTGGTTTCCTCCAGGTTTGGTTTCACCCAACAATCCAAAAGCATGCTAAAGTGAATTGGAGTTGCTAAATTGTCTACAGGTGTGTGTGCATGTGTGTATGTTTATCGATGGCTTGACGCCTCATTCTCGGTTATTCCCTGCCTTGTGCCTGTAGCTTTTGTGAAAGGCTCCGGCCCCCCAGGACCCTGTATAGGACAAGCTGGTATGGAAAATGGATGGATGGGTAGATGTTTGTGCCCGTTTATTGACTGCTATCTTGTCCAGGTTTATTTGCCATGTCCCCTGCATTTTCCAGAATGGCCACTAGGCCGCCCCCGATGGCCCTGACAAACATAAGCAGTTAGAAGATGGATGGATATATATTGGCTTAACGCATCAATATTTGTGCCCTGTTATTGATCGACACCCTGGCCAAGGTGTCCCTTGCCTTGAGGCCTGTGTTTTCTGGGACAAACTCCAAGTCCCTCTCGACCCAGTCCTGGGAGGATGGATGGATGGATGGATGGATGGATGGATGGGATGGAGTGTATTTTTTTTGTTCACCCACATATATCAGATCATCTGCACATTTGCCTTGAGCATGTGCGGGAAAGTATTTAAAAAATACATTTAGAGAAAGAAGTTTGATCAATAATTTGTGCGTTTCTTAACCGAAAAACACACCGCCTAAATAAATAACGGCACGCTGCGGCTAACCTCTGTACACAGAGTTAACGGGAATGCAATATTTAAGTGCACTGGCTTTCGCTGGCTTCCCGGCGGTCCGGGGAGCGGCGGTCCTGTGCGGCGGGTCCGAGGCGCGGCACAGTGGCACCACCGCGGGCCCGCGAGAAGCGTATCAAAGCCTGCCGAGCTCCGGTGCCGCCCCCCCGCCGCCCCGCCGGCTGCATCTTATTCATCAAGTGAAAATATTTATATACGCAAGTCGCCCCGGAAAGGAAGCGGTTCTTTGCGGATGACGGCCGGCTGGCAGCACATGAAAAGTTACAAATCAGAGGAACATCAAAAAGCAGAGCGAGGGGGAAAAACACACACATACACTCGCACTGATATACACACATAGCGGCTGAAAAAAACATCACAGGGCACACTAGCCTGTCACTGCACTGCTGTAAAACAGCACTGCACTCTGACCCGGCACGCTAGCCTGTCACTGCACTGCTGTAAAACAGCACTGCACTCTGACCCGGCGGACCGTCTGCCACCGCCCCTCCCTCATTTTCACGACCCACTTTGTTCCCGTCTCACTTCTCCGCATCTACAGACGTCGGGTCCTAGTCAAAAGCCCCGCCCCCCCCCCCCATTACCTCCAAGTTAATATCAGGTGTCGATATGAATCCGTACGATTCTAAGCCCTGCTTCTTCAACTGGGAAAATTCAGCTGCTTTCTGGTTTCTTACTTTTGCCGAATGACATTCCAAAGAAACTGGCCCACGCCCGCGTTCTGGCAATAATTGCCTATTTTGTCTGTCATTTTACGAAACCCCGAAAAACCTCGGCAAGCCTACTTAAATAAATATCTTTCTCTTTACAAGGCTCCTTTCTGAAAGAGGAAAACACCTCACAGAAAATAACAGAGGACTCGGCACAGAGAGCGCGTGTTTGGGGTGGGGGGTAGCCCTCAGGGCGGTCTGAAAAGCTATTGTTTGCACCCTCTTATCACCTGTAATTGGTGCTTGGCTTTTAATGAGCCCTGGATTTAACCTGTGGTCGGCCCCATTAGATAAACATTTGTCAGGGAGACAGGGAGGTGAGGGCTCCCCAGCATGCATGCAGGCTCGGGTTACCGGCCTTCACCCACAGGCTAATGATATTACTCTTAAAAAAGCCCACCCCATATCACCGGTTGTGGCCTTTTTCCATGCTTCTGCTTGGGTTGAATAATTCTTTGCTACATGAATGGTGATTGCCACGGTATTACCTCTAAACGAGAGTGAGGGCATTTCAAAGTTCCTTCGAAACCAGCAAGATATACGGGTCCTTTGATTCTGCGTGCTAAACAAATACTTAACAATAACAACAACAAAAATGCTTTCAATATGCATAATTCATTACTTTGGTTGAACTGAACAACCATTAATTTATTCAATCGAAGAGTGGGGGGGGGGGAGAAATAATCGTTAGCATTTCAATGGCTTCTGTAATGGCTTCTGGAATGTGTAAACACACTTAAATTATGTAATACCAGAATATTTCTGAGGCTGAATAGCAATCTATGACTAACAGCCTCAACGACACCAGCACCCCATGTCAACCTTCTCATTCATTTGACCTTTAACCTCTGACCCTGGGTCCAACAGAACGCAAGCTACTCACATACCTGTTTCACAGAAGCTTCGATATAATGACCCTTCCTTTCCTGACTACGTTACTCAATATCTTCATTTTATCTCCATCAAGATTAAATTTTAAAACAGACCGCAGGTAATATCCCCAAGCATCACATCCTCAAACTTTAAGGTGAGGTGAAGCTTTGTAATGAGGTTTTATTCTGGATTCTGGACTCTCCTTTGAGAGAGAAGCCCAATCTACAAAATGCAGCGTGATAAAATCAAAGTCCCAGGATGGAGAGCAGGCCATGCAAACTGTGGCTGGCGGCGTAGGGATACGTGTTACTGACTGACATGGGGCCGAAGAGCGCCTCTGCACAGGAAGGCCACTGCCGCAGCTCACCCTGCTACCCCAGACTCGCGTGAGCTGAACTAGGCCCTGCCGCTAAATGAAGCAACAGCCCCTGAGAAGGTGATTAACTGAGGATTCCGAGTCCCAGAGATCAGGACAACAGAAAGCGGCGACGGAAGGAGACTTCAGACATCAAAAGGGGCCTGCGTAGCGCCAGTGAGAATCGTGCCGCTGAGGGGACGGAGCGGAATGCGACTCACGCCCGGCGCTAACAGCGCTAACGTCTGCTGACACCAGCACCGGCTTTAAACGCAGCTCCATCAAATCCGGCTCGACAACAAGCGCAAGGCAGCAGCGGCAGACACCGGTGCAGGAATAATGAGCGAGGCGAAGGGGAAGCCGTCTCCTCCGCAGATTTTTATCTGCATTTTATGAAGTGCAAAGGAGGGGGACGGGGGGATGCATAAAGAATACTGTCACTCCAAGTCAGTCCGCACACACGGAATTAGATTTGTTAGTTTTGTGGTCATTCGAGTAATTAAATTCCTGTGACAAATGTGAGAGAAAAAGGGCCACCCCCGCTAATGCAGTTATGGCGGCGCCGAGGGGACCAGCTCCGAGACTGGACCCTCGATTTGAATTGTAGATACAGACGGCTCAGGTGACCCCGTTCGTGTTCCTTTGCCTTGCTTTTGTACAAACTGATGAGGATATAATGGCTTCCTGTTGGAGCTTGTCACTTGCAAGAAGCAGCTATATTAATTTTCACAGAGGATGGGGACTCAAAGACAGAGGGATGACACTTGCTGTGTGTTACGCAGGCGCACCCCCGATTTTAGGCGTCACCTTTTTAAGGTGAAATTTTGTTTGAAAGGAAAAGGCTGACACGATGTGACCAAGGATCACTAAAAGTGAGCAAAGACGACTGAGCATAACTGAAGATCATCAACGGATAAAAGACTACAGAATATGACCAAAATTCATCAAATAGCCCTAAGACCCCCAAACACCACTAAAGATCGTTAATGGAGTCAAAGACCACCGAACACGACTAAATATCAATTAACTGACTAAAGACCACCAAACACAGCCAAAGATTGTCAACTGGTCCAAAGACCACCTAACACGACCAAAGGTTGTCGACCAGGCCGAAGACCATCAAACGTGACCAAAGATCGTTGACTGGGGCAAAGATCACCGAAAGTGAACAAAGATTTCCAATGGGCCAAAGATCACTGATAGTGACTAAAGATCTCCAAGTGAGCTGAAGATCATTTAATGCAACTAAACACTTTTGATTGAGCCAAAGATCATTTAACATGCACAAAGAATGTGGAAAGGGTCAAAGATCACTGAATGCATCTAAAAAACTCTGTTTGGCCCAACGATCATCAAAAGAGCAAAGGACCACTAAATATGACCAAAGATCATTGATTGTGACCAAAGTGAGTCCTCCTCCAAATTTCGGTTGATTCTGCCAGTTTGTGCGTGGATTATCATAAGTGCCATGGGAGTGACGGGGGCAACCCAGGAGACGGGATAAAAGCCTCGCATACGCACACTGAGGTCTAGCCCTATATTCAGGCAGGTTCTCCATACCCCCTCCTTGGGCTGAGGAACCTGAAAACTAGGAACCGAGGGCTCTAAAAGCTGTACACTTTTTTTGTTTCGCGTGCTTAGACAGAAGTGTTGCACTGCAATGTCGTCAGCCGCGGCTGTCCAAGCGTGTGACATTCGTGCTTTTCCCGATGACGCCAAGGTTTCAAGCCCCTGTCGCCCGCACAGCGGTCACGGGGCTCCCAATGGAACCGGAGACCTGACTTGATCGAGAGATCTGGATCAGATAGATTAGTGCCACACCCTTTTGTTTACACTGTGCTCCCCAGGGCGGCCCAACCGGACACGTGCACGTGGACCCCAGTGCTTCCATCACATCATATCTCAATGGCGCCCAACGCCTAGCTAATCCTAATCTTGTATTCTGTTTTCCAATTATTGTAAAGCGGCATGTCTAAATGAGGGGTGTAGCTAATAAAATTAACTTCCTAACTTAGAGCAATTCTCAGTGGCACAATGATCAGATACACGCTCCCTTGGTCTGAAATTTATGTTAATTTTATGCATCTATCATTAGTTATTACCATTGCAGCTACATAAAACACAGCTTTCGTTAACAATTAGACCTTAAAATGTGGAATATTAAATCAGCCATGGGACGCGCACGTGAACATTTAAGCTGTGTAATTGAAAACGTTGAACTTCTGACACTCGCCGTGTCTGAGGCTTGATGGTACCGTCCCCCTTTGTATGCATCTTGACACCATTTCCGAAAGTGCGTAAACAAGAGGAGAAGCCCGAGAAGACTTTAATTAGCTGTGCTCCTTTCCAGCTAGCTGCCATTTGAAAAAGTCATACTGTAAATACGGGAAATATGTGTTGGTCCTGACCGGGTAACTAAGATGTCACTAGATAAATTGCTGCTACCGAGGTTGTTGCTGAGCTGCCCTGTTTTGACGTTCTCTCAGCGGAGACGCATATTAGCGACAAAGCGACCTGCAACCCGGCTGATATGCGACATAATGGCAGGTCAGATCTTTAATTGCTGCCAGGGCAACGGGAACGCGGCGACAAATATCTGCTCCCCCAGCACCATCAGTCAGCCCCTCTCAGTAGACCAGCCCCTCCTCGGTCAAAGTAATGGCTATTTGATGATCCTCATAGAAGTAATCAATACGTCGACCGGGCCTCTTTTAGGATTACCGTAATTTGTAAGCCGATCAATTTGGTCGATTCGGAGAATGTAGCCACTGAGAGCAGAAAGCTTTTCCTTTAGCTTTCGGACGATATCTAATGAAGTATGTGGAAAAACTAATGCTATTAAAAAAGTGCCACTATATTCTAAATTACAAGCTAAACCACGTAGAAAGACTTCAACGCGGCGAGAGCACACCTGGTTCATGTAAGCACTCTGGCGTTTGAGGACTGCAGAAACTAAGGAGGTCTAGCGATCAGACAGCTTCTGACCCGTCATACATAAATAACTTAACACGGCCTGTGACACACGGCGATGGTACTCACCAGGAAACGCATGAAGGCAGAATCAGCCAGTGCTGGGGGAGGAGGGGGGGGGGTCAGCGTCGCCCGTGAGACCGCGGCGGTGTGCTGTATGGAAGTCATCGTGGCGGGATGGGCAAGCAGGCGCCGCTAAACTGCGCAGCGGTACGCATGACTGTTTGTTAGTTCGGACGCTCTTCATGGAAACCGACACGTGGAATCCACGATAGTGTTTTGTGGGCGGGGGACCCCGGGCGGCGAGACGGCGTGGACAGTTACGGCTCCTGCTTACCGGATGGGAGTGCGGCGACACGCCATGCTGATGGGTGGGAGCACACGGGGGCGAGGAGGCACGATCTCTCGCTGCGGATCCGGAGCGGCGTCCAGCAGAAGCTTGGTTCTGTTTTCCTGCTGTGCTGTTGGAGGGAGCGTGCACACACACAAACACACACACACACACACACAAAGGGCCGAGGGACCGCGGCAGAGGAAAGAGACACTACGGGCCGCTCTGAGCCGGGAGCGCCGGCACAGGTGAGGCGCTGGCCGGCTGCGGTGGCGGTGGAACGAGACCCGGCGCCTGGTGCTGCGCTCCAAAGGAGGATGCGATGAGACTGAATGGCTAATGAGGTCCCCGACTCCACAGGGTCAGCCTCTCTTATTCATGTTCATAATTAATTCAGCAACGTTGATAATTTCATTAGATTCCGCGTTTTTCCAAGCCTTATCAATAAGTAATGGCGCTGGACCAGGATGTGGGTACACAGAGACACACACACACACACACACACACACACACACACACGCACCCTGGAGCTTCCCTGCAAACCAAGCGGGACCCAGCATATGGCAGACAGGGGCGGCTCAGGTAAGAATGCTGCCACCTTTGGCAGCTAAAATTCCCAAATATTTCCAGGATTCCTCTCTTGGCAAACAGGCCAGAGCACTGGGAAGCCTGCCGCTAACCCTCACCCCCCCACCCCACACCAGACACACAAAGCCAGGAAGTGGGCTCACTGGGACCGGGCAGGAGTGGCGATGGCATCAGGGGGACCCATTTGTTTACTTGCTTTGAATTAACGGCGCCCCGCTGGGCTGGCGTCCTCGGTGGGAAGCCTCGCGGCCCCGTTCACACTGCCGGGCCCAGCCCACACGGGCGGCTTCTCGTCCAACCGCACAATGCTATTAATTAAGAGATTCCAGGAATAATAATTCACCAGTGAGGAAAGAGAGAGGAATCAAATGAGAAGCCCCCTTGCAATAACTGCTGAAATATTCATTAATAATAAAAAAAAAGATTGCTTGAATTTAATGACAAGAATTACATGTGTAGAGACCATCTCGCCTACTTCTCTGGGCCAGCCCCCACTACATGAGCACACAAACCCCTTTTGATTATTTGATCAAGAGATCAAATGCAGTTACGCATTTCACAGCCTTGCATAGCAGGAAGCCCCCCCCCCCCGCCCCGACACATACAGAGCAGTCTTACCTTAGCATTTAGCTGCACATACATGGAGCCACACCTGCTCGCTTTCTTGCCCATCCGCTGGTAGCTAACCAGCACTGACGCCCTCCAACGTCACCTTTCAACGGCAGGCTCCTTTTTCCTCATCCCCGCGACGTCGGCATTCTCTGTGGCGGCTGATGACGAGAGGCCTGAGAGAGGCCTAATCTTATCAGGTTATGTATGCTTATCGCATACATAATCCAAGGCGTGAACAATATCTGTGTCCGCCCTTCAAAACAACACGCCTCAGCATAATGAAAAAATAATTA
Organism: Hippopotamyrus pictus; assembly: GCA_026781145.1. Lineage (NCBI taxonomy): Eukaryota > Metazoa > Chordata > Actinopteri > Osteoglossiformes > Mormyridae > Hippopotamyrus > Hippopotamyrus pictus. The sequence goes on along the minus strand of JAODLC010000037.1, from coordinate 282,668 downwards.
CAATAACAAACACAACGACACATAACGGCGCGCTCGTCCCCACGTACAGACTGATGATTAATTAAGGCCTGTGCTGTGCTTCATAGTATCATAATAAAAATGCGAAAGGAGAATATCAGAAGCCATATTCTCCTGGAAAACGACACATTTAATGCCTTTTAATGGTCGGTCGAATGCCTTTTGTGTTCAGTTTAAGAGAGAGAACGCAACGCGTTACGGCTGCAAGACAGGCTTGAACGGGAGAACGGGAAGCTGTCGCCAAGGCAACAGAGTAGCAGCAGCCTGGAGGCGAGGAGCTCCACCCTGCGCCCTCAGAGAGCACCTGCGGTCTCTGTGCCACGCTGGCGGAATGCTGGGGGCCCAACCAATCAGACCCAGCGCTGCATCAACCTCAAACACGAACGTGGCCCAAACGAAACCCAGCCAGAACACCTTAGGATTTACCCTGGGTATCCTTACTGCATTTTCAACCACACTCTCCCACCAAATTGGCCCAAAACACAATAAAATAGTAAAATTGCCAGAGGCAGCAGACATTCCATAGGCTTACTATAGTCATAGAAAAATTCATGTTTGCTTTGTAACATTCAGAGACAAAAAGAAGATATTTTTACTTGGCTCCCCGCACTATCTTTCAGATACCTGACAGCACCGCCACAGAAAGCAGGAGAGAACGGTTCTCCGCCCTTGATATAATTCTTCAGTTTGAGCATCTGCTGGTTCCCCACCCTAAGGGCCACCACTTGGTGCTCTTGAAGAAGCCCTGTGTGTGTCCTACAGCGTTTGATCCTTGGAGGAGCGGGGAGGCAGGCCTTCTTGGGAGCAACCCGTCAGAAGTGTGCCGATGCAAATCCAGCCAGCCAGCAGTCAGAGCAGGTGACAAGCCCTCTTTCGGTGGCTGAGCAGAGCGGAGCACTCAGGAGCCTCTGGGAAGTCGTCCTGGAGGACCCGGCTTCTCCACGTCCGGTCTCAGAGCTCCTGGCTTCCGGAAGCTACACGTCTCCCCAGCTCGACGACGGCGAGTTCCCCGGCAACTGACGTGCTGTACACGACAGGAAATAAATTAAACAAAAAAAAAATGCATGCATGCCATTTTCGTGTCACTTGGGAGAGTGTGAGATCAAACACACTTACACGCTGCAGATGAAAGCTCTGGCAGATAAATAAAGACAAAAAGAGAAAGACTTCCCTCTCCTGGGTCTGACTCAGCCCAGTCGGAGTAGGCAGGAGGTCACACTGACAGGTCTCTCATAAGTACAGTGACCCAGAGGAGGGAAACCTTACGAACTCCTTTAAAGAGTCTCACACAAATGCCAGAGATGCTCAACCTAGGACAGGCCTCACAGAAAGAACTTTATCCCTACGTAATCCATGAACACAAGCCACTTAGACAAACCCCGTACAAGTGCGAAGGGCACAACGGTTGAGGAATCGCAAGCAGGAATGGGAAATAAATTCGCTCTCACATTGCGCCAGACACTTTACGAGCCAGATCCAGCCGGGGACAGTAAACGGATTATCAGGGCAGTTCACCAATGTGTGCAGAGGGATATAAAATGAGATCGGAGAGCTACGGGATGTCTAAGACCGGGCCATAGAGGCCACAGAAATCGTGTCGACAACATTTAATTTTAAGGAATCTTCTTTTGTTTAACCTTGCATGATCGTTCATCTCAATACTGCCTGGGCGGAAAAACAAATCTGGATTCCGTGTAATGGATGCAAAATTGAATCAGGTGTCTGGTCCTCTTAAGGAAATTAAGTGGTTCTGCGAGAGGGGGGTCTTTAATGAGAGGCAGGCTGGCCGACAGTGACGGATGGGGTGGACAATAGCTACAGCAGGACAATATCTGTGCCGGGTCTCACTGCTGACTTTTCACCACCCCCCCATGCCCCCTCCGTGATGAAGTAAAGGGGTGCATTCATCTCCAGTGTGCTTATTGCTAAACATTTATTTGAACATATATCGCACGGACGACGGCAGCTCATAAGGCGGATCTTTCATGCAAGCTGTATTTTTACATAGTGCCCCTGATTATGGTCATTACCGCATGCTGATTTATCGTCCTGCTGTTGCCCGTCCTGTGCATGCGATGCCACAACCCC
>JAODLC010000037.1:251523-270172 GCA_026781145.1 Hippopotamyrus pictus | reverse complement strand
ACCTCCCCCCACCATCCCTACGTCACCGTGGCAGGGGCAACAAAGATGCTGACCGACAGCATCTGTGAGGAGAGTTCAGCTGCTGTACCGTTAAGCTAGCCATCTGATCTGGAATGTTCCCATTAAAATATTGAGCTGAATAAATATTAAGAAGAACAACAAACATGCATAAATAAATTTATCTTTATGTATTTCACTGCTGGAGGAGACCATTGCAGCAGTTGCAGGCCCTATTACCTCATCAGGTCCGCTGACCTCTCTGGTCAGCCTGACTGCTGGGCGGGGGGGGGGGCAAAGCATCCCACAGTCCATCACAGCTTTGAACTCACTGATGACCTCCGCATGTTAACGGGCCTCACAGAAATCCAGCTCTTTATACACTTACACAACATTCAGAGCTCCGGCTGCCAGGATTCAGATGAGACGGACCTCGGTGGAGATGAGGCAACACGGCAGACCAGTAACATCACTTCTGAGCTGCTAGGTTAACAAAAGAAGGCCCATAACAACACTCCTGTCTCTGACCACCTAATCATCTTCCATCGCTACCAAGAAGCGTGAAAACGTAAGAACGCAGGCAGGCAAACGCCTGAATGTGCCAGACGGTTTGCGATTAACTGTTTCATTTTAAGCTTGTTATTACCATTGCTAGTATAAATTGTATCATATAGGGCAGGTGGTTGGCTGTCTCAGGGAAATAAAACACTTGAGTAACTGGTTGTTTTCGCCGATTTACTCGCTTTGTTCCTCAAACGAGGGTGGTTGTTTTTGAGATGCTGCAATCAAGACACATGGCACTAAATCGCACCACACTGAAAACTGCTTAAATCAGACATGTTAGCTGTTTTTTTTCGTACTGTATATTGTTGCTGTCCAATGAAAAACACATATGTCCAAAAATCCAACAGCTTGAATAAATACACAAACTACTTCACAAAATAAACCCAAAACAATGCAGTGAGACACCACAAACAGAAAGATATGTTCACACATCAATCAGTGAGTGGTTTAATATTTGAAATGGACTTGCGGAGATTGTTGTCAGCAATTCAAACATGTCAGTGTCAACAAGATACAAACTTGTCTCGCTTTGTATTAACAATTAACAATGATGTTAATTAGCTATCTATCAATGTTGTTAAATTAACAATATAAATTAATTAACAATATAAAGTAATTTATAAAAAGTAAGAAGCGGACATAAGTGGTTTTCATTGCACATCGACGATATTTAGTGCTCACAGAAAATCTTGGCACGCTTGCTTAATTTAGTCAAAATATTGCAAATGTATTGGTTTTATAACAAAATCATTACTTTATTAATTTAGAAAAATATATCTCATATTAGAAACAACCAGTAGTTTTAAGTAAAACATTCATTTGAAGTAGTAATAAACTGAAACCCAAATTATAGTTCTAAATGAGCTATTCTGAGTTACAAGTTCATTGACAGGCAGTCTCACTGGGTGCTTTTTAATTAGTAACACCTTAGTAATAACATAAAACACCAAACATCAGTGTTTAGTATCCCTTTGGGGGCTAGTGACTACAACTGCAATTAATAGCAAAATGGCAAGAACAGAACGGTATGACTCAAAAAAAAAATTATGACACAAAATAAAAAGAAAATATCTGTGTGGAAGACGTGCAGATATGTCTAACATTGCTTGTCAATGGACTTTTGTTATGAAACCAATAAATTTGCAAGCAAGTGTCCCAAGATTTTCTATGAGGACTTGGTTCAGTGACATAATTCACTGTGTTGGGACGCAAAGTGTTGGCATTAGCAAGCAGGTATATGTAAAGTGTACCAGGCCACTGAGTGTATGCTGTGTACTATACACAGCACTCACGTATCCACGATGTGCTGTATCCCTACGGAGCACGGCGGCTGATGTGTGGGGTCACGTGCAAGACGCAGCGTACTACGCACTGTCTGGCATGACGCGCACCTGTTTCAATGAAGGAGAGTGATCATTATAGCTGACGAGGAGCAGTCAGGGCACAATGACAGTCTGACAGGAAGGAGCTTTTCAATTTGTAGGATCAGATGGTGACATGCACCATCAGAGAACAGGTGAAACCTTTTCATTTGAGGAGAAGAAAAGAGGGAAGGAGCATCAATTAGCATCAACCATTAGACAACCAATGACAAGTTCTTGCATTATCATGAGGGACAGCCAAACTAATGAGAAGGTGTTACACTACAGAGGATAGAACCCAGTAGCTGCGATACCAATAACTGGTATACTGTCTGGTGAGATTTTTTTTAGCAATCTGGCACAATTTCCCATCACTTATTGGTTAGATTGATGCAATGAGTGCAAAGCATTTGATGCTAAAGTTTAAAAAAGAAAGACACTTTGTACAATTTGCAGCATACATGTAGAGAAAAAAGTATGTGGTTCTATAGTTAATTGAGATCAAAGGTAAACCTCATCTGACCCAAACTAACCGAAATGTTTCTATATTTCAAGTTAATTGAGGTCAAAGGTTAGGTAAAATGGACCTCATTTTAATACTGTTATGACAGAATGGCATCACAGTTCATATTTTCAGTGGCAATTTATTTTTAACAACTGATCTACCGATAAGATGTTTTAAATTGTTCGTGATAAGGAGTTAGGGATTTCTCAAAACTCTTTCCAGAAAGTGTGGTCATTTATAGCCTGAAGCACAATGTAACTAACTTTCCTGCAAAAGATGTTGAAGCTTAACTATAAACAATGTGGGGAAAATTGTGATATTTACTGTTTCAGGCAACCTTTCAGCTTAAGACATGCTGCCTTGTTGATGTTTTGACAATCAGACTGAAAAGTCCATGCAGAAATGTTTTATTTATAAACAGAAGTTGCTTTCATGGACTGTATAGGTCAACATCTAAAAGATTAGTTCAGGACCGTGTCCCGCACTGTGTGTACGATCTAGTATACTTTGTGCATCTATACAGATTATCACCCCCATTTACTATATATTCACGTGATACGTGCATACTGCATTATTCTCATCAGGAGATGTTTAGGCAACATACTACAACACAACCGAGTAAGGCACTTGATATTTTTCAAGGTATTTTTGCAGAAGAAATTCTGTACAATCCTAAACATGGTAGGATGCTGAAATCAAGTTCCACCTCGTTTTAATGTTCTTATGCTGACAATGGCAGTATTTATAATACGCACATTTTATTACAATGATCTGCCATACCATGCAAGTGTAAGCACCTGAAAGAAATGCCAGAGGGTAAAAAATGGATTTAAATGTATCAGAATAACCAATTTATGAAATGTTTTGATATTACTGCACACGTTTATGTCAGTGACACGAAACTTTAGCAAAGCAGAAGCGCCCGAGGCGACAATGAGGATCCCACGCGCCTCTGCAGACAACGCGCGGCGCGCGGAAAATACTGAATCTCGAGCCGTTTTCACATTATTTTTGTTGGGTTTTCTGTCAGAAAGAAATCTTTGAAAAAAATAAGTCACTAAATTTACTTCCACTGTAGCTTTTTGTCCATAATAAAATGTTATATGAATTCGAGACGAGTATGCGAGTTTCTTGAGTTATGACACTAATGTAAAGTAATATCTGATATTTTTCACGCGCTGGTTTCCACAGCGGGAAACGAAAAATTGTTAATTATCAAAATTACACTATAAGATTTTATTTTGTTCAGCCTAATCACTTTCGTCTCACAAAATGCCCGAATAAAGTATGCGTTTTGTCAAATGTGGAACATAAAATAACTCGTTTTCCGTTACACATTGACCATTTCGAAAACATCTTGTGGAGTACTTTAAAGAAAACATGTATTAGCGTTACGTGTTATCTAAAATAACCTACCTTTATCTCAATTGGAGCGGTCATTCTTTCTCATAAACTTCTCAAGAACTTCCTCCAGAAGCTGTGCCAGTTAGATATGTTTGCTTTCGTTTCCGTTAATAAAACCGTATTTAAAAAGTCATCCACTGTCCCTATAAATCAGGAAAAAACTACGTTACAAGAACGTCGCAGCAAACAGAACGTGCCTTATACAACCGTAAAATATCTAAATTTGCGCATATCCCTGCTGTCATCCGTGGTGATTTCCATTTTCCTAAAAAAAAGGATAAAATGAGTACGAGAGGCCATTTGAAATGTTCGCAGATGTAATAAAGAGAACTCTACGGTCAATATCTTTTATTGTAATGTAGCTAATGTGCGGTTGCCTTTTGTCATATTAGTCATGTGTTGCGCGTATATTTGAGGTTTTATGGGCTCACCAATAGTTCAAGAATCCAAGACACCCATCGCGTCTGACCTGTGTAAAATTAACAAATGAAAGCTGCTCACCTCATACTGGTATTATGATTACGTACTTCACAGACACAATCGGTGCATTATTTTAATTATTATAGGTAAGTTCGTTTAGCTTATGTACTAAAATTACGAAGCTGCTTATTTTATTGTAGTTTGCAATTACTAAACTTTAGGGAACTCCTGCAACTCCTACAGAGTATCTTGCCTTATTATTGTACATCCAGTCTAAAGTTTGCTGGGACGTAATCCTGTTATTTCTTTGGTTACCAGTCTACATACCGACGAACCTATAAACGTTATTCTTTAAAAGCACATTGATAAGTGTCATTGACTCTTCCTCAGGAACATATGCACAGTTACCCCTTTGAACTTGACGTCCTCCTTTTGTATCTATGCTTGTTGCTCCGTGACTTAACTCCAGGAATCTATATGAGGCTATCATTCCTGAAAGCGTATTTTCCTGTTTCTGCATTTATAACAGTTTGTTCAGGCCATGTTTGAGGTTCTCTTTTAATGACCAACCAGGCACATTGCCAATCATATCATAATCGCTTTAAATATTACTCTGACACCTTGGATAGTATGCTGTCAAACAAAGAGCATCTAAAAGAGGCAGTTATTGATTTTTCGCTTTTCTTGACAGTTTATTTGTATATTATTCATATTTGCACGGAGGACTGTGTTACATATGAGTGTTACATTTTTAAAAAGTATTAAATAATTTGAAGAAGCATTTTAGTTTTTAATCCGATTCCCTGTTTGTTTAAATAATTCTGCATATCTGGGTGGAACTGATGCATATTTACTGACTTAAGCTCTGCAGATACTCAACACAGGGCTATATTCCCTAATTAGAACAGGGAAAATTATATTCCCAAACTCTGGAAAGTCACGGATTTACAGTGTCATTGGTATGTTATTTGGGCCTTCATGAAGGGTTTTGTTTTACTTCGATGCTGATTGAAATGCAGATCACTGACGACCGAAGCGTAACCATTAACATTTTGACACTCGTGCCTTGAAGCATTGGCCGAGTTCATACGATCGGGCGGTATTCTTTGATTCGAGGCAAGATTAACAATGCCGAAAGGGGCTTGAATTTCTTATATTATCAATAGCGGAGACAATTTTAAGCGAATGACTTTCTCGCTGGTGCCTTATTTTACTTGCTGACAGGTGCATTGGGCCTTCTATATTGATTTTGAGGACCTAGAGGTATGTAACATCATTATAAGGATTGACCTTATCATCCACTGCCCCGCAGCTTCGGTGCGCTATTCAGGCTCGTGGAGTCTAATGCCCCCCCCCCCCCCCCCCCCCCCCCCCACCGGACATCAGCGGTAGTCTGTCATCTGGAAATTGGTATGTATTATTTGTTTTGCTGACCTCATATCTCACCTCTCTTTCTTCCTTTCTAATCAGTCTCACCAGTTTTGCGGCTTTTTTTCAGCCAGGCAGACGGGTTGGGCTTGGGGGGGGCATGTCTTCACAGTTATATTGTGCAACCTGACAACACAGAGTTGCCGCGTGGTAATCGTCAGTCAGCCTGCGCATGTGGATAAAACACGTGCTAATGACGTGCATGTTAATTATGCGCATGTTGATGATGCACCTAGGCGGAGTCCAGCAGTATTGACGAAATGATATATATTTCAATACATACTAATTGCGCTACAATAATTAGTTCAGGACCGTGTCCCGCACTGTGTGTACGATCTAGTATACTTTGTGCATTAATATCTTTCCTTTTTGGATAACTGGCTGCATCAAGTGTATATTTTTGACCAAGAAGTTGTGTATCAGCGGCAGGCTGAAAACAGTACTTTATTAATTTTCTCAAAATATTTTCTGCTCTTATTTTACATTTCTTTTGGTTGTACGCTGATTCACGTACATATGACAATAATCTTTTTATGCCTGGGCCTTTGGGTCTTTCTCCTCGTTAATGTCAGCAGGTGAACGGCGGACTCCCGAAAGACTCTGCAGTGACTCAACAGCATAATATACTAGCGAGTCAGCTGATGATTCAAGGCGACTGACAACACTAAGGTGTACAGTTAAAGAAAGCCACGGCGATGTGCTTTTTTCAGATTCTCAGCTTTCTGTCTGCTTTACAAGATACTCCATGCGGGACCAGGTGAGGCCTCTGAAACTGACACATTTTAGAGACTGGTGAGCTTTTCACACAAATCCCACAGCCATGTGTCAGCCCCACACCTTCTGTCCTGGGCCTGGTCCTGAGAGCTGGTCAACTCACTACCCATTGGTGGGAAAAAAATCACTAATGCTGCATATGTTTCCACTGTCACCACATTCCTTGATTAGTTAAGCACCAGAGATGCAGATCTTGATGATGCTCCGATTGCTTCAGAGTTGATGTCTTTGTTCTAAATGGAGTTTTAGAAATAAAATCATAGTGTAATCTCACCTAATGCTGTTGAAATTGTAATTTTAATAAAAAAAAAAAAACATTGAACAATTTAATGTAAAATTATTGAAACTATTCAAATTTGTTACCATTTTTTCAACCATTTGAAGTAATTTTCATTGTTTTATGTTGACAGTGTTGTTTAAATAACACTGTTGAGGAAATATATGACAATGGAAGGTTCTGGTATTTACATTTCTGTTTGCCTCCACCCAGTATGAATAACTTAGTATGAACAAGCACAAAAAAGCACAGACATCTTCAGATACATCAGCCATCTGAAAAGCAATTCCTGTCATCTCCAGTGCTAGGATAGAGCTTCCAGGATCAGCTGGTAAGCAACCACTGAATGAATGAATGAATGAATGAATGAATGAATACAAAAATTCCTTCACCAAGAAGCAAAAATGCTACAGCCTTCATGTGCATATCATCTTTTGTGCGTCTGTGTGTGTGTGTGTCCCCATGTGTGTGTCTGGGCGCGTGTGTTTTTTGAAAAAGCTACCGGCAGTTACCTTGTTCACTGCACAAAGGAAATGTGTCAGAATAAAAGACTGTCTCTGGTGGTCTTTGCACCATAATTGGGATTGTTAACGTGGAGGAGATCCTGGGGGAGACATGCTCTTCTTTTGGCGTAAAGTACACATGCAGTTCAGCATCGCACCTTCCAGCTTTCGTAAGCCAAACACAAAGAAGTCACCTGCGTGAAATCAAGCGGTGTTTAACTTTTTTTTTTTTGCATTATTATGCGCAGTGTAAATACAATTGAGTTTAGAAATAATTTTCATCATCTGAATTTTCAGAATTTTCATCATCATCTTGAGGGAATCTTCAGAATGACCCCCAGTGTTAAAAACATGTGGAAAGATAACAGAAAGGGCGCATGTTTACAGAGAAGGGGACAAAATTTTGATATACTTGAAAAAAATGAGTAAATATCTACAACTGAGGCGAATAAATAGGAAAGGCTGTCACATTTGGCCTGCATTCTGATCTGGGGGTATTATCATACATCCATAATCATCATTTTGATTGTTCGTACCTCGTTTTGTTGAGTGCTAAAGGGACGCCCGCACTGATGTCACATTAATCTGTTATTCTTATTTCTCTTTAATTCTTACGCAGTACCGCTCCTAGCCAAGGTGGCGCCCTAGGCGAGCACCACCGCCAGCGCCCCCCGTTCGGGACAAAGCGAAATTGGCTGGCAAGTTGCCCCCGCCCCCCGAAGCTGGCACCTATGTCACCTATAAGGTTGACCGGCCGCCGTTCTTATGAATAAACACAGACGATAATGTTTGCCAAAGTCTCGAATCTGGGGACATGAGAAACACATCAGTGCAAGTTTAGAAATGAGTGACATATTCTGGAATAATATGGTTGGAAAGTTTCCGTGCTTCTTCCTACCTAATAGTTTTTCAATGATCTGTAATAATGATGATTTAGCCTCTATGGATTTTCAAATTTACCATTCCAAGAAAGTAAAAAAACAACGGTGATTAAAATGAGTGAAGACGCGGAGAACTTTCATTCAAATTAAACAAATAATGCGAATTTCACTCAACATCGTGTTATCATTGTCGTTAAACGCTTTTGCCGCTGCATCGATAGTAACACCAGCAGAACCTTCTAATAATGAATAATGGGGCGCAACAGTGCGGAAGATTCGGGTTAAACAGACCAATGACACGCTCAGCCATGTGGAACATCGGGCTTCCATAACGGCACAGATCGTAATTGTAGAATCAAAGCAGTACGCTATCCGAAATAAGTAGGAAATAGTAGCGGGCCTATTATTATTGCAATAAACGCATTTTTAGCATCCGTTCATCTCTTCTCTTTAGATATAATTAATGATTCTCACTACATTACCATTCTACAAAAAAATACAATGTTATAGACCATTATTTCATGTGGCAGCAAAATCGGTATAGTTATTACCTTGGGATAATGCGTTACCCAAAGTCCGCTCTGGATGAATATAATTGAATGATACTGACGTAGCGCAGAAAATGCACTTCAAAGACCAGTTCCGTGAGAGGTAGGCAAGCCGATTGATTTATTTTACTTAAGATACACTTTTTGCGTGTTTCATTGTGAATGAAATTTTCATACACCGATTTAGGGGTATTGAAATATGAATGATTTCGTTAAAGTTTGATCATAAATCAGTCTGTCGGGTAGCCTGTATGCGAGAAGACACCGATGCCCCCCTTGTATGTCTTCAAAAAGCGGTTAATTCCGCTTGAGAGGTAAATCATCCCGCTGGCACGTATCACTGAGAAATTAGATGTGCTAACGGTGTACTGATGGTCTTGTTCCTGCCGCCTTCAAGCATGAAAACCGAGTCTCAGACCCACGTTCTTAACAGACATAGAGCTGTAGTGTGTCGTAAGAGTACATCAAGTGTGGCCAGCCCCCTTGCAAGACACATTGAGTTTTCCAGCTACCTTCATAAAGTAGACGTCAGGATAACTCCCGAACACTTCGTTTTTTACGTTTCAAGCCAATAATTGTCTGGTATTAGGCTACATGCTGATGTAGTTGATAGTTTTATGCTGGCGTGTGCAGATATAAACGTATATGTGTGTGTGTGTGTGTGTGTGTGTGCGTGCGTGCGTGTGCGTGTGCGTATGTGTGTAAGATGGCATGGTCGGTTTGCGCGAAAATGACCCCGTGCTTAATTCTTAACATCGATAATCCCTATAAGAGTTAACGGCACAGTGTAAACTCATCTGTGAAACGTAACAGAAATATAGATATCATAAATGATGCCTCTGGACCTGCCGTTGTTTTCCGATTATACTGTTACTGGTTTTATCACAATACACCGACATGGTACAGTAACATCTTTAACTAAATGTAACCTTTGTTTTTATCTTTAACATACTATAGGCGATACATACAAAATACATACATCTATACATTAAAAGTGTTATATAAACGTATGTTTTACAGTTGTATGCTGGTGTCAGTAATGGCACTTAATCAACAGTTTTTAAAATCAATTAGCTGATCCAAAAGATTCAAACAGATTATAGAAAATTAGATAACCACGTTAATTACAATATGATTAAAGGTTTTTAATTATATCACTGATTAAATGCCCTAATTAGAACCAAGATATGATAATAGCCCGCTGCGACAAGTATGTCATTTTATTGGGTTTGAAATCAAATCAAAGACTTTTAAAAATCCACTTCCCGTTGTCATTAATTTAAAAATCCCATACAAAGCCTTTTTACAGTAACATATATTTCATAATACGTAGCCGTAAGTAAATCGACATAACCAAATTTCTTTATATATTCATTATAAAAACTAATAAATTCGTCAAGATGAATTAATCACGTAAAATAAGATAAGGCGTAGCAGATTACTTATTGAAAAGCTGTTTCACAATATTAAATGAAATTTCAGTCTAATAATACATTCCTGGCAAGGACATAATTTACTTAAAGATTGTTGTTCCACCCCTTTCAATTGCTTTTTGTGTCATAATGAAATTCTACTTCGGCTTTTAACTTTGATTTATGTCGGTCAATCGCTAGATAAACCTATTGGTAATTATGAGTACATTTTTTTCACTAATTGCCTCTCCAAATCCTCTGGAATAATAATAATAATAATAATAATAATAATAATAATAATAATAATAATAATAATAATAATGTCACGCGATTAGTTTTGGTATATAATCCTAATAATTTAATCGCAGGGAAACAATACTTGCTTTAGCCATTTGAAATGAATGTCTTGTCGAGGACTGCCCATGCGCAGAGTCCCCAGTGGCCCTTGTGGCTAATGAAGAACAATAAATCATGAAAGGTTTTTCAGGTAGAGTCGAGAGAGAGAGAGAGAGAGGGGGGGAGAGAGAGAGAGAGAGAGAGAGAGAGAGAGAAATAGACCCTTTAATAATCCCCAACAAAACATACAATTAGACTGTAAACACACTTTTATACATTAATTATGTAAGGAATAATATACAGCAATTAACAGTAATAGTGCAAGGAATGTCAGGGCAAGTAACCGCTCAGAAATAAATAGTATTACACAGTGGTTGTACAGAGAACAAATGAAAGTCCTGAGAAGGTAACTATGCGGGTCTTATACAGCGCTCCCCTGGGACAGGACGACCTCTCAGTGTGTCTCCTCACGTGGCCACATACGGAGACCAGCCCTATGAAGGAACAGGCGGCGAATAACCAATCAGAGGGAAAAGGGTGACTGTCACTCTTCTGGGCAGAATGGGTTGATTAACAAGGAGCAGGGGAAGTTGTGATGTAAATTGGGAGATTAGCACAGAATCCACTATGAGCACTGTGGAAGAATTTTAAATCAGAGAAGCAGGCATGGATTCGGAGCACGGCTTCAGAACACTTTGTCGCCTCACTAATCCCCCCCCACCTCCAGCCCCCTAACCCACCGGTAGGTGAAAGATATATTCCTGCATGGTGAGTCTGTGGATTGGGATTCAAACCCCCGACCCTAAATGAGACGTAACAGCTCATCCCACTGAGCCACCATAGCACTCTATATAAGTAACTGATCAATGTAATTAATACTATTACTATAAAAATGACTTGTTACGTCAGTGAATTGGAATTATAATCCAATATATATCCAATATAACAACACTTCAGTATCATTATGGCATTAATCAGCATGGACGACACGAGTGGTTAAAGCCTCCATTAACCACACCTAAGAAAACAATCTATTTTCTCAGCACTAATTTGGGGCCAGTTCGAGTGGAAACACTTTTCAAATGTCTCCCAAATGACGACAGCGATTACGAGGGTTAGCAGGGCTTCTCTGACAAGCACCTGCTTCGATCCATGGCGACGCTGTTTACGGCTAAATGGACTCAGAGAGGTAGGCGGCTGTCTGTGCAAATCGGGTTCGACAGATGCTTCAGGATCCAGGATGAGGCTGACTCAGCAGCTTAGGAGACTGTGCTTGCCGATTCGAATCCCAAATTCGAATGATTTCACCATTGGACCCTTGAGTAAGGCCCTTAATATCCATTTGCTCTAGGGCCCGCTTTCTCTGGTATGGGAAGCGCTGCTCAAAGGATTCACGACTCGCCTGTTTCTCGTGAGAGAGTGGACGGGCCCTGACGAGCCAGAGACACCCAGTGACACAAGCATGGCTGCCTTCAGGGATGTAGACGCGCATGCACGCACGCACGCACGCACACACACACAGTTCATATATTCCTAACTTGTGGGGATTCTCCATTCATTTCTATGGCCATAACCATAATCTCAATTATGATAACATTAACCCTGACTCTAATGCCAGCTGTATCCTTAACCATAAGCAACCAAACAAAAAGCAAAACTTTTGGTTATTTAGGTTTTTTGATGTTTTGTATTGAAAGGACCTGAAAACATCCCCTCAAGCAAAATAGTAACAAGTTTTACCACGTTGGTCTCCACAATGCATTTTACACAAAGCCACACACACAAACACACCCACTGGAAGCCAAATACAAACAACACAAGGAGACTAAGCCAGACATGCAGGTTACTGGCAGCAAAGCCCACCCCCCAGTCCTTAGAGATGTGAGGAACAGAGCAGAAATCTTACCAGAAGTAGGACTTCACATGTTCCTGGATTAGCACCCAAGTCTCTCCAAAGTCATCTGACTTCCACAACTGTAACATGGGGGGTGAGGGGGTCACTTATATCGCTACATGGCAGAGAATTTTTCGAACGTATGTTCCTTCCAATACAGCTATACAAAACGAGCAGGACATTATGAAGAGTTACAACAATACTTGACAAGTCTGACGAGCCCGAACTCTCACACTCATTAAGGGGATAAGGAGGCAGCGAGGACTGCAATAATAACGTGCCAGTTGTGTCCTGAAATGAACCGTCTTCCCCTAGTGTAGATAATGGACAGCAAATACATCGGGACATTAACACGGGTGAAGGCTACGTCTGAGCTCAATCCCAGAGATAATGAGGTCACGCTGGCCATCACAGGGCCGTGACGGGGTCCAGACTGGCCCAGCCGGGGTCACTGACCCGTTTATTGGGGTGCAGGCTGTCATAGCCAAGCACCAGGCTGGGGTCTGTGTTGTGCAGCAGGAGATCAGTAGGCTTGAAGGGGATGGAGAAGCTCTGGACAGTCTTGCAGAAGTCGAACGTGTTCCACAGGAAGCCATTCGTGGTGTCGGCGAAGAGGTACTGTGGGGAAGAAAGAGCACTGAAACAGTGTCTGGCGCAGACAAACAGGAAGGCTTTGTTTTCTTAGAATACTGCGGAGTACCTGAACCCCGACTGACATTCCAGAGCTCAAACAAAGAAGCAAGCAAACAAACAAACAAACAACACCCCAAATGATCATACAGTGAGACATTCTCTGTTCTCATTCTCCTAAAGGCTGACAGATCTGCTCCAGAGTAAGTAAACAAGTAAGCAGAAGGTGGTAAAGAAGGTTCTGGAAGCAGAATCGCCGTATGCGCCGCAAGGAGGCCCACCACAGTACCGACAAACAGGGAATGCATTTGAGTAAAAATACTCAGCCCTGAAAATGGGGGCTGTGATATAGCAAACAAATTAATCCATTAAGCAAATGTAAACAAATCCTCTCCTGACTGACAAACCCGCTCAGGAAAAGGGTGCAAGAACAGGCTGACAGATCGAACTCCGTCAGCCTTTGATCATAGGGCCACACAAAGGACAAAAAAGGCAGCAGCCTGAAGATTCACACCCCGTGTTCAGAACTACACTCCTGGGGGGCCGTTTGAGTTTTTGATTTAGTCACTCGCGGCAGGAGTTCGCATGTTTTGTATGGCTTTTAAAAATAAAGCAGAACAAATAGAGATTGTGCCATTTATTCAACAAATGCAAACAAGTGTTTGACGAGGTTCATTGGCGGACGACAGACACGGCTAATTAACCACCAAGCAGCAAGGGGTTTCCCAGAAGCATCATGGACCCGTGACAAGAATGCTCAATAAAGCCTGAGAAACAGATCCTAGACCAGTTATGCAGAGGAATAGGTGCATATAGACCAGGGGTCCCCAGCCCTATGGACAGCGTGTGATACTTTTACAAAGAACTGGGGAACTAATTCTAACGTATTCTGGGGAACTAATTGTTTGATGGCAACAGTAGAAGTATTCCTGCTGTTTATTACCAGCTAGCTCCCTATCATAGTCTATGTCAAGTCAAGTCACTGGAATGAAATTTCGTTTCTGCAGTGCATCGGACGGCTAGAACAAAGGACAGATGACCTACAAACAACAGTACACAACAATGACTCAGTGCGAATAAACAGTATGAGCAGGTGGAGACCTGATCCGATGCAGCCACCTACCCTCTTGTTGTCAACTGGGCTGTGGTAGAACTGGGCTATGGCCTGCTTGCTGCCCGCCTTGAAATCGCTCAGCTGGAACCGGTCCGAGATGTGGGAAAAGGTGGTTCCGTAGTCGTAGGACACGTACACCTGTGAAAGGGAAAGTGATACGAAATGGGTGCAAACCTCCAAGCCAAAACTCTCAAAGCCGTCTCTGGAACCCGGCCACCGTCCGGAAATTGTCACAGAGGACCAATGGATAATTGCTTCGTCGGCCTCCTGATTTTAGCCAAACTGGTTGCCATCACAGGCACTGCACCTGACAGCCAGTTTGGTCCACAAATCCACCCCTCGGGGATTTCATCTCCACGTCCCTGGAAATACACAGGCCTTGCGGCAAAGTGCTGACAGCCATCAGGTGGCGCAAGACTGAGAAACCAATAGGCATGATTTATTTAGGTACAGGCGGAGCATGGAAAAAACAAGAGGCAAGACCTCTATGGGGACATGAACTTCCTGTCAGAGACTCGCCCAGACAGGAAATTAAGCGTGCAGGAATCTAAATTTGTTTTCGAAACAAGACAGGCTTGAAGTTGAGTAGAAGGGTAAAATGCCAAATCCGTTTACTCGATAACAAACAGTTGTCCAATGTTTACAAATGAGAGAAGAGGGTTTAAACATTACAGTTTTCACCTATTTATTCCCTGCTTTTCTGATCAGCCACTGACAAAAGTCTCAGGAAAAAAATCTCTTGCTAGTGTTAACACAGTGGAGATAAAAATAGACTGTAGGCTCCATAGAACTAAGCAGAGAGGGGTTTCACTCTGAATGGAGAGCTTTCATTCAGATGACAGATGTTTATCTGGTTCAAAAAATAAAACTGCGCTCTGCTGCTGTACGCACTTTGACGTTTTAATTAAATGTACACGAGACTTTTCCTGTCGCAGTAAAAATGCTTTATTCTGCAGACATAAAATTTATTTGCACTCTTTGGAGTGAATCCGTTAGCTTCAGTTAAGAGGAACGCAGGTTCTTGATTAGTCACGGTCCATAAGGTTCTCGGTACGTCGCTCCTGCAAGAACCTACCGCGCTCGTCTTGGGCCCGGAGGCGCCGGCGCTGTCGCGGGCCAGCGCCACAATGACATTGCTCCTCTCCCCGGCCCAGTGCACCACCATCTGGTTGTGGGAATCATTCAGGTTGACCTGCATGGAGGAGAGGAGACGAGGCAGTCACAGACGAGGCAGATCCAGGCGACAGGAGGCAGCGGTCACACGTCCAGAGTGACAAGCAGCTTCTGCAGACTGGACGCACGGCCACCTGCCGACATTCCAGCCTGCGGTAACCTTGAAGGTGTCCACTGCCACAGGGAGCTAGGGCGCCCTCTGCTGACGTGTTGCTGCCCACTCCCAGCCACGACACATCAGGAAGCATGACTTCTTTGTAACAGGACAAATCCAGTGCCATCTGTTTATTATTAATATTAATTTTTTATTATTATTACTTTTGTTATTATTGTTATTCTCTATATTTCCTTATTTCAATATTTTGCTCTTCAGAATTTTCTATTTCTGTGCCATGTATTTTAAAATTTGTTTGTACCACGTATGGTTCACAATCCTAGGGGAAATTCTCAGGCATTCAACAGTGAGAACGTGGAGCATGAGTATACACATTGTGCAAAGTTAATCTCGATCTTAATCTTACTGCGGTAGATGCTTTGCAAGGGTGCGTGCGTGCGTGTGTGTGTGTGTGTGTGTGTGTGTGTGTGTGTGTGTGTACGGATGTGAGAGGCAGTGGGGGTCACAGTGAGGCATTACCGTGCGCGGCAGGCAGGGGGAGCCCTGGAGCGGAGATCACGACGCAGGATGAGGTAATGGCTATGTCATGATTCCTCTTCCCAGGTCTCATCTCTCTGCTCCTCTCTCCCCACCATATTCATTATTTATTACTCCGTGGGAGGGAGGCAGCCTCTACCCTAAAGCTACCTTTCATCTGCCTCCCTCATTCATTCGGTCTACCACCCCCCCACCCCCCCCAAGACAACCTGCTCTCACTGGCGCCGGCCTGCAGGTGGCGACAGTGCCCGGCCCGGCCCCCGCCAAGGTCGGGCACACGCTGTGGGCCCAGGTGTTCTGCGTGACCGCACATCGACAAGGCAAGCGGGCCTGCACCGTCACTCCTCGTGATCTCACGCAGAAAAAAAAAAAAATACGAAGACAGAACATCCTGCTCCCGGCGCCCCGTCTCCTCCCCCCTCCCCTCCCATCAGCATGCCAGCAATAATTCACACGAGGGCCTGCCTGCATACACCTCGCAGGGAGAGAGAGCAGCTACTGCTCCCAGATGGAGCGAACAGCAGCTCAACATCTATGCTGCTGGGAAGCCAACCAATCAGGTGACAGTTGTCAGTGCCCCCTCCCCTTCCCTCCACAATCTAGGCAAATCTATACAAACAGCACATTGGTCTCATCTGCATATGGGGAGGGCCTCACCGCCAGTACAGCGGATGGACTAGCCTCACCTGGGCCTCTACAGTATCATCCAGGGCAGCCTTTATTTATTTATAACTTGGTCAGTGAATGGCATAGTGGTAATGGGCCAGACTTGTAACCTTTCTGGGGGGAGGGGGGGGGGGTCAGAATAGAGCCTTCGCAATACCTTTAAGACAGACTGTTAACAAAGCTTATTTACGATCTTCCATATCATAATCATAAAACATTATGCAGGTTAAGGGCCAGTTAAAAGTACAGACAACTCCGAACTTCAATTCTGAATCCAAATCTATTTATTCATTGCTCATCCTGCTTTCCACGCCAAAGTTCCACTCCAGATTCGCACAATCTACCCCCACCAGTCAGGTGATTAAATATATCATCTTGTATCACTTTGTGTGTGTCATCTTAAAGTCTGTCTTACAATGTCATGTTTATATACACATAAATAACACATACTTAGTCTACACGTGTGTGTGTTTATACACACGCACACACACACTTTATTACTTCTCATTTGCACTATTACCAAAGAAAATTACATTTCAGCTCAGTGTATGGCCACACACATCAGGTATTTGAAATTGATACTAAAAGATACTGACTGACTTCAAAGATAAGTTAAAGTTAATGAAAAATAAAACTGACAAACCATGGGGTGCACGACCCTACGACTCTCCAGTAAGCCACCAAATCAGCTTCATCCAGGTGACCCCCCCCCCCTACCCCACTGTCACCATGGAAACAGGGAGAAGGGACACACAGCACGTGACCAGTCACATGACCATCCTAAACGAATACAATGCACATTAACGCCACCGAGGACGCCTGTTTGGGACACTGAAAGCGGCCTGTTTCAGTGTGTCTGGGTGGCTACTTGCTGGTTTCACTTTCATTTTACTAGATTATGTCACCGTTGTGCACATCACAGAAAACAATAACCAAAACTTGAGGGGGAAACACATCAATTACCACACATTGTGTACAACATGCCTTTTTTTTTATAAACACCCTAAGACATAAACAAAGTAGCATTCTCGCTGAAGCACGTGCACTGATGTGACACCCAGATATTCTCCACCCACTGCGAGGCTAATTTCCAAGGGCCTCGCCGCTCCAAGCGGAACACACCCTTGGCCGTCACCCGCTGGGGGGGGAGGTGTGGATGGCAAACGCAGAGAAGGTGCTCGCCCCACTAATGAGTCGCTAAAATTTTATGACGGTGTTTAAAGAGGGAGATGAAGACAGGATTGAACCGTTGGATGATCATCGCAGGCCAGAGGAAAGCCATATAAATACAGACGGCAGAACATGGGGTTGTGAGAACAAAAAAAGGAAAAACGTTCAAAAAGAAAGAAAAAGGGAAAATAAAAAATTAGGGTTTCGCTTAGCCGTTCTGTTAAGAGACACCAGTGTTTAGTTAAACAAAATCAGGACCAAACAAAACAAATGAAGAGTATTAATAAACGAAAGCAGATCAGAGAAAAACAGGCCTGTTAGGGAGGGGGAAGGCAACGAAATGATTTATTTTCCGAAAATAAAATGGGGAGGGAGGTTTCTCCAAGGCCCCCACCGCCCGGAGAGAAGCGGAGAGAAGGCAGCGACACAGCTGGGGCAGAACCCGCGACGCACTCAAGCGACACTTCAGCGTGTCTGCGGCAGAACCCAAACAGACCCAACCGAAGCTCCCTGCCAGAACCACTCAGAGTGGCGGTGGTGGCGGAACCCAAACACACAGGACCGAAACTCCTCGCCAGAACCACTCAGAGTGGCGGTGGTGGCGGAACCCAAACACACAGGACCGAAACTCCTCGCCAGAACCACTCAGGGCAACGTCGGCGGCGGCGTGTCGATGGCTACAGCTGCAGGTCCTCAGTAAAAGCCCCCCCGCTGGGCATGAACAGGACCGCCGCGCAATCTGTTGATCTTGGCAGCCACCCCAGCAGCGTGTGCTTCCCGGGGGGAGGGGGGGGGAGTCCAGCGAGCGTGATGCTTGTCTGCGTGCCTGGAGAGCGTGCCTACCCCAGGACCACACTTTTCCCCATTACCTCAAATCCCCCCCCTGCACTGCGATGGGCTGCGTGGTTGGTTGGTACACTCTTTGACCGCCGCACTGCAT
>JAODLC010000037.1:226355-251423 GCA_026781145.1 Hippopotamyrus pictus | reverse complement strand
TGTGTGTGTGTGTGTGTGCAGGGTGGGGGGGAGAGAGAGAGAGAGAGAGAGAGAGAGAGAGAGAGAGAGAGAGAGGGAGAGAGAGAGAGAGAGAGAGAGAGAGGGCCAGAGAGAGGGAGAGAGAAAGAGACTGAAAGAGAGAGAGGGAGGGCGAGAAAGAGGAAGGGAGAGAGAGAGAGAAACAGTCTGCCCTTCGCCTCAGAGAAGAAGCAGAACGAGTCCCCGCCGCATTAAAGTCGAAGTCTCGATACTCTCACCTAATCATTTAATTAAAATAATTGTTGAACCGAAAACAGAAAATGTCAAAGACCGGGATTTTGCAAACCAATGTTTAGGAAATACAAAGGAGGGGAAAAAAAGAAGAAAACTTTTCATGCCACTTATTTTTCATGCCGTCATCCATGAAGAGCTAACAAAAACATCGCCGGCGAAAAAAAAAATTAAAGCAGTAAAGACGCTCAACAGAATAGGAAAAAAACTGAAAGGAAATAAGATAGGAGGTGAGCATATTTGCTGGGGGGGTCGTCGCATGCCACAGCCGTAGCGTTAGAGCCGCTTGGTTGCACCGCCTTTGCACGCGACATCACCCCGGCAAAATCAACGACTCTTTTTGGAGTCCCCGAGACCTGTAGATAATTAAAGCTGTGCTAAACACAGACAAGACAGACCATTGCTCGCCGGCAATAGTTATTGCACAGTTAGTCGAGACTTCGGCAAGCGACTGCACTCCAGCTCCAGTCGAAGAGGCGGAGCCTTAACTTATTAAAAGGAACTTGTCTTTGCCCGATCGCCTGCAAATATGATGATGATGTCTCTGAACAGCAAGCAGGCGTTCACCATGCCACATACCACCCTGTCCGAACCCAAGTATTCCAGTTTACATTCTTCTTCATCTTCGACTTCGAATGCGCCGTCGTCTTCCTGTTCTTCTTCTAGACACAGTAGCACGATCAGCAGCAGCAGCTCAGAGGCGATGCGTCGAGCGTGTCTCCCAACCCCACCGGTACGTATTCTGCATAATCACCGCTTAAAGGCACATTTTGACAGCCCACTTTTTTGCTTGATGTTTTTTTCATGTCTGCACAGCAAATCACCCAACACCTCCATTTTTTCCTCCCAACTTATGTATTCAGTCGGGTTTGCCTTTCGTATTAATTTTTATGACCTGGGATGTTGCATGTGTCTTGTTTTGTGCGTTCTTTTTTAGGATTTCTTTTTTTACATTCTGGAAATGTTTTAATCCGAAGAGTGGAGAGAGAATTCCCTGCTGACAGTAATGTGTGCATTCTATTTGCAATTGCAGAGCAATATATTCGGAGGTCTGGATGAGAGTTTGTTGGCCCGCGCAGAAGCTCTCGCGGCGGTGGATATAGTCTCTCAGACCAAGAGTCACCATCACCCTCCACATCACAGTCCTTTCAAGCCGGACGCAACTTACCACACCATGAACACTCTCCCTTGCACCTCCTCGTCTTCTTCTTCCTCTTCCGTGCCTATTTCTCACCCTTCCGCTCTGGCCGGCCACCACCACCATCACCACCACCATCACCATCATCAACCACACCAGGCTTTGGAGGGAGACCTTCTGGATCACATCACCCCAGGACTGGCACTCGGGGCAATGGCAGGGCCTGATGGATCGGTTGTTTCCACACCGGCTCATCCCGCCCACATGGCCGGCATGAACCACATGCACCAGGCAGCGATCAACATGGCTCATGCCCACGGGCTCCCTTCCCACATGGGCTGCATGAGCGACGTGGACGCCGATCCCAGAGACTTGGAAGCGTTTGCCGAAAGGTTTAAGCAGAGACGTATCAAACTCGGGGTAACCCAAGCGGATGTGGGTTCGGCGCTCGCCAACCTGAAGATTCCAGGTGTTGGCTCCCTCAGCCAAAGCACCATCTGCCGATTCGAGTCGCTTACGCTGTCCCACAATAATATGATCGCTTTGAAGCCGATTCTACAAGCGTGGCTGGAAGAGGCGGAGAAATCGCACCGAGAGAAACTGAACAAACCCGAGCTCTTCAACGGGGCAGAGAAGAAGAGAAAGCGTACTTCAATAGCGGCGCCCGAGAAAAGGTCATTAGAAGCTTACTTTGCCATTCAGCCCCGTCCTTCCTCTGAGAAAATTGCAGCGATCGCAGAAAAGCTGGACCTCAAAAAGAATGTGGTTCGGGTCTGGTTCTGCAACCAGCGACAGAAACAAAAACGAATGAAATACTCTGCATGCGTCTAACACGAGCACTTGCGTTAAAAAGAACAATGAAGGCTGAAAAAAACATACTGTCTTAAGACGATTTGTAAAATATTTCTTAGCTCACCGTTTTTTCAATCATCCATGACAAACAGAACTTTTCATTATGTTCGAAGTGACTGAGAATAAAAAAAACTTTCTCCTCTTTACCCAGAAAGGATGTGGAATCATTGTAGAAGATCGTTTGACAGAACAAGTAAGAACGTTTGTTTTCCCCACTTACTATGCTACACCGTTTTGTCAGTAAAATTCAACTTGTTACGCTTAAATAACCGTAAAAATGGTGATTTACGGAATCTGATGATTTCAGGTATAATATTATAGTAGCTAGATACAGTGGTAACAAATGATAACAATAATATTATTGTTGAACTTGACGAACGTGGTGTAATTTCAGCTGAAATTCTTCGCGGGCACTTAGGCATTATTATTATTATTATTATTATTATTATTATTATTATTATTATTATTATTATTATTATTAGTGCATCTATTCTCCCCGTATAATAAGATCTGGTGTAGTTTGAAGTGACGATGACAACAACAACAGCGCAACGACAGAAAATGCACTTCCGGCATCATTAGATTTCTGCCAAACACACCCTGTAAATTATTAAAATAACTGCCATCTACTTAATTTTGAGTTCGGTGTAATTAATTTAATGCATTTGGTCTAAGGGGTGATGATGGCTAACGAATCGCTGAAAGATTTACAAAAATGCTTGGAATATTATTAGAAATTTATTTGCTATAAAATAACACAGTTTGTGCGTAGGGGTATTTTTACGTCATTATTCGATCATATTGTGTAGATATGTAAAGAGCGAATCAAATGTTTGAAAATAATCGGTTTATTTGGCCAAATATGACTTTTATTGGTTGCAATACTACTGCACTACTGCGTGGGTCTCATTCTTATAAACTATTTATTAAGTGAGGTAATGTTTACTTCATTACATATTTATTGGGATTCCCTACTATCCAGTTTTGCTTGAGAAAATCAAATTCTGACAGCAAGCAAAACATGGTGTATTCGACAGGGAAAGTACAGCGAAAAACGTGTCAAAATATTTTGTCGTTTCTCATAAGGTATGAAATGGGACGATTAAGATATATATTAGATAGCTTACTCTTTTTAAATTATTTTTAATGTATGTTTCTTGGTATTTATTTGTATAAAATATCCGCGTATCATCATTACGTCGTTGGTTGTTAAATCACTTTGTTTAGTAATGTTTTCTTGATGGAAAAAGAAAACGGTTTTCATGGACGTATACTTGTATTATGTAAATATTTCATTGAACCAGTCGATGCACATAAATATATGCGTACAGATTTTGCTGTATTACTGTTTTAGCAGAGATAATTTGACGGATTACATTCTGTATTGTCTGATGCTTTTAGTTATTTGTCGAATTACATTTATTTAGTACATTTATGTATTTTGAGTTATTTGAGTATTGAATTGCAATATGTGTTTCATTAAAGAAATAATTTTAACATTTTATTGGAATGAAGTTTTCACTGAGTTTAATTTCCAGGTGTAATTATGAAATGGCATTTTAATAGCTGACTCGCATCTGCAAAATCATTAGCGTTATTAATCTACGGAAAAACCGGAAGTATTTGAATCGGGTTGCAGCCGCCTGAAAAATATTTCAGTTTAAATAATTTATGTTGCACTTTTCTTCGGATAAAGGTGTTGCTGAGCGAATATGGTGTTTTTAATGATGCCAAAGAATTGAGTTTTGTGGTAATGTGTATGTATTTTCCATAAAATCACCGACTTTGATCTAATTTTTGATCTGCATTGATTTTGAGTAGTTCATTTACGGCCCAACCCATATAAAAAACTGATTTTTTTTTTTTTTTTTTTTTTTTGAGGGAGAGAGAGGGTGAGAGAGAGTCTGGCAGCTTCTGGTGTCTTACCTGAGAGCAAATGCTAATATTCTATTAGAGTCCAATCAGAGAGTCTATAGAGATCTCGATAAGTCCCCGGAGCGTATCGCTGCCAGATGTCAGAGCCCCACAAAAGCACCTTCGCCTGCCAACGTGATGATCTTTATATAAATACACAGCCAGCATTCTATTCCAATAATAGCATGAGCAAGCTTTCTGAATTCGGCCTCTTTCTGCCAGCTAATAGTAACCCCCAGAAAAAAAACTGTATTTATATGTGGATTTAAGCACTGTTTTTATTAACCGTCCACTTCGGGAATGAATATGATTCAGGACGCATCACAGAAAAATAACAATCGTTTTAAACATCAGTTCAGCACCACGGACAGCTATATTCATAGGGAAAGCGGTCGTTGAGTTTGCCGCTTCTGTCATCCTGTTCAAACACTGCTGGTTATTACCGCGTTAATTTCTGTGTATTATCAACGCAATGGTTTATATATAGGCGAAGGCACACTATAATTCGGCAGTATTGTGTTGCTTAAGTAGTCTCGGCTGTCAAACCACATCAACCTATTCGTAAAAAGTCAATATTGATATTTATGCCAGCGCTCTCTTCACTTATTACGTCTTAAAATATAAAATTGCTAAAAATCTGTCAAAAAAAGATCCCAAACAAACATTTCTTAAAGACATCGGGACCTATAATGAAAATATCGGATGGAAATATTAACCTATACATTCAGAAATCTTTATATGAATATAATAGCGACCATGAATCATTTATGCTCAAATAGATAAACAATGACACCGGCGAACACAATAACAGGTCTTTAGAAAATTCTGTCCGTATGGACTATATATGATACGTTACCGAACATAGTTTTTAATTATAATTTTCACTGAATCATTGTTTCTCAAAAAGAAGCTAAAATCTATTATACTTAAAAGTGAAGGGAGAATAGTATTTTAATATCACAAAAGAATTTTCACATCTGGTTTTGGCGAAAGGTTATACCAAGATAGCGAAAGAACATAGGAATTACTCAGAATTACTTATTGCCGTGAAAGTCCAATGTTTTATCAGATACAATCATCATCCTTCCAGTGACTGGTAGTAATTTTTGCACATCTCCTAAATGAGCCATTCACTTAATGCGCTAATATGAGCGAATTATTAAATTACACAGCGAATTATGAAAACCAGATAATTACGGGGAGTAAGTAAGTAATCATTAGTTATCTCTGTTAATTACTGTCGGTCAGGGAGAGCTGAGATGTGAAATTCTCCGCGGGAATTGAAATTAACTTTGTGCGCTGAGTCTCCCTGCTTGACATCCGTACTCTGTGCGAGATTACGCCAGTTCCCTAGCGATACTGCTCTTTATTTAATTCTGATAGGAGCTGAGAAAAAAAAATCAATTTCGCTTATTTAATATTAATTCCACGTTTAAGCATAAACACAAATATGGATCGGCCTATACGCATATTTAAAGTATATTTTTAAAAGAATATTATTAATTCCTGTTTTAGAGATTTGGAAAGTAAGGACTTAAAAGCTACTAACGCGTATAATACTCTCAATTTGTTAAGAGTGAATCGTTTATATTTCATCTTGGTTGATTTTGTTTTAAGTTGTAAAGAAAGACCGTTGTCGTGTGGTTGGTAAAGGGAAGGCCAGCATCACTCCCCTTTGTTATAATTAGGCCCTCTGTTTTATTTTCCTCTTTTCCCTTAACATTTTCCCCTTTCACTGGGATGCTGATGAAAATTTAATGAAGCCTGGGACTGTCGGAGCTCCGCCTGGGGACCAGAGAATAGAATATTTTAACTGTACATTTACACCAAGCGTCTGCCTTCAAAGACGTGACTGCTCTCAAATTAGAAGAACCACAGGCCAGAAATTGAATTCGAGACAATACAATCCTTTATTTATCTTTTTTTTTATTATTATTTTGAATGCCATAACGGTATTACCTGTTATAGTGCCCTTGATTTTGTTTATTTATTTTTTCGTTTGTAAATTTGGCTAGCAGATTTCCAGTAGTTGGGTGATTCTGATGGTTTTAATAGAATCGATTCAATATTAATTACCACCCATTGTATAAAAATGTGAAGTGTTTTACAGAAACTGATCGATGGAGCCGAGACTGCAGCGATAAGAGAAATGGGCGGGCAGTAATTCTTTACAGTGCACCGGTGAGTACAACATACGTGGTGTAGTTCTTTTCTGCTATTTGTTAGTTTTTTCTCTGCTCCTTTGCGTGCGTGGAAATTTGCAAATGCTATTCGTCGGAAGACGGGAAAGGCAGCGCGCGTCCTGCTCTTTCTCTCGATATGGCCATATCACACATTGCACGTATTCGCTCAGCCACTCACGCGCTCAAGCGCCGAGGCGCACACGTGGTAATATTTCGGCATTTCACGCTCATTGAGGGAATATATTTTATTGACATTGGATTACCAACTGTTCTCTATTCCTAAATGACAAAGGGGAAATTTGTGGCGAGAAATGCATTTTATTAATAACGTCTATTTAAATTCTACAGCTCTGAATTATCTCTCCGACTGTATGCTCTGGAGGACCCAACACATAATTATTCCTAAAAATCATGGGCAACGAGAGGATTCAAGCGCGCGGAGGTAAACCTTCAAGTTAATAAGTTTTATTGTGCTCAGATATTTTAGTAACACTATGAAACAGGTTGTACTGCAAAGCTTAGCTCCCTCGAAGGAATAATTTCCTATATTTAAGGTCTGTACCACGGTACATTTAATACTGAACTAATTTCCCCGTGGCAGTTGATCAGGAACAATTTATTACATTTTTCCAATTGGTCTGTGAGCAGGGAGAATTCGTTATACCTTGCGTCTGTCCACCGGTTGGGGCTGGTTTACCAAAAGCATCGCTGAGCAGTCAGTTACACAGGCTCGTCATGGAAGCAGACATTTCTTTTATTTTATACACAGTGTGTTTGGATTCAGTGTGTTTGAGCGATTGGGGAATGCAGTTTTGACACAAAATACCCAAGCGATATTCTTCGGTTAACTATCAACGGACAATAGCGATAAGTTACCATACTACTCCTGAGCAGGCGTCAAAAGACAAATCCATAGCAGTAGGTTGGGCTAACATGTATAAGGTGATATAAATAAAGATAAGGCTTTGTTATGAATATGGAGTAGCACTGAAATTAAATAAAATACCATATATATTCCATATTAAAAATAAAATCACACACAAATTAAAAAAAACGTCTGACATCGTGAAATTAAAACATTCTAGCAGAATTTGAGTATGAAGTCCTGTATTAGTAAAATATATAGTAAATATATAACGAAAATATATTCATTTACAATCTTGCACAAAAGTGGGTATAACGTGAAAACGACGTAACTTCACCGTTTAAATTTTGCCAATGTCTGAAGGCCTTTTGATGTTACGTAATCTTGAATTATTTCGTTTCAGTTTATTATATTGAACACGTCCCTTTGGGGAAAAAAGCAATACATTTGCCAAGATTACAAAATAAGTAACCGTTTATAGCAACGGTAGATTTCCACGGTAATTTATTAAAAATGATGATTCCAATAAAAAATAAATAACGAAGGCAGGCCTAGATTTAATTCAAAAACATCATGTTGGACCGGAAATGCAACTGACGTAACACATATACCCCGCGCAATATTTCTTGACAAGGTTAAACTTTTGAAGCTCTCAATCTAACTAGTCCCGTGAAATTTAAAAGCCTACAATACACAACGTAAAGCCCATTGTGTGATAAGGAATATTAATTGTTCACATAAGTATTATTTTATTATAATCAAGTTTAAGGGATTAATGCGACAGTTCGTTACATTATGGCGGTCAAACACCCGTAGGCCTATAACGTCACGTCTTTTCGTTATCATAACATTTCCGCCTGGAAAAAGGTTTATAGACTAGTTTGGTTAAACTTTTCGTGCCACTGGCAAATACTTCGTCTTTATTCTAAACGAAAAAAATATATAATAAATGCTGTATAAAATAAAATTATGAATTTGTAATGGTTAGCCTATACAAAGGGTCGCGCAAAACATGTTGTACATGTTTGCATCTGTGACTCTGTGTCTCTGTCACAGTACACTAAATAATAAAACGAGCCATTTTACTGCATCAGTGTGGAAAGACAGATGTTTAGGAGCATTAACATCAACGAGACAAGTTATGTCCCACTTGGCTGAACGGGGAGCGAGCTCTCTCCGTGAGTGCTTGATGTTGGCAGGAACTTTGATTTGATCTGCCACTGATGTCGAAAGGCTAACCAGAGTTGTTGGGGCCGGCTTGGTGGTTTAATCATGCTCAGTAATGACAGTGGTTAGTTATACTACCAGTATACTCATCATCAACGTCATCATCGTCGTCGTCTTCATTACCTTCATCGGCATGGTCGAAGCTATTAATTTTGAACATTTTGTACGCGAGAGAAACAAGAGGAAACTGTTCTCAGAATTATTGACGTAGTGACTGCTAGCGAATTAGTAAAATTGCACCAACAGGTGAAGTAATATGTTTTGGTATTTTGTTAACACATAATTAAATTATTTGTAGCAGCCATTAAACGTAAGTAAGTTAAGCTTGCCTCGAGGTGCGTTACACTTGACGTCTTTTATGATTTTCTGGGTGATGTTCCGGTATTTCCACATAATTTACTCATTTTGATTTCACGTCATAAAGGTATGTGGAACTGGTTCCCAAAATAACTTTTCATACAAGGCCTCACATGAAGACAGCTTCACAATAAAACAGCACTCCATGCGATTCTGCTAAAGATAGCTCTTGATTATCGGTTTAATTTTAATTTTTAAAAACAGATTATGCAGCTATGCATCCAAGACAGGTACCTGAATGGCTTAAGTGGCCTAATAATCCTTAATGACGGTAATCGTAGTTCGAATTCAGGCTTGCAACAAATTGCCTACACGTTCTAAAATTAATAAATTATAGGCGTTAAGGGCATAGCAAGATGTACTGGAGCGACAGTCGACAATTTAAAACGGAGCATAAGTGATTCTGGGATCTCGCTTTAAGCCTCAGAGCGCGTGGTTCACTACTGGGCTCTGAACGCCACTGAACACGTGACGACACAAAGAATGAATGCGATTAACGCTGGTTTAATCTCACAAAAGCCTCGAAGGCAGCTTTATGTCGCAACTGCGGTCTTTAGATCAAAACCTAAGATCCTGAAAAGGTGAAGACATTTCACGCCACGGGTCACTCTCGTCCTCCGGTGGGACTGGGTTGGCACACATCCGCATGCACAGGGTGCACGGCAAATGAGTGAGATGTACTGAAGACCGGGCATCAGGTAGCCAAATAGGGAGGTGCTGGCACTGTCTCGGTATATATGTTCACGCAGTTGACAACCCCGCTCCGCTGCGAATCTATTAATCATGCCCACAAAGAGTGCCAGCATCGCAGGGCTCTCTTCAGCTTTCAGTTTATACAGAACAGAATCATTTACATAAAGTCCTTAAGGCAAATAACTGTTGGGGGCTCTAATTTATATCTGATCGAAAATTAGCCGTCATTATGCGTTCCATTAGCAGCGTCTTTAATGTGCTTCTAAGCGCCATTTGTCAAGCAGCTAGTTATAATATCCTTCAAGTCTTTAAAGTTGAGAGCTCATTAAAGACCGTGTGCCCTGTTATTGATGCTATTTTACACAAAAAAAAAAAATCAGTATGGGACCAAGCATTAAAGGGCCTTTTTCCTCTTTTCCAAATGTAAAATTGTTCAGTGAAAACACGACGCTGCTGAATTTCACGTTGTGTAACAAGGCGAAAAATAATCTGTATACATCCTGTACCCAATCAAACGTTACGTCATCTTAAGTTTTGCAGTATCGTAGGCGCCCGGTAATAAAAACAACCAGAATTCCGAAATGCACTGATGTCAAATTTAGCGCTTTGTGTAGGACGATTAAGAGAGAATAACGTTAAACGAGTTAAAGCTTCCGTGGTAGTTATGGTTCCGCAAGGTGAACAACGGTGTATGGGCCGTTCAAGACTGCGGTGGCTATGGCGAAAACTGAAAAGGAAATAAATGTCTTGGGCCTACCTTTTTTTGCAGCGCCTATAAATTGGTTCACTACAAAACTTTTAAGGCGTTAAACATTTTTTTTTCAGGCAAGAAACATCAAAAATAAGTATTGAAAAACGTAGGCTAGGTAAGGCAGCGTATGGTCCGTCATAGACCGCTTTATTACTGAAAAGGTCATAAGTTACTGATCATCATCTGTAGCCTATAATTAGGAAGCACGCGTTTAGCGCCAGTGGGTGGGAGTTATAATTTTATTATTGGTTAAAACCCAGTGTCCTTATTTTTTCTGCTGATTCCTTCGGGCTAAAGTAATAAAGAGAGTAATTAGAATGCTAAAGACAGATGTAAATAAAAGGAATGAGACAGTGGTGAAGGATGAGGCGCCTGGGTCAGACGCTCATCAAAAAGCCCAGTTGGTAGCAAATGACACGGTTGTCGGTGCCAGAGGCCTCGGGCTAAGGTACGACAAAGTACCGGCGCAATTGGCTAAATTAGCCGGAAAGCGAATTTCGCGAGACAAAACACGGACGTAGGGGTATTAACAAGAAAACACAATATTAGAATTAAATATAATCTTCGGATGTTTTAGTTCATTGTTTTATTACATGAAAATGTATAATTACATGCAGTAGGCCTGTTCGAAGTTTTCGTCATTTTTTCTATTATTAGTCATTAAAAAAATCCAAAACACTACCCCCTTTCATGCGTACAAGGTTTTAAAAGTGAATCAAATGTATATATGACCGCCATAATCAAATGTTGCCCTGTTATTGTAAATGACGGGCCAAAAGATGTCACTGTTTTTTTCTAAATGATTGTTTATTTAATTGAAAAGTAAAAACGAGAGTAATTCATCTATATATTGTGCTTTAGTGGGTCAATAGATGTTGCAAATGAATCATTTGTCCAGATTTCGTTTACAAGTTTGAGAGAACACTGCGTCATATTGTTGGTTGAGAAAAGGTCAGTGCAGTGTGTGTGTGTGTGTGTGTGTGTGTGTGTGTGTGTGTGTAGAAGATGTTTATATTACATTGTGGGGACCAAATGTTCCCCACTATGTAATAAAAATCTGTTATTTTGACAATGTGGGAACCAATTTTTCAGGTCCCCACAAAGATCTGTGAATGCAATCGTAAAACTAAAAATGCCAAAAGTCTCATATTTTGTTTAGTTACTTATGGTGAAGGTTAGGGCTGGGTAGTGGTTAAGGTCATGTTGGGATTAGAGTTTTCCCCCATAGAAATGAATGGAGAGTCCCCACAAAGATATAATTACAAACCTGTGTGTGTGTATAAAATTAAACTGAAATATGATCCCTGTACATACTATTTTTCCATCCATCCATCTTCCAGGGCACAAGGCAGAAATTCCTCAGATGAAATGCAAGTCCATTGCAGGGAAGGACATTAAATTTTATTAATACCATCTTAATTGGCCAAATGAAGATGTTACGACAGTGCTTACCATCGACCAATAAACTTTTTATTCATATGTTTAAATGTTACTCAATTATTTACAAATTTCGACTTTTTCAATTATCGTTTTGCATTTCGTTCATGCTGTTTTCAACAGGAAATATAAGACAAAAGAACAAAAAATGCAACTTGAATTAGGGCAGAAGTTCTGGCTGGATCATGCTATTTTTGCAGGAGGGTGAATTTGTCAAGAAAACACAGTGCAGTTCACCCAATTGCTCATCCTGCTTATGATGGTACGTATCACAAAGACCTTTCTCACCTGGTGACTCAAACAGTTGCCCTTTTGCTTACTGCCCAGTCGCCCCAGATACAGATCTGATGCAATCTCATAATCGTTATCCACCCTGAAGAAACCCAGCGTCCACGCTCGCATTTATTCCAGGCCGAGACAGATCCAAAATCTGCCATCTTCCCCTTTGTTCTGTCACGTTAATGTCTGGTTGGCGTCACTGAAACTGCAGTCCCAGCGAATGGGAAAAGGGGGCGCCATGAAGACTTTTCCACTCTGGACGTTCAAATATACGGCAAGGTAAAAGGCTCCTTACCCTGACTCAAGTGTCTCTTTCAATACATTTATGGCAAAAGACTAAGGACCAAGCATAACCCTGAATTAAATTATGGGCCATTAATATGCTGCAGAAGCAGATTTCCATAAATATATGACAGCAGAAAGAACAATGAAAAGAATGCTGCTGACATTTCCTTTTAATTCAGGTTGTTAAATCGCAGACTGAGCAATCTCTGTGCAGCTTACGGTCCCTGACCCAAACAAGGCAGCCTATTGGAGCGGTTTTGGTGCACAGTCAAAATCTGGCAGGTCTTCTTTTAATTGTCGTTCCACGGTGCTGGGCATTTCAGGTCCAGTAGCTATAAATCCAGACCAAGATTTTGTTTCTACCAACCAGTGCAGTACTCTGTGACTGTGACTCTTTTTGCATCACTGTTTGGTAGAAACAAAATCTTGGTCTGGATTTGTGGCTTCTGGACCTGAAATGCCCAACATTGCCGTCGCTACCCATAAATCTTAAGCTTAAATAATACTCAAGAAAGCGAACAACTGAGGAGAAAAAAATACAGGCAAGATTTGACACCCATCGATTTTTTAACCAGGGTCAGTTCTGGGTGTTTGGGCACCCTACGGGTGAGATTCCCGCCCCGCCCCCACAGCAGCAGAAAGCAAATTCTGTCACCTCATTTATGTTAAAACCATAGTAGCACAGAGTATCTGCTAAATATGGAAATATTAAAAGTAGTGCAAATGACTGTAAAACCACAGAAGCAGATGAGACATTTTTCCACTCTTTTGCGCCCCCTAGGCGATCACCTATGTTATGGGCCAACTTTTAACCTCTTGTCCCAGTTAGGGTCGCCTACACCGTCAGAAAAAAGGTACAGCCCAATGGTACAAACAACAGTAATGTATCCCAATGGTACAAAAATGTTCCTCAGAGTCCATTTCTGTACCTTAAATGGTACATTTGCCCACAGCTATAGGGTATAATTGGCAGACCCTTGTGGGTGCAGCCCCAGTGACAAGAAATTGTACCCCCAAAGGTACAAATTGGTACTTTTTTGTTAGATTGTACAGCTTATGCCATGTAG
Organism: Hippopotamyrus pictus; assembly: GCA_026781145.1. Classification (NCBI taxonomy): domain Eukaryota; kingdom Metazoa; phylum Chordata; class Actinopteri; order Osteoglossiformes; family Mormyridae; genus Hippopotamyrus; species Hippopotamyrus pictus. Next base: position 238,105 of record JAODLC010000037.1, on the reverse strand, counting down.
CACACGGTACAACAGCGTTTCCCAACCCAGTCCACGGGGAAATCCGGACAGTCCACATTTTTGCTTCCTCTCAGTCCACAGTGCACCTGTACCAGGTATTCGGTGTTTCTGATTGGCCGAGAGCTGGGAGGGAGCAAAAACGTGGACTGTCTGGGGGTTCCCTGAGGACTGGTTTGGGGAACACTGCGGTACAAAGCAGGGGACACCCTGGACAGGGAACCAGTCCGCATACATGCACACATTCGCTATGGGAAAATTAGAGATACCAGTTCACCTAATGGTCTGTCTTTGGAAGATAGAGGGAGCAAGTGGAGAATACAGTGAGGCCATGCAGACACACAGAGCATAGGTAGGACAAAAACCCACAACCCAGGAAGTAGCGCTGCCCACAGACCCACCACCCCACCCACAACAGTCAAAGACAAGTTTATGGTCATTGTGAACATGCACAAGAAAATGATTTAGCAGGTGCACATAGTGCAAGAATCACAAACAGTAATAGTGTTAAAAAGACAGGAGAAGAAAATAACATTTTAAAAAATACAAGAATTACTTGAAATAGGACTTGAAAAACATTCTTTTTATTTTTAAGACATACTTTTTTAAGAAATATATTCTGCATCAAGTAGAATGCACTATTTAGAGGTTAATTGTTTTGGTGCAAAACATACATGGATGGCAAATGAGAACATCTTCAGTTATATGAGTACCGTAATTGGTCATAATTCACATCTATTAAGCTGTGTTTTCTTCTCAGCAACATTTAAAGACCTGTAAACCAGATAGAAGAGGAAGGTGACAAGGCAAGCTGTCAGGGGCAGTGAGATGGACTCCCCCCCAGTTTTTGGTCCTTATGAGAGTCTCGAGGGGGAGGGTCTTTCTCTTCCTTCTTTATAGTCCACCTCCTGCAAAAAAAAAATAAAAATCACATGTTAATTACTGATGAAAGTGATGTTTGGAAAACAAAAGGTTATCAGCATGTGCTGTGTTAACTTCGGGGTATTGCAGGGATTGGTACTTACATCACTGACATATCGACTTGGACTTTCAAAAAGTAATACGAAGATAAACAATTACAATAATAGCAGCACAATTACATTGTGATTATTCTGTATGTTGAGGAAATCATGTCCTATAGGTGAGAAAAAATATACATTGATACACACTGAGCGTGAAATCAGACTATGAAAATTCAAAAAGAAATATTTTTCATAACTTTAATTCACAATTATATGTGTACACTGATATATGCACACATAGGTAGAAATGGTCAGGCAACAATGTATCCTATATAAAACAGTAAGTTCATTAAAATGAAAAAGAAGGCCTTCAGCTCTGTATCGGCTGCTCTGGCCTGACTAGCAGTGATATGTTAGCTGAGGGTTTTCATCCATTCAGGGGGATGCTGTGCCGCAGCAGGCCTTTTGGACGAGTGCCGAGCAATCCAACCAAGATGGCTTCATCAGAGCTTTTGGCCCGAACCGAAAGGGTCTCGTCCTGTTTGTCATGCAGGTTGCCGTGGGAATTTAGGGATGGGCTGGGGAGGGGGGGATGGGGCGGGGCGCATGCGGGCGAGCTCTGTCCGAGAGAACGTTCCCGTTAAAGTGATGAATCCCCTCAGGACAAAGCGAAAAAAGTGATTGAATCGTCCAAGAACACTTACAGCGGCCCATAACTCATGTTCCCTCATCAGAAGCGAGGGGAGGGGGGACACATAAGATTGATGTTTGTAACATTGCTCACAAAAACATAAAATGTGCCCTTTATGTCACGTAACAAGCTCAGCTTTTGTTTGCCTTGCCTCTCTCCTGAACCCACTAACCAACTAACCTTGCCGGAAAGGTTACCAATAACCAGAGTGTTAGCCTAGGAGCCCACAGTGTAGGGTTACAGAAGACATATTACACATGTAACGACGTGGAGTGCGATTAAATCAAAAATGGCATATCCGTAGCTAGGGTTGCTAGTTAAAATCAATAAACTTTGGTTGGTGTTGTGTTGTGGTACAAACATACTCAAAAACAAAATAGCAATCAACAATAAAAAGTAATACCGCCTAAGGTTTCATATTGATTTAACTTCCGACTTCATCTGTGGTGCTTCAGTAAGATTGTCTGAAATAACATAAGAAGCCTTGTCATTTGCCAGAATACTGCTTTAAATCCACTTAAATCCATCCAGAACTCATATCCAGTTCAGCACTTGACTATATTGAATAGACCGAACTGCTCAGGCTCAAGATAAGCTGAAAATATGAATCCATTGCACAGCCCTAAAAGCCCGAGTGTGGATATTAACCGGTTCATCGCCATACATCTCCTGCACAAACACCGGGCACAAAAACAAGGAAACTACCTCCTCAGCAAAAACATGCCAGTAGACTCATTGAATTGCACGCCGCAGTTGAAGGCTACAGAAATTACTTCTGAAGTGTCTTTGCTGAAGTTGAGTACAATCATATTTAATTCAGTCGGCCGCTGCAGGTTGTGGTGATGCAATAAAGATGCGATCCATGCAGTCAGAAACAGGACCCGAAATGCGACTTTTGGATTTCAAAGGGCCTCACCGCCTGGTGCCCAGTGTTTGGTGGTACACAGAGAACTGGAGGCAGAGTGATGTTCCTGCGATCTAGGGTGACACAAACCAAGTGTGCTCCGCAAGCTTTGGTCATAAAGCGCGGGGGCTGTAAAAGCAACGACCCGACCTAGTGAATTAGCATTGTTCCACCCATGTGACACCCTAAGGTCATCATTCACACGCTACGCAGCGCGGCGCTCCCAAAAGAGAGCCGACCGCTGCGTCCGATTTGATTAACCGATCGTCAAAATGCGACGCCCCTGCCCTTTTGCCCAGCTCCCACGAAACCCCGTCTTTGGGAAACATGCCTCGACCATCAGAATCTCCCTTTATGTCGCTGCAGACCCGACTTCCACATCGTTCCGCTCTTAGAAAGTCCATGCACCGAAGACGAGTGGAATAACAAGGGGCCGGTGCAGCTTCCGGAGTAAGAGTTACGCGCGATCCCGCCGATCCCGCTGATCCCGCCGATCCGGCTTGTAATAGAGCACTGTGGGATTTCATCCCCATTTTTTATCTGCTCGCTCTTTAATTATTTGTATCACCTGGAAGCGCGCCAGATCCAATTACAAGCCGTTTTAACACACAGAACGGGGCGGTTTTGAGGGTCGCGTCTCGAAATATTTGGATCGCGGCCTAAAATAAGCAGGACATCTAGACAACGAGGGAGGTGTTTGGGTCTAATGACCCGTATGGCAAAAACAGCTGTGAACATGGAGCAACAGGCCCGACGCTGGACGGGTCACTCGGTACTGTACACAAACCCAAACTGCCTCAGAATTACTTCATTGCAGTCGTATGCTTTCTAGAATATTCTTTTCTACGGGATTGGGTGTCAGGCAAGCGTGCTATAGGTTTTAAACTCAATAACAGGAAAATAGATGTAATATCGTGTCATGTGAACTAGAACTTCTGAGCGTGTGTTTATATGTAAGTTCAGTGAGGGATAATGAATTGTTGGATCCACAAAGCCCATTAGGTGAGAGCCAAGGAAAAGCTGTGAGGTAACAGATGGATTTGTGGCTCAGCAATTGAAGCCCCACAGGCTTCGTACCCACCCCCACCCCACAGGCCCATGTGTTGGTCCCTGGCACATGCAGAGGTGTGGGGGGGGGGAGGGCTGGCCTCCACTCTGCGGCCGACTGGCTAATCATGCAAGAAGAACCGGGAGGGAGAGATCGCGAAGGCAGGGATGCAATCGGCATAGCGGCGGGTGGCAAGGGAGAGGGAATAGATCCATCCATCTTCTGTCATGGCGCCCCATGTGACCACTGATGTCAGGGCAGCCTGATGCCGTCCCAGCAGCCGTTACGCAACACGCCGATGCCGTGACTCTGCGAGTAGTGTGTGAGTAAGTCGGCCTGTGACTGCCAGAGTAAGAAGTACAAAAACATGAAGTCCCAAAGCTTGTAGCAACTCTGCATGCATTAAAAAGTTTTAAATTTGGGGGTGGGTATGTTTAGAGACCCTTAAACTGCATTTATACAAATATACCAAACACTTGTATGATGAGAGCGAAGTGTATTCTGACGTCATCAAGACACAATTACATAAAATTATACCCATAGCACCTAAAAACGTGTTACAGTAGAAAGCTAAGTAAAAGCTAAATATATCCACAGGAAGTTATTAAACTATATTGCAACTTGTTAGCCTGGTTGCTGTGCCAAACAGCATTTATAATGCGAAAGCGTCTTAGAATGCGGCAGGCTCGCTCTAAGTCAGCTCGGCGGAAGGCGACACCAAGCGCTGTAAACAACAGAGCGATCCGTCCCCCATCTGTTCATATGTCCCACTTGTTTAGATGTATTTTGCCATTTCTTTTAAACATTGCCAAATAACTGCCTAAGGACATCTAACCCGGAGAACAGAACTCATTTTGAGAAGTGCAAAGACACAAACTAGGCTTTGAAATCCTTGCTGCGGAAAAAAAACGCATTTGACCAAATTAAAGGGACAAACTGTGATTTTTTAAAGATGCCTGTTTTGTATTACCGCAAATCACATTCTATGTATTGGAATAATAAAATGACAAATATATTTGTTAGATTGTATATGTACTACAACACCACAAGTGAATACTCCTCATTTTGTTTAGAGTTATAAGAGTGTATGGCCAAGGTGCTTGGATGTATGACGGAGTACTGGTTCACATCCAGGTTTTCTATTCAGTCGTTAAGACTAATTAAGCTATATTAAGGTGAACGCAGTCATTCTATGGTATCGTCAATGGAGTAAATTAGCAACAGGATGACACTTGAAATATTTAAATACTGAGTAAGTTCATATAGGCCTATAACAATTGCAATAATTCAATTAAGAATGAGAAGCTGTGCCTATCCCCCTAAGATCGCCCACGACATTTTTATCATACCGAACACATCCCGAATCCTTCATTTAAATGGCAATAAATGCAACACTTCATAATGATTTCGAATATTTCTATGTCGCCCTACCAACCAACACAGAACACCTGCGCGTTATATTATTGTACAAATTTCCATGTCATGGCACGAATGCGTTCAGTGGCTGCCATTTAAAACCGCCAAATTGCACAGAAACGCCAAGCCTGGCCGTGGTTGGCACATCGGACACACCCGGTAACCTAACAGCTGTTTTCATTTACTTAATTACTGTCACATTCTACAAAGGGCTTTTAATCCCATTTAAATACCACTTTTTATTGAATTATCCTATATATGCATATACATCTTCAAAGGTCCTTTATCAAGCCCGGTCCCAGATGTAATTAAGATTTTTTTTTTTTTCTTTTCAGGATATAAACAAACAAGCAGAGCAGCCGGAATAAGGGGAGGGGGCGCAGCGCAAACGTAGCTATATGCATTCATAATCGGGGTTTAAATAAGATCCGTGGGTTTGAGCGGGGGGGTCATTGCGGCGTTTATTCCTCTGGGTGGGATTCTCGGGGATGCAGGGGATCTGGTCGGGGCTTTATCCTCCTGCGCGCGCACGCGGCTCTAGCCGATTCACGTGTAGTGGCGCGCCTTCCTTTGTACCGTGCAGCTCCCCCCTCATTTACTTTATCACGGCAGCGGTGTAATATGCATAATTTAAACAACGGGGGAATGTGTCTGGGCCGCCAACCACCTGCTGGCTTTTATTAGCTAATTAATGGTGATTTATCGGAGTTGCTAATTTGAGTGGCGCAGATTGCCTTCAGGAATTTCTGAACGCCGTAAGAATCCTGATGGTAATTATGCTTATTTGATGGGCATTCTGCTAAAACAAGAAGTTCCGTCTTTGGTGGCCGAGAGCAAAAAAATACAAATAGTGATGACCTTGTGTTTTTCCGTATAAGTACCTGTTGTTTCTTTTCATATACGTGCGTGTGTGTGTGTGTGAGAGAGAGAGAGAGAGAGAGAAAAAGGAAAGGAAAGAGAACCTGTGGCTGCGATTATGAGCTCAATACTTCTCCGATGACTTCCGTGTTTATGTTCAAGGCTCCAGAAAATTCAAATGACAGTCCAGCATTGCCTGCTAAGAGGAACTGCCGTTGACAGATATGCAGTCAGAACCTCCCCCGAACGGTTGCTTGAGTAACCATATTAAAGATTAAACATACACCGAGACAAGCTGGTGTTAACTATGATATTGCCACTTTCACGTCATGCTTTAAGTTTGCCATCTAAGATCAGCGTGGAGGTTCTGAGGTCTGTTAAAGACATTTTGAATTTTTACATGGAATATTTGCATCAGCAAATAAATTCAAGTGCTTTCAAGTAAAAAATCTACGACATGGATGTGCTAATCTTTCTTCCATGAGCTCTTATGTAGTACAAGGTTCCACTGAGCCTAGAACTTAACCCAGAAAATCTAGAGCACAAAGCTGGGGACATCCTGGATGCCAATAATCAGAGGTGGAAAGCTCAGGTCCAGAAAGTACAAATCCAGACCAAGATTTTGTTTCAACCAACCAGTTGAGTCCTCTGTGAATGTGACTCTTTTTGCTCAAATAGCTGGTAGAAACAAAATCTCGGTCTGGATTTGTACTTTCTGGACTGGAACTTTTCACCTCTACCAATAATGTTATTGCTGTTAATTACTCACATATACGCATTCATCTTTTTCCTTACTGCGGTGTTTCCCAAATGGGGACCCACAGATGGTCTGTGTTTTTGCTCCCTCCCAGCTAAAAATGTGGACTGTCTGCAGGTTGAAGACTGGATTAGGAAACACTGCCTTACTGCAGACCCAGTCCAAGACCACAGGGGGGCTTGGAGCTTATTGCAGGCAGCTTAGGACACAAGGCTGGCCTGGACGGGATACCAGCCCATTACAAGGTATGTGTACTTTAACTTAAAGATGACTATTAGCCTAACTGAATGTCTTTGGACTGTGCGAAGAAACTCATCCAACCCTGGGTGAACATGCAGAACAGAGGTATGTTTGAGCTTGTGGTAGTTTTACTGATGCAAAAATGTTCTTAGGGCAGAATAAAATATGATTGGTTCAGAGAGATACCCAATCAGATTGCAGAGGGGCTGCAGCCAAGCAACTAGAGGAGGCGACGCCAACCAATCATATGTTGCCATTGTGCCCATCTGTATTGATATTGCGTTGAGTCTCTTCAAAATAATACAGCATTAAAAAGGTAGAGCTTAAGAAATATTTGTGTTGCTGTTTTCACTAAATTAGCATTAACATCAACTTAAGATGCTGTTAATGAAACAATCAGCGGTCCGGTTGATCTAATTTTTTACAGCACTGTTTTGTGGCATTCCACTGCCGTGCAACTTCAGGTCGGCAATCGGTCTTAAAGAAATAATTTGACACACGTGCACTTTATCTTTATTTCTGTTCATTTGTTTTCCCAGAGAGAGAGAGCAATGTTGCGAGACACTGATGAGGCATAGAACTCTCACACTGCGTGCATATGCTGTTCAAACAACAGTCGTGTCCCCGGGCTACCTCTGCGAGCGGCTTTGTTGTCTCTGAAAGCTGACATAAAATCTGTAGAGATGCGTTTGCAAAGATCTTCCCCCACAAGTTTACAAGATACATTCCTTTAAGTGCCAGAGACCTGGCCCTGACAGCGAGAGCTGCCCTGTAGGGTCCTGCCCGTCTCCAATCCTTCCCCATGCGCCTCGCTTACAAAGAAGCCCAAATCTGCCACATATTGAACGCTAAATCACAGGTCCTCTGGCTGGGGCGGTGATGCATGAGAGGTTATGTAGAGGTGTGGCGTTGCAGTCTTCGCCATCACAGGCTCAAGACAAGCCTCAGTCAGTATGCTAATGAAATTTCTGATGCTATACAGTTAGCTGGCTGTACTTTGCATATTAAAGTCAACGCTCCGAGAACTGTGCTGTCTGGCTGTTAGCACTATGCCAGTGAAGCACAGTGTTGGTGAAGCGCAGTACCAGTGAAGCACAGCTTCACTTGCTCAACACCAAACTAGATCTTGATCCAGGGACATACTGGTAAGGAGTAAACAGCTAGTTACACATCTGTCCACCATTTTTCTACTTATTTGATAAAGGCATAATGTTGAAGATGTAGACAAAGCACAACAATGCAAAAAAAGGCGAAACAACGCCCACATGATTAAAAAAAAGTTTTAAGTAGAATACAAATATAAAAACCTGTTATGCCACTACCTGTAATAAAACTCTCGCTGGGTTTAAGGGTTCAGGGATATTAGCAGTAAGCTAATGCAAACCCGTTCATCAAAGTAATGCCAATAATGTAGCCGGGACAGCTATACAATGGGCGGTTGCCGAGTTTACAACGCGGATGCGTAATGGCTAAATGTCTTTTACCTCTGGGAGAACAGCCAATGCTAAAACTGAAGGGGTTATTCTATCCGTCCCTGGCAGTAGCAGCTTCCAGGGAAAGGGTAAAAAAAAAAAAGAGATAGCAAGAAGAGGAAGGTGTGATAGCCCCATTTAAGCAAGAGCGACTCGGTCATGGGGAGGGTAATATAAGGACCATTGTGCCCGTGAAGGCGGTTATCATTCTGCTGCTCCTGTCTGGAAATGCTCTGGGGATTCCTGAAACGAATAGGAGCAATAAGTTCACTTTGCAGGTTTAATGCAGCAATCCTTTATTGCGAGGGCTGCGCATTACCTTGGACTGAGTTTTATGCAAAATGGTTTGAAGCCTTGATTTTTTTTTTTTTTTTTTTAATGATGGCTCTAATTTGTTAGCCGGCTTTAAATTATTAATCTCTTTTATATTCGAGTAGTTATTACATGTCATAACTGTATATCTATGGGGTGATATTTAATGGCATGTACCGGACCTTAGGAAAAGGGTGGGTATAAAACAATATTAAAATGGATAATTAGGTAAATATTTGCACAGGCACTTTTGCAGGGCACACTTTGCGAGGGCCCGGGAGCAGCAGGAGGGGTCCTCGCACTAATGGCGACCGTAATGTTTTTAAAACCGTAAATGAACTGCTTGATAAAATCAGTACGCGTTTCTCCTACCTGAAGTGCCGGTGGCGGGGAATGGACGCCTGTTCTCCGTGCCGTTTTGGGACCACGCAGGCATGACAAGATTCATAATTAAGACCACTAGAATACTTTGGAGGGCAACAACAGAGAGTCATTGGATTAAAATGAAGAAATTGTGTATTATTTTTTTCAGACGGTAAATAAAAACAATAAGCAGCCTCTTCTGTGCCGTGACAGTGGGTTAGTCCCCTTCATAATCTGTCATGGTGAGTGATTGACAGACTGGGATAAGGAAACTGGGGGGGGGCAAAAAAAACAGTACACATTGTTGTAAACTGGAGTCTTCTTTGGGAATATATGACACATCCGTCCCCCCCCCAGAATAACAATGCCACAGCAGTCCCTCGTAGACGCTTCTCGGAAGGAGAAGGCGGTGCGTACGTGAGGAACAGGTGGACACTTGGAGCAGAAGGGGGAGGCTGGACCCTCAGCCAGGCTCTGGAGCTGTCCCACATCAGCAAACCATCTGGCCTCTGCATGGACATACACTGGCCACCCCACCCCCAAAATCACTATCGTTTTCTGCATCCAATAAAAAAGTGCTGTGCCTTCTGTTTTCTCTTACAGACCTTTGGTGGGGGTGGGGATAAATAGAGCAGGACTTACATGTCCTGCTGTTGTACCCTAAGCTCCTGAGTCTAGCTTGAGCAGGTTCAGTGACTCATATCTTGAACGTCTTTTATTTTGGCAGAGCAAACTATGCGTACACTTATATGAAACCACAGACAGACCACCAGTTTAAATACCTTGTGTATAAGAACTCTCCATATTTTGTTAAAGGTGTAACTCATTTCTAAAGTCTACCAAACAAATAATGATTGAGAATCTGTGTAATTGTCCTTCATACCAAAATGTGTTGGCATGTCTTTGGCATTAAGTGTGGTGATTTACAGCTTAACCATGTCTATGTTGCATGTTAAAATACAGCATGAATCCCCCCCTGTGTCTGTCTCCTACTACAACTCGAAATTCAATTAGTGATCTCCTGGCAGGCGGCCCAGCCACCCGGAAGTGGGCGTGGTTATAATGATCGGTGTCATGTGCTCAGGCGAGCGTGTGGCGTGTGGCGGCTGCCTCTTAATGGCCTGGTGAAAATGGGTGGGAATGGCCCATAATTAGAGAACAGTCACGGCATGACCCTAACCCCCAGCCGTTCCCCTCCCTCCCGGCCGCCCTCCTTTCTCCAGCAGCCCCCAGCTATGGTCACCAGCTGGTGGACAGTCCCGTGTTTACAAATCGCAGCTGAGGGTGCCTCACTCCCCCTCGCAGAAAATAAAGACAGCGGTGGAAAGCAAAGACTCCAGGTATCCGGCTCCAGTGCCGGCTGTCAGCTCCTTCCCGTCCGCGGCGTTTCATCGGCGACGTGGAAGCCAGCGCGCAGGGAACCGCCCGGGATCTGAGAGCCGGCCCCGCTCACAGATTCGGGGCCAAGTTTTGCCGAGTGCCACACCACCCAAAGTAAATCTTAACTCTTTCGTTTCAGATTCACGGCTGGGTGGCAGGTTTAATTGGTAGGTATCGTTCCTATTAGATGCTGTGTGTCCCAAGCTGCAAGTCTCAAATGCATTTAGTACACACAGGCAGAAAGAAATGATGTTCATCAAGCAGAATTGATATTGGTGTGAAATAACTAATGTTTCTGCCTCAAAAGGTTGAAGATTACCGGACTCCTGAAACTCTGGAAATTCAGCTGGTGAGTTAAACACGAGAAAGGTGGTCAATCACTTAACAGACTGATTAAGTAAGACTGATTTTGCAGTGCTGGATAAAGGTCTTGTGATCATTACGCTCCAAGGCATCTAAAACGATAAAAAAAAAGAAAATTATCGTTCTGAAACTTTTTTGGCAGATACTGCCACATTGTCTAATATCGTTATTACAATGGAAAGTTTTAACAGGGGTATAACAGAGATTTGTGTGTTCAAATAACTGAGAGAATTTGTAACCAAGCCTGGTAATAAAGTGGCGTATTACAAGTCCAGTGACTCAGCCTTTCTTATAATTACTCTAAGCATTATTTTGGGGTGACTGTTCATTAAATCACACATCTAAGATTCACGCATAAACTCCCTCCCATCTGGTGCTGAAGACCATACCCTCCTCATCCTCCTTCCATACTGGGGCCTCCCTGTGTGTCCATGTCCCCACCTCCCAATCTGGCACTGCACTGCCCTTCTCACCAGCTCGCCACCATGCCAACTCGGTACCCAGTGTCAATTTGGTTTTAACATTGTTCTGGACCAAATCAGCCTCGAAACTCTGGCGCCCCTAAACACACACGATATGCCCAGAATATTGGTAGCTACATGTCGCTACTGTCCATACCAAAATCGATGCCCTCGCCTGAGAATAAGCGCCAGCAAAAGGACCCATAGCTTTTGTTGTGCTGACCCCTGACACTAGGGGGGGCAAAAGCCAGTGTAGAGAGGGAATCGAGGTCGGAGCATGCTGGAATGAAGTCACTCGCCTCACGGCTCAGTGTTTACACTGAGTGGCGGCAGTGGGGGCCTCACGTAAGGGGGTGTTTGTGATGCAGAAGCCCATGGGTGATTCGAGGACGACAGAGCAGGCAGAGAGAGGCAGCCCGGCTAAATAAAACAGAAGTGTCACCTTTCCCGTCTGGGGAATTCTCCCCGGCGCGGGAAAACAAAGAGGTGGCGAGGGTGGGGGGGGGGGGGGACGTGGAATTTCTGC
>JAODLC010000037.1:188016-200944 GCA_026781145.1 Hippopotamyrus pictus | reverse complement strand
GATAACGGCGTTGCAAGTATGGGAAAAATAATTAATTAGATTACTCCGTTACTGAAAAAATAACGCCGTTAGTAACGACGTTATACTTAAACGCCGTTACTCCCAACACTGAATGTAATGCTGCTGTCCGGTTTGTAGAGCGTGGAGAAGACTTTGCACTTTGTACATATGACAATAAAGCTTTGAAGTTTGAATTTTGAATTCATTCTTGATGCTTCACCTCATGCCACATGGTTTAGCAACATAAGGACAATTTGGCGAGAAGGATATTTCAATGTCACCTCAGTGAATAAAACAATGCGGCTTTTTCGAATGATCCATACTGAACAAAATCTCCAGCAGTTTAACCTTTCATAGTAGCAGAAATATTTTAATTGCTACATATGTCGCTAAATGCAAAAAAAAAAAAAAAAGATGCAGCGCATTTTAAAGCGTTTGTGCATTTTAAGTTGCTGCTGAAAGAAATGACAATTTATGCAAAAAAGGTCAAGATATTTTCAGTCAGTCTCTAGATTAAAACCGGTCATTCATTCTGACAGAGTTTAGAGACACAAATCACCATTACGCCCTGGTCCATAGACATGAATGCATCTTTATATAAATGAGATGTGACTTAATAGAAATTATACTGCTTGACTTATATTTAAAATCATCAGTTTAACGGTGATGTCATACTGTGAAAGTGTTCTTTTTATAGCTGAATATGCATATTTCATTGGGACTTTAGTCATTCTTATTTATATTTTTAAATAAATGCTTTTAAGGTTTTTTGTAGATTCCCTTAGAGAAACAGACTTTTTGCAAGGATCCCTTCCCTCTTACGAATTTTCGCTTTACAGCGTGGTTTGGGAGGACTAATTTATGTTCATTGTAGAAGAGCTACCTGATTGGCCAACTCATTAATATGCATGAGAGAAGTGCTACCTGATTGGCCAGTGAATGTGCCATCATTTACATGTGCCACCTGTTTTTGTTGCTGTCAAAAGTTTGGCTGATGGTCATTGGTCAATCAGGCACCGTCTCTCATGAATATAAATTAGTTTTCCCGACCCACCCCGTAAAGTGAATCTGCTGCCCTCTTGATCTCCGACAAACATAGTTGAAATCCACCGCAGACTGAGATGTCAAAGCCAGTAGCCAATTTGATGCAGCAGTACTTTTCTTCATGAAGCTCAGGGCCTTCGGACCAACCTCCCTGCCCCCGTTGCCGAAACATCGTTGGCTTTCTGCAAAGTGATGCTTTCGGTCTGCTGCTGAGGCAGGACTTCACTCTGGCCACAAGGTAACTGATCAGTATTGCAGCTCGGAGACGACAAGCGACAACAGCTGTTCCCATTACATAATGAGGACATATCAATTAATGAAGGGATAGGGGATTTTATTGCCAACATAATTGTACTGGCTCAGGGGATCTGCCAAGGATATAGAGAACTTCAAACAGGATTTCATACCTGTAAACAGCAGGGTGCAATTTTCTAACATCTCTGAATACCAGCGTTTTGAATTCCTTCTAATATGCTATAAAAATGAGTGCTGTGTCCCTCAATCACAAAACGATATACAGTATGAAATCTATGCCTAAGCTATGCAGCTTAAGGTCTTTACAATTTACACAGTGTCACCCTGTTTGACGCAATAATGTAGACGCACTTGTGTCTGTCTGAGGCTTTTGCAGCTTCTAGAATATTGGTGACTGCGTGAGAATTCCGCTTAATTCTTTTATAAGACACAATCAAAGACAAACGCACCGAAGGGAATTTGCAGATGCACGTCGGAATTTTGTCAACAATCCATTTTCATCCGAGCGTTTGTGGAATACAGAGCTAGCTAATACGCCCGAATCGATAAACAGGTGGGAGATTCCGAGCGAAATACAATAATTCATAAACCGTAAGTACCTTTTATTGCTACTGTCAGCTGCCCTCAATGAAGCCGAATCGATGATGAGATTCAGAAGTATAATGATAGGGTAGGTGGTTGACCAGTTTTCCAAGGGGGGAGGAGAAACTCCCTCTATATTAAGATAACTTCTCTGGAGCTAAAGAACCATGCAGGCTGGAAACCTTCACACCTTCTCCGTCGTCCTGTAACATCCAGCTTGCTGTGCTGAATGCATCACTTTCACTGAAAATACTCCACACAGAGCTGATCGTGACCTTTATTCACCTGATCCGATGCACACCTGCTCTCAGCATTTCATACACTTCAAGCCCAAAGTCTGCTTATTCAGCTCAATACATTTGCAGTGCTGTTTGGATGAAAACGTATTTGACTGCTGTACCGCAAAGATATGCAAATCATTCTGACGCTTACAACAATGTAAGCCATAAAACAAATTTCATGCATTTTAACTATCTCATCCTTCTGCAAATTAGACTCATTTTGATGCGGCGAAATTACTTTGAATTTGTAGAAATGTATTAATTTATGTATTAATTTAACTTAATTCACTCTTCAGCTGCTGCACACCTAAAATCAAACGTACTAGACAACCCTGGCCTTGGAAATTAGGGGAAATAAAAAAAAAGGCCCCTACAGTATATTTTTATGCATACTCAGTTGTTCCTATTGTGACCAGAGCCTTAACGAGGTTTAGCAATCGCCAAAGGACAAATTAGCAGATATGAACCTGTATGTAGTTAGCAACTAGAATCTAAGTGCAAAAGCAAACCATCTAAAATAAAATGCCGTACTCTGTTCACAGATTCAAGCAGCACTTAATGAGGCAGTTGCAAGTCTTGCAGTTTCTCCTCCCTAAGGCCTGTATATTAATAATTTTAGAGGCGCAAGGTTCATATTTGGAATTTTGCCCTTCTGAAGTCCTGTACATCTTTAAAGGCATTTTCTAAAGCATTGCAGAATTAGTGCAGTTACACATCTTCTATAATTTATTGTTAGTTCTGTGCTAAAATCACATTTTTACCATAAGCTATGTTGCCTAACAGCTCTGAGGGCCTAAAGTAAAATGGGGGGTGGGCAAGGGTGGGGGCACTGGGCAAATGTTTCTGGAAAATTAGGATGAACTGTCAAGTACTTGCCTCTCAAACTGACAATCATGGTCCACCTTGTATCCAATACAGGATCCAGTACTATAATAAACAGTGCAGTGCCTGGTTTTCAGCCTGCATGGTTCTTTAGCTCCAGAGAAGTTATCTTAATATAGAGGGAGTTTCTCCTCCCCCCTTGGAAAACTGGTCAACCACCTACCATGTCATTATACAATCAAAAGGAGACACAAAAACTGCTCAGATACACGTTCAAATGATGTGAAAGGTGATGTCAGAAGAAAGGGGAGGATGTACCCCACATAAACATATGTGTAAGTGAAGGCATCCAGATAAGTTAAATATAATTAATATTCTTAATCAAGTAGATTTAGGGTGCTACATCTGGCATTCCTCATCCAGTTGCAGATACCATGCTAAGCTTTAATTGCGCATACTAAGCTATCGTCGCACATGCTAAGCTATCATTGTGCATACTAACCTATCATTGTGCATGCTAAGCTATCATCGTGTATGCTAAGCTATCATCGTGTATGCTAAGCTATCATCATGAATGCTAAGTTATCATTCTGCATACTAAGCTATCGTCGCGCATGCTAAGCTATCATCGTGTATGCTAAGCTATCATCATGAATGCTAAGTTATCATTCTGCATGCTAAGCTATCGTTGCGCATGCTGAGCTATCGTCCTGCTCACGACACACTTCTTCTCCTTCCTGTTCCTCCTGTCCGTTTCGCACACTCAACATTCATTTACTTGAAGTCCATGCTTAAACATTATGTTTTGTTAAAAAAAAAAAAAAAAAACGATCATGCTAAATTGACATGCACAGCTTCAGTCTACTCAAAACAGTCCAATAACAAGCAGAAATGCGCAATTGCGATATATTTGACGCAGCTTGCTTTCTGTGAATGAACCTCAATTGCATGGTATTCATGTGCTGGTCACACTTTCGTGACAGGTTCAGAATCATTTCTGACTTTTGGTAGCACCTGTATGCACTGGTGCGAATCTGGAGGGAGGTCTGCGTCCCTTGGCCTGAAATCTGTGAGCTATGGAAGCAGCTGTAGCAGATCAAGGCAGCAGGATTGGCCTCAGGGTCTCGGGATTAATGAGGCAGCAGTGGTACCTTGCTGGTAACTTGTCGAGGTTGTCGACCTCTCCTTTGGTGGAATGCTACTCGATTGCCCAACACCCCTGAGTTTTCCTGGCCACTCATCCAGGTGGTTTTCTGCTGTAGCACGGTGCAGGTAGGTCTCACATTTTTAATCCGACACTCGTCAAGGCTCGTCTGGCCTGAAGGGAGAGTGTCCTCCCAATGGAAGAAGGTGATTGTACACATGCAAGACAAGACTGAAAGTCATAAGCTCCTCTTATTCCACCATGGATTGCAGACGACTTATTTCTTTCACGTCAGACTGCCATCGATAACCCTTGAGATGATATGAAATAATCTCAGTGAAGCCATTACTGGAGAGAATACCCCAGTCGTCTTTTGAATTCCTACACTACTGCTGCATCGCCTTTGAGAACACCGACATAAATAAACGTAAGTATTCATGTTGTTTGGTCTGCTGAAGAAAATGAAACATATTCCACACCTAGTCGGTCATGTCCAGTATAATTTTGGCCCAAGGTATTAAGAGTTCAGAAGTGACCCAGAATGGCTTGAGATTTTGTCGGATCTTTATTCTCACTGGAAGCAGCCAATCCTGACTTTGTTGAGGTAATGCACCCTGATCTGTATTTCAGAAATTGTGTTCCCATATCACTCATCGCAGAGATGGTTATGTTATGTTGGCCTAATTCCTTTGTTGGATGAAGGCAGTGCCCCCCTGAGGCCTCAGGAGATAATGGCCCATTTGGGATCACTGGGATCATGCATCTCTTGTCCTTTGTTTTCAGTTCCTCCTCCTCTGTGTCACAATGGCCGTCCATTCACTGTCAGTCTTATGTAGCATGTCTTCTAGATCCTGTTCGAGCTGTATTCTGAGGCAACAATGAGTGACAGAAATCTTGGTAAAGCTCCTTGCACACTTTAACACAGAGCACACGCGTTCTACAAACAAGCAACTAGAACTGGCCAAATGACTAATGAGGCCAATGGCAAAAAAGATGCCTCGGACACAAAATTATTGCTGATCATCGACGATTTTTTCACTTGTGAATGGCTGCCAATCAAATGGCCCGTAATATTACATTTATAAAACCAGTGCAAATTCTGCACGATGGAGTCCAAACAAGTCCAATATCTAAAATGACGAAGTTGTTGAATTTTACAAAGAAGTGAGGAAAATCACTATCAAGTGGTTTCAAATTCAACTTCGGACTGGGTCACCCTGGCCCAGAGCATAACAGGACGGCGTGAGATAGTTTCAGCAAAAGTCGGCAAAATCAAGCACAAGATTCAGCATGTAGAAGGTGTAGGATTTAATGCAGCATTTTCCATTTCCAGGAACAGCGAACGGAGAAGCAGGACACAAAAAGACCATAATCATTTACTACGCTGGTCTGTTGCTTCTTTTGCTGAATGATGAATTACGGCCATTTTTAATCTCCAGCTTTATATAACAGAACGATTGCAGAGCTGATCAAGCATATGGCGTTTACACAGGTTACGGCCTTGACATGAATCACCAATGCCAAGGAGCAGGCTAGGAGATACACAGCCAGGTGCCTGTTGAACGGACTAAGAAACATGATACAAGATAATAAAATTATTGATAAAATTATTGATAAAATACAACAATAAGCAGGAGCCTCTGTAACAACCTGGCCAGCAGAATTTGTTCATTTGCCTGCGGGATGCATTTCAATGAGCACACGTCTCGCACAAAGCACACCAATGTAATACCATTAAATGTGTAAGCAGTCACTGACAGCAGTTATATAACTGAAACCTGAGAGGAAACAGGGTCATTTCTGATTGATGGATGTTGAATATAAGTGTAAAGCTTTGCAGCTGCAGCTAGCTTACGTGCACTTATATGTTCAAGAAATGAATCATAGCACACTCAATTTTTAGCACGATAAATAAGTGCAACATGGTTAATGTGACTTAAATTCTCGGGGTTCGCTAGATGTTCCAACTGTGGGTTCCAGTTCTAGAGACATGCGCCATTAGCGGGACAGTTTAAGGCTCAGGACATCGGCCTCCGTACTTCCTCTGTGTAGTGATCCCTATTTCCGGTCACCGTTTAGTCTACATAGCTAACGCACTTTGCTGCCATTGCGCATGAGTGCAACTCCTCACGGAGCTCTGCCTTTTCCTCAGGGGTCTCCCCAGTCTCCAGGGGCATCTTGGCAGATCACTGGGAGCTGCCAGTCACGCCGGCGCTCACTGAATTCCGCAGGCTCCGCCTCCCGGAGGCTCTAGGGACTGCCCATTGCTCTCTCTGGCCAGCACTACAGCTCCCTCTACTGGCCACCTTTGTTAAATGCCTTGAGTATTGATTCGCAGCACCTCGAGGAGATAACTTACACACTACTAGTCAAAGGTTTTTACACACACTGAGATTATCTACGTGCACATGTTACTCACTTAACATTTGCTAAAGTACACTCAATATTTTTTAACCAATAAATTTACGGTTTGTTCACCATTTGAGTACGTTAATTAGCAAGAAAATGCTTTATCTTTGATTCATCAGAGTAACCTCCCGTAGCAGTTACAACAGCAGAGAAAATTCAAGTCATTCTTTCTACAAGGGACATTAAATACTGCTCTGTTTCTTGCTTAACTAGTGCCTCTGAAGATACAGAACAGTTTAGAATTTGACTACACCATCATCACACAACCAGTTAATAGGATGTCAGACATGCACTGTTACATATTCTTTCCATGTTATAAAGGAAACATGTTTTATTTAACTTATATTTTCATTTGTATTTGTTCACTCCACTTTCCAAAGCTTAACTGGAATTTAAAATCTGCAGCTATACAAGTAAATTAATATTTTATTGGTTTGTTTTTTCTTATTACTATGCCTCATATTGAATATATGCTATTGATTTTAATGTATTACACTTAACATTTTCTCAATAAACAAAATCAAGGTCATTCAGCAGTGATGCCTCCTGCCTTCCAAGGTGGTAAGATACGTCTGGGTGATGTCACCCGCGTAAATAAACTCAGGAAAACTAGCTACATCACAGAACTGGCCCTGGACCCACCTTAAATCAGCCTAATATTTTAATTATGAAATGAAATAAAATGCAAATCCACATTCCTGGATGCATAAGTAGTTGAATGAAGTAACCCTGTGAGTGTCTAAAGTATCGCCTGAACCCAAAACAAGGGTACCTGTTTAAGGAAGGTTCCAGATAGTGTTAGAATGTAGAGCTAAATGAACATCATCATGAAGACCAAAGAGCCATCAAAACTAGTCTGTGATGAACGCCTGGAGAAACACCAACCAGTCCTGAGTCAGGAGGGAATTAGTCAGAGAAGCAAGCAAGAACCTAGTGGTGACTGTGCAGGAGCTGGAGAGTCCCTCAGCTGAAATGAGAGAGTCTGTCTGTGGGGTGACTCTAAGATGGAAGCCACACACATGCAGGCTTTATGGAAGCACCATGAGAGGAAAGGTTGCTGGAAGAGAAGAACAGTCAGGCACTGTCCTCAGCTCTCTGCTCAGGGCTTGGAGCAAACGTGCTAGACAGTATGAGGGTGTTTTTTATTGAACCGGTGAATCTGGATTACTGTGAAGATATTTAGCGAAGAGAAGTTGAAGAAATGCACATGAAAGAATGTATATTGTGTTAGAAGATGCATTAGGGTTCCACTACATTTCAGACAGTGTTGGAGTTGTGCTTTTGGTAATCACAGCTCCTAATGCAGATCAGTTACTACTGATCTTTGGGCTCGCTGTCCCGATCCGCGAAGCCAGCTGTCGGAAAAGTCTGCTTGTTTCCGTGGCACATCCAGAAGCTCCTTCCCATTTTGGGAGCCGTGCCAGTTGCCTAGCGGGATACCGTGGCGACACCAAGACAAGGTGTTAAGGCGCCAGAGATGATGTCCTGCGGACACGCGGTCTCCCCGCTCGGTCACGGCTGTAATAATGGCCAAGCCTTCAGTGGGGTCGTAACAGGCTCCTGCGTGGGTCTTCACCACTTTGGATCGTGTTTGTCGAGACCAGTAGGTGCGACGTTGCTTCAGCTTCAGCTACATAAAATCAACACAGATGATAGTAAAACTGAAATAGGTCCACAACTTGAGATTGGAACACGGACCATATTTCTTTCACTAAGTCTGCTCGGTCTAAATTCGCCCCAGTGGGGCATATTTCCAACAGAAGCACGTTTGTGTATAAAACATAACAATACTGTTATGATAAACTTCTGATTCAAGCCCTTCATACAAAATATTAGCTGTACAGCTACAGGCACTGAGATAAGCATTTATGAATGTTTATACATTTCATAGGGATTTATGATAAACACATTTTCCCTCTTCCCCTAAATTAACCAGGGCCATACCTCTCAGCATGCCTGACACAAAATGGCGAGGCGGGCGTTTAGCCACGAGCAAATTACACCGGCTTTGTTCATCGCTAAAGTATGGATATACAGTATCAGCTGGCTACCAGTGCCGTACAGTAAAATTAAAGGGCATAATGAAAACCACTTAACCGCAATAATGTTACCCCATTTAAATTGAACATAATTGTCATTTAATTACACCCATGCGGACAAAAGTATTTAGTTCAAATATGGATCTCCCTTCTCTCTCAATTAGGAGCTGAAACATATATTTACATAAGTATAAAAGCATGTATTATTAATCTTAATTAAACCGCGGGCCTGCGTTGCTCTCTTGACCACCTGTTGGGCACGCACTAAATTTTTCACAGCTTTTTCTTTTTGTTTTTCTCGCCTTTATGGCTCTTTGATGTTTTGTTCCACAATCTTCCTCTCCCGGCCTCTGCGGAATAGCCTCGGAATAATCTGGCGCTTCGCTTTCATGGTAGAAACTTTGCATTTTAACATTTGTCTGGAGAGCCGCTTCCTTCGGTGTGAAATATCATCTTTAATAAAAAGTATGATAGAAAATGCCATAAATCCGTCCTAACCACACAGAGCCGGGGTCTCTCAGAGACTGATTAACATCCAGACAGTGTTCGGGGTTTTCGGTAATTAGACGATGTGCAGCTTTGCCACTATGGCTGCTTCAGCCTTGATGCCGGTTCCCAGGGCAAGCGGCGATTATTACGGCCCACACATCTCCGTATTCTCTGCCTTAAGCCGGTGGAAATGCTCGCAGATGAAAGGTCCGCTAATTTCCTGCAATCTCGTCATGCGGCCGGAATCGTCGCGTAGCTGCGTGCGGCCGCGTGACTTCCAGCTCAAACCCCTGATGCAAGGAGTCGGGGGTGGGTGGCGTGACGACAACAACATGCCTGCTGAAGTAGTGAGATGGAGAACATTGATCCCTGTGATACCCTGTATTTACATTTCCACCATAGTTTCAGTGACAATTCTACAGATTTAACCATATTGTATTATCGTTTCCTGTGATGGACTAGCATCCCGTCCAGTGTCCCTATGCATTCTGGGATAGGCCTTAGGCTAACCTGAACCGATTCGAGACTGGAAGATGGATGGATGGATATAATGATTTATTGTAATGCCAAAAAAACATAGTCACTTACTCATAAAATTCCTTAAACAGTGCATTAATTCTGCATGCGAAGTTGTTGTTTTTCAACAAAGCATGTTTTCTTACGAGCACGGTTTGCATGTTTAATTAAAACATGACTTGGTTTTTCACAATGTGAGAGCGCTGTTCTGTTTTCATTATTTAGTTAATACCATAGTCCATTTAAAAAGGCATCACTAATCATCATAAAGGTTACGACTGCACAGCTTTAATAATTACTTTGATTTTAACTGAATATATTTGTTCTCGGTTTTGCTTGAGAAGGAGTCTGGATGTTCGATGTCGAGCCACCGCGTGTCCGCGAGCCGATTCTGCACCTCCGATCAAATCGGAAACACCACGATAGCAAACGCGTGCGTTTGTGTCGGAAAGAGGTTTTCCGCATAAACAGACCGAATCTCCCCCCCGACAAGCGACACATACGACTTGCATTAGCTGGCATTCTTTCACCTGCGCCCTGGGAATCAGCTGCGAAATGTCAGTGTGACAGTTTCAATTTGCCTCGGGAAGCCGCTTCGGTTCAGCGGTCCGAGGTCATGTGATCTGTGTCGCTACGGCGACAAGAGCCTCTGAAATGCACAGCTAAGGGGCGGGGCTTCACAACCAATCTTGTCAGCAGGCTTTTGTGAGGTTGGTGCCTCCTAAGGTCACCCTAAAAACACACAAATGGTTCTTTAGGAGCATCGCTGATTTCACTACTACTGAATGAAATGAATAAGGGAATTATACGAGGGTGAGTTTCTCCAAGCTTTCTTAACGCTACTTCGTTCGTAACTTCTGTGTTAAAAGATAGAAAAATGGGCCCAGGAAGAAAAAAAAGTTGTTCTTGCTTCTTGCTTAGATTTTATTTTCATGAGTAATGCAAAGTTTGTGGTGTGCTAACTGAATCTATCATGTAGTTTGACCTCAAAAGCTACAGATTTTGTTGGATTCTGGAATGTTCTTGGACGTTCTTAACCCCCCCCCCCCCCCACCCATGTTACCAAGAAAACCTGGTCGAACTGAGAGCACAAACAGCCCCTCAAAACACCTTTTTGGCCACATGTCAGCCCTTCCTAGCATCAGAGGTGGAAAGTTCAGTTCCAGAAGTTACAAATCCAGAGCAAGGTTTTGTTACAACCAACCAAGTTAGCGTAAAGAGTCACAGTCACAGAGTACTCAGCTGCTTGGTTGAAACAAAACCTTGGTCTGGATTTGGACTTTCTGGACCTGAACTTTCCACCTCTGTCTGGCACCACTGTGCAGCCGGTGCAAAGTCACCCATCTCGTAACAATCAGGTCCAGTGCAGGGACCAACGTTGAAATTCCATTCACCAGTAGCAGACCATGAACAGCATAAGAAATCACCAGTTACTGCACTGAAGTGCACATGGTTGAATTAGCACCAGTGATTCAACGGCACCCTGATCTGGACCACAGTGCCATGTCGTGATCTGACATACCAAGCAAAATTAAACTCCCATTAATACCTTAACATCAAGTTTGTCAATGGAAAATGACATACATATAAGTTATATGCTATTATGGGTAGTTCAAGTGAAATTATGATTTCTGATATTTATTTCTGATAATACTTGTGAAAAATAAAATTAAAAATGGAATTTAATTTATATCAACTTTTACCAGTGACACTGACATCAAAACTGAGCTTCCAATGAATCATGCTTGTACCCACTTCATCTACTTCTCGTATCCACTTAAGTTCTGAGATCACAAAGAACCTAAACAAACGGTTGTTCCAAGCAAACAATTAGCCAAGAAACTGAACAGCTTTCATCCATTCATTGAGGTTCTAACCCTCTTGACCTTTCTAACGACATCCGCCCCAACGTTCGTCTTGTCATTGTCACGACTCAAATAACACCGCTGTATATCTGTCTGCTTTCACCTCCCCCTCCCCCTCCAGAAAAAGATCAGAACCTTTTCCTCTTCAGCCGAATTTACATGTCTCTCTCTCTCTCTCCCTCTCTCTCTTACGCCTTCCCTGTTCCCTCTCCTGGAGAATTCTAATGAAGGCGAGCGTGTGCGTTCAGTCGGGAAAACCGAGTTCTGGGAGACGGCAGCAGATGGACTCGCTGATACTTGCGGATTACCATAAAAGTACAATCAAGTTCCCGTTTTAAAGTGAATGCGTAAGCAGCCTAAGAAACGGCCCTTTGATTCGCGTTCTGATCAAACTCGTGCCATTGCATTCCAGGAATAATGATGATTCTTAATTTCCCCCACACCTTCTTGAAAAGGCCGGTTCACAGGTATGATGGGGCCTACTGTTGTTGTCCTTTTTAGGCATTACAGCCTCCTTTGGTGGGGGGGGCCAACCACCCATGAAGGAAGTCATTAAAGACTGGAAGGATTGTCAGTGAAAGGCCAAGTCAATATAGTATGTCTCTGTGTTTTATGAAAATGAAAGGGTAGCCTTTATGCTTTCATCAATGTGGGGATAGGTATATATGTGGGATCTATGTCTGGGGTGAACTGGGATGATAAAAAAACAAGGTTTTGCATATTATTATTATTATTATTATTATTATTATTACTGTTGTTGATAAGCACAACACCGTCATTCATATTTATGTTTACATTTGTTATGTCATTTTCTATACTGACAATCCTAGAGCTGCTGAATGGTCTTTCGTTTTTTTTTTTTCAATAAAGATCTATTCTGTTCTATTCTATTGTGTTCTGTTCTGTTCTATGCTGTTATATTCTAGTTTTTCATTAATTGAAAGAGCCATTGCAATTGAATGTTTATGCTTTTGCCAACTCGTCACAAAAGCACTGGTAATTTGATTGGGCCTGTATCCTGTGGTCCTGTGTTCTTGAGCCCATGACTAAGTCGTTACTGTTAGAGACGAAAAACTGAGACAATAAAACAACGGAGACTTACAGCCTCATGATTCCGCTGCCCTGAATATGATCACACTATAAAAACAGCCTAACATCACAATGCTTATCTATAACACTTAAGACCGCTGTCATTTTTTTTGCAGATTTTAGGAAAAAAAGCATATTTTTTGGCAATTCCACAAATTATGGATTATCATGACTATAAGGATATTGATGTCCATAATCACATTTTTAGACTGGCTTGGGTATAATGAGGCTCTAGGTGCCATCATGGCACAGGTGTGTTTTGGGATCGCATGACTTGATCTACAAAACACCAATTGGATCATGTGACTGCGCCAGGGAGAAATGCCATTACTATACTGAAGTCAAGACTGTAAGAGAGAATTTGATATTGGGGGACACGATCATTTTATACGT
>JAODLC010000037.1:133051-171257 GCA_026781145.1 Hippopotamyrus pictus | reverse complement strand
ATTTATCCCAGACTACCTTAAATCTGGCAAGTTACCTGGCTAAGCAAGTAACCCTGCTTTGTGAAACAGGCCCCAGGGGTACAATTCACAAACGTTATGGAATGTAATGTAAACATCCTTCAGGTCGAAAGTTTGACACAATCCAGGTAATATATTTATTTAAACATTTTCATTGTGTTACATAACAACTCTCTATTCTGATTTCTGTATATTTTGTAAGCAAACATGTTTTTTTAATGTTAGGGAGAAACTGTCAGTCAGGGGCATCATTAGGCTTATTTTAGGGGGTCTTTAAAATGCCCCCCCCCCCCCCAAATAAATGTGTATTTATTGGCTTAAGTTCTGAATAGTTTGCCATCCGCCCCCCAGTACAGACTCAGTCCCCCCATCCATTCATCTCTAACTATGCTGCCGTCAGTCCCACAATGACAAAATGTTATTTTCACAAGCTGACATTACAATAAGCACGACATTCCCTTGAAGTTTAAGCCGTAATATATCTGAAATAAAAACCACAGAAAAGAGACTTTCCTTCTGCCATGCGCCCCGTTAACGTTATGCTAAGAATGAGTATGATTTTGCATGATCAATGTCATTTCATTTTTTCCCCCTCCGTCTACATTCCAGCACCGTCGATAAGTTTGTCCTGTGTTCCTGAAGTCGGGAAATATGTTTTCCTTGGCATCACAGCCCGGCTTGCATGTAATGGTCGCAATAATGTGCCTGTGGCCTGCATCACGCAATGGCAATGTCAGATTAATCCAGAACACGCAAGGCTGAGAGCAGCCAGGTCTGGAAACATTTTGGGGTGTATGGGTAAAGGTGGCATGAAATCTGAAGCTTTGAGTAAGGCCCCGAAAGAGTCAAATATTTACTACTGAAGAACTTTCCAAAATAAACACCACAGTTTTTTTTTTTTCTTTCTTTCTTTTTTTTAAGGTCCATTGCTTGGTTTCTCTCCAGGACTAGATATTTAGATATGTACAGGATGAGGGCGATGGCTTGCTGGCTTCAATGTAGCTGAAGAAATATTACAAGTTCAGGACATATTTTTCAGGAGATGTACTATTTTAATGTGGTAGATATCCTAATCAACAATGATTCAAGGACCATGAGATAGGGTACGTTTATATGGCTGTAGTTATTTTTAAATAAGGAAAAACGGAACATGAGAGTGCATTTTCGCCTAATTTGAGTGCCCCTCAAGCGAAATGTACCAAAACTGACCCTTGGTGGTTAAATACCGATCACAGATGTTCACGTCAAATTTACCTAGATCACCCCCGGTGGAGCACCTGTCCCTGAAACGTCTCTGCGCGGTGTTGAGTTACTGGCAAGCAAAACACTGTCCACATATAATCAGTACTCCGTCTACGCCAGGCACGTGGCTTAAGCCCAGCTGTTTCCCTGCATTCTAGTGTCATTGCAAATTTCTGTATCAGTAAGTTTGAGGTCACCGTCTCTGACGAGTCTATTCTACCAGTGACTTATGCTAAATACATATACTGCGGCTGTGAACATCTGCGGGAGGACAGCCCCTGCTGTATTTTTACATTTTAATCTATCCACTCATCCTCTTAAACTTATTAGATTTCACTACGCGCCAGCGTGGGGCTAACAGCGGCTCTCTTGTCTGGTGGGCTACGGGACGGGCGGCGGAATTATTCATTTCCTTTTCCTTCCTATTATTACCAAAACGCCTCGGCTCGGTCTGTTTTGCGTTTCCTGTGATCATGCGACGTTTGTCTGCAGCCTGTTTCCGAGAAGCTTTAGCGCCGTAAGCCAATTTATTAGTTTAATTTCTGATCATAACCTTACGCTGGCAAAGAATCAGTCGCGTTTATGATCGCTTGGACTTAAACAACACCAGAGTCAGACTAAGAAAAGTAAGCTAAGTAAAGTAAACAAAGGAAATATTTAGTTCAAAGATTAATTACGTCAATTAGAAATAGGAGCCTCATAATTCATATGGGTGTGTTTATTTTTATAATTAACTTTAACAACTATACACTTTATGTACTATATACAATTATCATACTGCTTAGAGTTTGACTTTCCCATGTAGGAAAACAAACCAATACCAGTTTCCAAAAGCATTTGGGTCATTAGCATGAACGGATGATTCCCAAGAATAACTTTTTTTTTCCTCAATACCTATAAATGAACAACTATTGCTACGATAAACCGTCTTATTTTCCGACCGAAGGCTTATGTTACGTTTGTTACTAGCTCACTCTGCACGCTGGTTAACAACCTCCTTTTCGAAAGTGCATCAAAGGCGTGCTACCGGGAGGAATGTAAACAGTGATCGGAGAGTAGAAACCCCTGAGGATTGTGGGATAATTGCAGTGGAGCAGAGCTAAGCTGGTTTTACCCCCCACACACACACACCCCAGATAAGGAAGGGAGGCCCTACTACAGCATTAGCTGCTGTGATTCCATCGGAGGAATGGGCGTCACCATCTACATCGCTGATCACCGGATCCCTGTTAGCCAAGCATCTACCCTGCTGCACGTGACGCGCTACGCTGTAAGTATGGTCACCTGTCTGCCGAAAAGCAAAGGGGTTCCGAGAACAATACTAAGAAAGATTCTGTGTGAAAGGAAATCAAGCAGAAGTATCACTAGAGGGATCTATTGCTGCCATGAAAAATAAATCATAATGCGTCTCTTACTTTATTGACTCTTAAGTCTCATTGAATTCAACCATTGTATTGTAACAATCATTATAATGCATTATTATCGTTCTGTAAGTTATTCTTATAGAATAAAATGCAAGTGTCTAACACATTTAGCAAATCTGATCTTTCCTATTTGATGCCTGCAAATTGACAATTTGATTTGAAGAGCGTGACTTTGCATTCGGCCAAATATGTTTAAAGTGTGTTATAACGCGGAAACTACTGGTTTCCATGCGCCGCTTACACACTAACAGCCCAGTGCCAGTGAACTGTGCCGAACTTCCTCGCACTGGGTCTTGTCGATGTCCTTTTACGTCAGAGAGCAGGAAGCCAGCAGCTCTGCAGCTGAGCGTCCTCCTTGCCTGTGAGTTAGGGATCATTTCTCTACTGACAAGTGACAACTGTAAACACATTTTGGCATTTGCAACAACATACTGTAGCAAAGTCAACTCTGGCCTTTCACCCACGTCATTCTATACGGAGATCTGCACTTACACTGACATAAAGGTATTAGTAACACTTTACTTGACGGGGCACAAATACGTAGCAATAACTCAGTTACTACTGAAGTACATATTATAAACAAATACAGCTGCTACTTGAGGTTAAAGATGCATCACGATTCATTAATGAACAAAGATTAGATCAGTATTTAACTGTTGTTCCTTCAGTAGTTCATAAAGGTTTACAGAATTAACAGATGTAGTAACAAATATAGTAACTGCTTGAGAATGAATGATGAATTAACATGAGATCAGTATGTAACTAAGACTTGGATTGTGGTTAATTAATACATAAGTAATAATATAATAGTGTGCTATTTACTATTAAGTATGTACTATTAAGTAAAATTTTGCCAAAATATTCACAATCCATCTGACTAATTCTAATGACTTGAATCCCATCTCAGACAGTACAGGGATACATGGTTGGGGACGGTGTGGATGGGATGTCAGTCCATCAAAGTGGAATTATAAAAATATTGACACAGATAACAGTACACCTTAATATGAAGCATCAACCGTAATGTAAAGCAGCATGACCAAGATTGTCTCCAAGTAAGTATGTCACTCAGAACAGTTTGTAAGAGAAACATTTCTTGGATGCATGTGCAGGAAACCCGTTTATGCAGCGCGAGGCTCAAAAGAGAGAGAAAATAAAACAAGGTGTTGAACCCTAAACGTGTGCATTTAATGTTCTCTGCATTCCTGCGTGAAACGACACACATTGGCGCGTTAAAGAGCTTGTTGCACTTTTTTTTTTGGTGAATTCTTTGCCGGTGAATTACTAGTAATTCATGGTAAAGTATGGCGGGACTGGTGTATAAGCGAAAGATTCTGGAGGGACCTTTAAGAATTAGTGTATGGACATATGCTTGTGGTGAGAATACATAAGAGATTCTCAGTGTGAAACCGTGAACAAGGTCTGTTAATCTGTCTACTGGAGTTACACCGTCTGCTGCAGATGGTGATAAACGTACACCACAATTAAGTTTGTTTTAACGTGAATAAAATGTCCATTAAGTCAACCATTTACACAAAGTAATTTTAACTGGTCCTTACTGGAAATGAAAACCACATTGCTGTACCACAATGGATTGTTGCACATGCTGTCTTTCGTTACTTTTGATCGCAGCAATATGTCGATTTTTTTTTGTTGTTGTTGTTTTTGTAACGCTGCACACACATGTTCACATCAGCACCGTGACCAAAAAAGTGTTTTCATGCGACCACCATCTCTGAGAATCCGCGGACCATAAGACACACACCCGTGCACGGAATGTTCAATATAGGCCTATTTTTCTTAATTTAACATTTATTTTACCAGGCAAGACATTAAAACTGTTTCTTATTTACAATTACAACCTGGCAAGTGCCAGAAAACAGTTGTAGAGAATGGACAAGAGACAGGTTTAGAAAAAAATAGATTAGATTAAACCGAAGTTAAACATTAGGTGGGGGTGGGGGGGCCTCCCCTCCCAGTACGATCCACCATGATTCCCGTTTCTTGTAATTAAGCAGAAGATGAAAGCTGGGTCCCTGACGTAGTTTACCCGCCACGCAAGGTGGGCGGGGCTGAGCCACGACCTTTCCTTTCGGAACGGGGACACAACCTTGGGGCTGCGTCCTTATGTTTCTGTGTTATTAAATTACGCAGCCCTCTCCCACACCCCTTGGGGAATCTTCTGTGGATTTGGAACGCGGGGCCGACAATCCCCTGCAGGTCAGAGGGGTGGCTGTTTTTCTTGGATGGTTTTCATGCATTTCCTTGCTGGGAATCGGGCTTTAGGAAAACAGGGCGATCACGCCCCCCCCCCGCCGCCGAAATCTCGGACCCTCCGGGGGCACAGGATATGAGCCGGGCCTCTCTGACGAGATGGACCTCTCGGTTGTTGCTCGCTCGCTTTCCCTGGATACACCAACAATCCCCAGCCCCGTTATTTAAGGATACACAATCCCTGCTCCCATGTGGACCGCTAACCGAAATGTGCTGCATATTAAGAAAGGACCTTCATCTCTTAAATGGAATAAAAATGTTTGCCGCGAGGGTGCCTTTAATATCAGAGGTCACATGCTACACACTCACCAAATAACTCAGAGGCAAGTTACCTCATTAGCTCACTGAACAGGTGTCCTTCATTTATGCAATTACCCTCAATAAACACTGTCATTCTCGCAGCAGATTAATTATCATCTGCTCTTTTACTATCATATTCATACAAGAATGATTTTCTCGCCGTAATAAATCGATAGATTAGGATTCAGTTTCCGAATCGCCTGGGTCCTTAAGTGCTGTGTGTCATGTGGACACGGGTGTGAATAAAACGGTTTGCAGAACCATATGTCGAACCTCGATCTCCGCAGCGAAGGACGCGGTAGATCTTTCTGGACCACGGTGTGCATTCGGGACAGCGGCTTCCCGGCAGAAGTCCTGTACCTTCCAAAATCGGGTGATTTTCCATTTACTATTAATACATCTGCAGGCTGCGTCCATGTTGTTCTCCCTTGACTCAGATGGATAAGTGATCAAATCGGTTTATTTTCTTATTTGTCTCTCTCTGAGACCGACCTAAAAGGAAACGGATTTTCTCAGAGTGAGTCCAGAGTGCGCTTCTTATTTATAGCACCCGTGTTACAGCTCGCTGTGAAAATAGGAGGCTTCTCCCGAACTTACTGAAAAGTACCCCAAACCGCCGTCTGATCACACATGGTAAATTTCATTGGGTTTTCGTGGATAGGAATTCCCTAGTCAGAATAACATGTCAAAATGGCAGCTATGAGACTGTTCAATTGTGGCGACTGTTCTGGATTCATTTGTAACACAATTCAGCAGGGAGTTTACCGTTTACCGGTCTCCATTAAAATAATAAGAGCTCAATTTAATTGCCTCTGTGAAAAGTATCTCTCTCCCTCTCTGTAGAAAATGAGATGTCACAAAACACCCCCAATAAAAATAAACACAAAATGTTAAATTAAAGAAATTATATTTGATTTGATATAGAAGAATGCTGCCCACAATCATAATTTAAATGTTACCAGTTATTGCATATTTTGTTAAAAAAGAAACGTATATAGGCCTATTTAGTGTAAGCCTTCCTTGACATGTGAATGCATGTAAAGAAATGGCAATCCAGATTATATGACAATGAAAAGACTTTATTTACAGTGTAGGCCTACATTGTTTGGCAATGCTTATAAATCAGTGCTTGATGTAGACATGGTTTAGATCAGGGTGTGTGAAATAGCATAATTTTCGAAAAACATACGGTCGTATCCTCAAGTAATTAGCTTTCCCAGTAATTCTCTCCAGTCCAACGCCAAAGACTTGGAGATCGAATGTAATATCCTGCACATTCCTGACTCGGTCCGTAAGGGAGAGCGTGCAGTGAGGAGTGAGGCAGGGGACCTGCTTGCATTTATCGGCGTAATTGTTCAGCACACTCCGGTAGTTGACGATTTATTTGTTTTTGTTTTAAGTATTTATGTTATTTACAACGAGGGAACGTCTT
Source organism: Hippopotamyrus pictus (assembly GCA_026781145.1). NCBI lineage: Eukaryota > Metazoa > Chordata > Actinopteri > Osteoglossiformes > Mormyridae > Hippopotamyrus > Hippopotamyrus pictus. The sequence continues at coordinate 164,567 of JAODLC010000037.1, read as the reverse complement.
CCTGAAAAGGACGCGCTGTTAACAAGCTCGGGAAATGCAGTGAAGCGTGTGCCTGCAGAAAATGAGTGCAGCTGGATGACGCTCTCATGCTGTAATTCCGTATCCTTTGCAAGTGCTTCTTTTCTCTTTTTCGTGGTAACCGGCCGAACCGTACCTCCAAACTGCGAGCGACATGCTAACGGACAACTACAGCTCCCCCCCGAACCTTCACCACGACCTCACAGAATCTAACCATGGGTCTCGATCCCAAATCCCCCAGGGCTTCCCCTGTCCGAATCCCGATTCGCACCTCGGAAGTGACCGACATGGCTGCCCTCGGCCTTACTTGCCACTGGCGACCTTCTGGACAACTCATATGCCACTGGGCCGGAACATTCTGAGCTTAAATGCGAATCCCACCAAGCAGACCTTATTAATCGGGAATTTGACATTGCTAAATGCATTCATGCCTGGAATCAGTTGTGAATTAATTCTCTGTTGCCGTCTTTAACTTGTTTAAAGACATCTAATGGGGTATTCATCATTATACAAAACCGTGCATTTCACTAGTGCCAAATTTAAAAAATCACCTAATTAGAGTCTGCCATTTTCTCTTTTCTTTTTGGTCATATGATTTTTTTGTCTACTTAGAATTACGGGTCATTAAGGCTCAATAGGGCCACTGTGGGTGTTCTGTTGAATCAGCTTCTGACTCACTATGAATTCGTATGTCAGTGGCCAGATGAGCCCTTTGTAAAACTGCCCCTCTGCTGGTGGACATTAGCGGGGAGGCAGGGAAGATGACCATGCTGATTCTTTTCCGGCTGGTTCTGCTTATTTCCATTTCCCAGCAGCCTCTTTGATCCCCAAACTTAGGAACGATGCGTCATGGTGAGCGGATCCAAGTGTATGAGCTTTAACTCCAAATGTGAATCAAAATTGAACAAACAAAATACAGGCAGTATGTCTCAGGCCAGGCAGGGAAGCATGGAGAACATCGAATCTAAAACACTAGATGAAGAATGAGAAAATGGATAGAGCAGGGCTCTTCAAATCTGGACCTCGATTCCAAATCCAGACCTTGTTTTCAGTTCTCCCAGGTAGTTAGTTTAATAATTACTGATTCTGATTGTTCAGAGGCTTCACACCTGGCTCACAGGTAAAGGAAGGCTGGAAAACCAACAGTGCTCGGACCTCGGGGACCACGATTTGAATAATAGGGGGATAGAGAGAGGTAAGGAGCGCGTGCTGATTACAGTGTGTTGCCACGCCCACCACACAACAAACCACCTCAGGGACGAGACCCAAGTTCAGCTGTATGGCGGGTGATACCTCAGCACCACACTAGTCCGAATGGGAGTTTTTCTGGTAGTTGGACTGTCAATACTCCAGTTTCCCCCCACAGTCCAAAGACATGCTGAGGCTAATTGGAGTTCCTAAATTGCCCATAGGTGTGCATGTATGAGTACTGTAAATGGTGTGTGAGTGTGCCCTGCGATGGGCTGGCCCCCCGTCCAGGGTTGTTCCCTGCCTCGTGCCCGTTGCTTCCGGGATAGGCTCCGGACCCCCCACGACCCAGTCGGATAAGCGGGTTGGATAATGGATGGATGGATGGATGGAGTGCCAATCCTACCACCAAAAATGGATAGATCAGGTGTCAATAATAGATTACAAATGCTCTGCTGGGTATAAACACAATATCTCAGCGAGAGCAACTAAGAACTAGGGTCTAATATAATCAACCAACAAGGTCATTGGCTGCAGGTGACATAATAATCCAGTGGGTGGGGCCTGGCCAAAGTGGGTGTGGCCAAACAGAGGCTTGCCTGGTTGCAGGTGTGACAGATACCATCTCTGTCCACATTGTTGCAGACACACAAGGGGCCTGGTGATGTAGATGCTGTGTGCCGAGCGCATTGTCTAGCAGACCTTTTCTCACAAGGTCACCCATTTTGATGCAAGGGATGGCGTGATCGTAATACTATGCTGTGTCTTGCTCTGCTGCATTGTAGACCCAACCAGCATGGTTGTTACCACATTGTTATACAGTACATACAAAATGATGTACCACAAGGGCAAAATCAGTCAATATTTATTGAAACATAGCTGTTATTATCCAGTTATAAAAAATTATTTAGCTCTGCATCTTTAAATCGCTTAATAAAGAATTTTGCTTATATTTGAGTTTATGTTTCAGATTTTTTTCTTTTTAGATTAAGTGTTTCATTGGCCTACCCGCTATATGACTTAATGGCAGGAAATTAAGCAGTGGGATTGGGTTTTTGGGTCTGTATTGTTCAGACACACACGGGGCTGATGTCCAGCACTTGGTGTACTTAACAGATACTTCCACAATGGTGACCCTTGTTCTGCCAGCGAATATGAGGTCATGCTGGTGTTGGAGCTATAATTAGGGGGTCTTATTAAGACATACGGGGTAATATGGCACGTGGTAGCACAGAGCTCTTTGGAGAGAAGTGTCAGACAGATAAATTTAATGTAAGGACATGTGGAAACACACCATACTTAAATATTTAAGTGCACTTTGCCCATTTAGACCACATTTACTGGCATGTTGGCAGTTGGAAAATTGCTTACGGATGAATTCTGGTTCGATTTGAGAGAAAGCAATGCAGTCGTCCAGATTTTGTTTTGTCGGATGAAACGTCGCATCGGCCTGAGAATTGCAGCTGCTGAATGATTTACAGGCAATAAATTCACTGCTTAGACTGGAGCACATCAATGCAGAGTAACGTCATTAGAGGGTTTTTTTTGTCTTCTCCTTCTTTTTCGGCGGTCGTTACGACGTGAAAAATGCTGGCATTTGCCGCCTGTATTGTTTCCAAGTCTCTCCGAATCCTTTGGGTCTCGTAAAGACTTCGGATTTTTCAAAATTAGACACACAAGATCCATTATGTTCCCACAGAACACAGCCAGCCGAAATGATGGACCGTCAGCTTTCGTCTGTAACATATCCATTGTCGCACTGTTGCACTTCATTTGTTCGTAAATGTGACTCCTTGATTTTTGTGTGGAAATGCGTGAAACGGAGACACGGGGAAACGTCGGCCAGGATCTTGCTCGATTATGTCAAATGTACCGTTTTTAGAGTGCAGACAGAGTTCCTAAGAGTTAGAAATCTTTCAGCAGAACTTAACTCGTAATGCTATTCATGTTTAAATCAGCATTACATTGTAAGGCTGTCAGTAAACACTCCTGGAAGACAATTCACCCAGTCTGCTTGGGTTAGGGTTCCCATTGGGGTTTACATAGTGAGGAGGGAAGCGGCGGGACAGGTTCACACGAGAGCTCAGCTAAGAATGGAATGACTCTGAAGCCAAATGCAAGGGTGTTTACCAAACTATGCCTTATAGGGAAAAGTCTCATTTTGAAGACACTGCTGTGTGCTATTGATTAAAAACACTTTTTGGACGTTTTTCCACTTCTCACCAGAATTTCCTTGAGCTCGGTTGGTCTATTGCCCTATTATTCAAATCACGGTCCTCGAGGTCCGAGCACTGCTGGTTTTCCAGCCTTCCTTTACCTGTCAGTCAGGTGTGAAGCCTCTGACCAATCAGAGTCAGTAATTACTAAGCTAACTACCTGGGAGAACTGAAAACAAGGCCTGGATTTGGAATCGAGGTCCAGATTTGAAGAGCCCTGGTCTATTGTATTTCTATGCCAGTGATATAGTGTGCGCTGAGTTCAGGTCAAAGTTGATCAGTGACATAATCGCTCCCAGGCGGCGAGCCCTGCACAGCCTCGGGAGATTGGAGCTTGGGGAACACCCCTGCTCTCCACTCTGCCGCTTGCCCCAGGGGTCGGAGGTCAAGGCTCAGAGATGACGTCTCACGTTGGAGCTGGAGGCTCGATGATATCTGACACAGTGGACAAACACACCAAACGACACGACGGGCGACTGGTCGTTTGCAGCGTTTGGTTTATTTACTATAGCATTTAGTAATGGTTGGGGGGTGTTCGGGGTGGGGGACGCAATAGCATATGACTCTAATCAGTAAATGCTGCAGACCAAGCCCAGATCAGCATCGCTTATATAAACCGCCCAATCTTTCTTGTTCGTGCTCCTGTTTGGCTCAGCGGACCTCGTTTTTTTGCAGAAACACCGAGTTACTACATGGAGTTGAAGGGGCAATGGAGACCCCTGATTGTTTCATCACCAAACAGGAGGCTGGGGTGTGGGAATGAAAATGGAGACTGTCCAGGGGCAACGTTGCTCCACTGTGTCCTTACTGCCTGCCAAAATGGGAAAATCTACCTCCCCTATTACAGGTACTCTTTGTTTAAGTCGTGTTTTCTGTCACCAAAGATCCTCTTCTGTGTAATAGTATCCATGGAGGTCTCTCCTGTGATCTGGTGGCAAAAATTACAAATGAGCCCATCTGGATGCACTTTGGGTCAGCTGTAGCTGACGAGCTGGACTTGGTTGCGGGGTCTGCAGATAAGAGACTCCATCCGTCAGCCACGTCAACAGACTCTGATTAAACATGTGAAAGTGTGCGACTTCCTGCCTGCATTTAAAGCTCCACAGCACAGCTTATTGTACGAATATAGTTGTATGAACATTTTCTTCTTAAATTATTTTAACATAATTCTCTATTTAGATTTTGAAATTGATCACTAGCAATGCAAAAAAAAAATGTTTGGAGCAAAATTTATCAGCATTTTTTTTTTCGTTTCTTTTCCATTTGTCTTGAATTGTTCCCCAAATAAAAAATAGTTTTCACTAAACGCCTTCACAAAAATGCTGAGTATTGTGGGGATGTGTATCGTACACTGGGTGACCAGTCAAAGAATGATTCCTGTTAATTACACGTGTGCATCCATCTCGGTATTTACCAGAATGTTTTAGAAATCGGAGGCATGTATGATTGCAGAATTATAGCTCTAATGCAACTTATGTTTAAATGCTGCCTTATCTAGAATAATGGGCAGAGAGATAAGTCGTAATTCTGAGTTTTGAGGAAAGTCTTATGAAGGGAGATTTTATCAGTTGTCAAGTAAGATTAAGAGTCATCTTTGCAGCTGTTGGAGACTTATCTGCTCTCATGAGTCCAGGGTGGAGAGGGAACCAGTCCTTATACTGTAGATGCAATGCAGAGAAGCAGGGATTTGAAAATAGAAATCATACAGAGATAGAATGTAAGACACCATCACCAAAGCCACTGCATAGAAATCATACAGAGATAGAATGTAAGACACCACCATGAAGGCCACTGCAGCTAGAATCGATAGTCACCCATTTAGCATTATGAAGCAGTATTTCACAAGTTTTGCGTTATAACCTGTAAATGTGCCCCTGACTACCTAAGCAGCATAGAAGCTGATGGTGGAAAAGGAAACCAAAACCAGCGCACAGCCACATTTTAACAATCTAACATCCATGTCTGAAATCAGCCAATCAGAAGCAGGGGAATGAGGTCAGGCATGAGCAGAGTACAAGACCCCAATTATGTTTTATAGGATCACTGAAAGAAAACAAACTTTATTTGCGGTAAAACATAAAGGAAGGTCCGTACGTCACTTCCAGTGCTGCGACCTGGTAGTTTGCACGTTTAAAGTGTCTGTGCATAAGTTCTGGCTGGACTGGGCTGCTGACAAATGACCAGAGCAGACAGAACGTGCAAGAGAGACGTGGCAACTTGAGTGTAAATAGCACAAACAGTTGCATGCTGTAAAACACACACTGCTTATTAAGTTTTGTGAAATTAGCATTAGTTTGTAAATATGGATTTAGGATACATTTTCCCCCATTTGCCTAATCTACTGGGCATGCTGGAAAACATTTTCCAAAGTATACTTTATGAACTTTCATAAACTTAAACTTACTATCACTGTTTCAATACAGATAGTTTCCAGAGACTTCCTTAAGGGTGAAGGCAAGGACTGATGAATAGTCAGGGTCATGTACTCGACCCTCAGATACTACTGCCCCCGCCCCTCAGGTGAAGGGGGGGGGGGAGAGAGGGGTGACCAAATTTACAGTCCAGACAGGAGAGAGATAAGACTGGAGAAGCTGACGGGCTTCTTGGTGAAACAGAAGTCTGGTTAGCTCAAAACCGCATAATGTCAGCCAAGGTATGTGACCCCTTAGCAGAATTTATACTAAAGTTTAATCATATTAAATATTTATCGGTGAATGTTAATCCTAAAAGGCTTATTTGTTTATTTACTTTTTCAGAGGTCTATGGTGGGCCTGTGTCACTTCCAAGGTGTTTTCTGACAAAAGAGCCAGGTCTCCAAGAAGGGATGGGGTCACTGTGACCCCGCTGAGACAAGACAAACGGCCAATAAAAGAAAAAAAGAGGATAAACAAAATAGACTTTCTCAATCAAATAAAATCGTCCTTTATTTGGATATCTTGTCCTATCTTATAATTTTATAGTCTCAACAACAGTAAAAAAAAAAAACAAAAAAACCCCAAAACAATCACTACAAACAGCCATCAGCTCTCCATGCTACGCCTGCAGAAATTCAGCACCTTTGTGAAAAAACACGAATATAAGCGAGCATAAGACTCAAAGACGCCTAAATTACTCTCTTCTTTTTTCACTGCAGTCAGGCCTCGAAGTGCTAAAAGTCGGACCTCGTTGCGCACCCTTTGTTCCGTTAGGAGGCGAAGTAGAAATAATTGAAACGTGTTTCCAATACGGCGCTTATTTATGCCGTGGCACGTCTCCCGATGTTACAGTACCGGGGACGGCATGTTAAGCTCGCCTGGAGGCGGGGAGCGGAACGCGGCGCAGCGGTACTTTACAAGCCGAATTAGCACGCCGTGTCCTGTATTCGTGACGTCTTGTAGGCCAAAGCGGCCGTAGTCTGTAAAAGGTGAGATGCATTGTTCACGTTGCGCCAGAAAGCACCGAAGCAATTATTTAACTTACTGTGAATTTTCATTGGATTAAAAAGATCAACATAACCGGCTTAGCTCAGTAGACCTATTAGTTTACTTTCTCTAGCCCCGGGGTTACATTCATGCCAGTAAAATGACTTAACTACAGTTGAGTTCTTCTTTACTGTGTGTGGCATTTTATTATTTTCCAGGCTGCAGTCAGCTTTGGCATTAAGATATTACCCAGCTGTTATATCACTCGTAACCTTCTAGGATGCCGAAGTGGTTTGTCATTAACCTCCTGAGGTTGTGGAGGGTTCGAACAAGGTGGACTTAAGTAGTGAAACAACATCGCTGTATTTAAATTGGTATACCTGCGTGTCCCTAAAACCACGCCCTGAACTGCAGCTGCTGAAAGAATAACGAAGCGATTGCGGCAGAGGTTGGGATACTGGGTAACACGGGCAGATTTATACCAAACATGCAATTCGGTGGAGCATAGTTTGATAGACATCCTGCATTCACTGTTTTTGCACGCTTCTCCACGTGGTAACAGGACACTGTCTGCTGCGAGCACACAGCATGGAGAACAAAGGGAGGGGGGGTGAACCGAGGAAGGAAACGGGGCGTGGATCCGCCCGAGAAACAGCTGGAGACCAGAGGAACAGTCCTAATGGGAGACCGCTGGACAGGAAAACATCAGCACCATCACCCAGGGAGAGCAAAAGACATCTGATTATTAGACGTAATAGATCTAACAGAAGACATGCATTAAATAAAAGCATATAATACTAAGGCACATGAATCCATCATCATGAATAAACAATTAAATTTAATATAGATACAAAATTTTAATATACGACTTATTTTTATAAGTTTTTTTTTTCGTATTGTTTCGCAGTAAAAGAAAAATCCAACTAAGAAATGTATTTTTGTACATGCAAACTTAATTTCATTGGTCAGTTTGGGTCCCTCTCTTCTCATGGGCCCCGAGCCCCCCCCCCCCCACCCCCAACAAACGTGGTTGCTGTCGTTGTTCCATGGTCGCATGGCACATATAAAAGTGCACATGTGTGTGTTTTTAAAACAAAGCTTTGCCGCTTAAACAAAACAGCTCCGCCACTCTTTGATTTTTTTTTTTCCCCCTGAAACTAAAGCGTGCCGCAGTAAATGCGACGCCCCTCTTCATATCTTTAACTTTCCGCTTCATGTTCTGATGGGTTTGACATATGCGGACGCTGCAGCTGCGTGGCAGATGGATGCCGTCACAGGACACGTGCCTCTCTTCAGAGGCATAAAACCGAGATTTGGTTGCTCATTTGCGATCGATGGTCTCTTGTTATATGCAGCAGCTGTGGAAATAGCGTACGAGGGATAGAAAGACTGGATTCAGGTGCTGTATGAGACCTGTGTGACATAAGGCTTTGAACCACAAAGCAAGACTTGGGATGAAAGGCTAAATGATTTCTTAGGAAACCATAAGTAGCATCAGCTATGTGTTGTTTTGCACGTTGCACATCCCACGTGCTAATTTCTCACCCAGCTGTTTTCCTCCTTTCGCTGAAGTTTTTGAAGTTCATGAACGCTGGTGTCTCCAGGGTCACCAGAACGCGGGTGTTCATGGTCTGCCGCGAGAGCGGCTTATACCCCACCGCAGACACGCATCTCATTTCCCGTCCCGGGGATCAAAGGCTAAACGTCGACATCTCCGCATGCGCCGAATGTTGAACGCTGACATAAAAGTTGTACGGTATAAGAAAACGACGGTGTAATTACATTCGACTTGCGTTTGTTTTAGCAGATGTACCGGAAAGATAAGGTCTCCATAATCACCCGAAAGCTAAATTGCATAAAGCTCAGGAAGGACCTAAAAGGAATTATTTTGTTTAAATGAATGCGAGATCTGTTCTGGGCGCTTATTAGGAACATGCTGTGTTTGCAGAATGTAAGCCTTGCCTGTGTTTGACTGCCCACGGTCTGTGCTCATTTGAAATATGAAGAATTGTACTTCAGTTGTCCCTGTAGCTCATCCCTATCCTGCTAATATAGAGGATTATGCACTAAGGAGTGAATACACTTGTACGGCTTGGCCACGTTGGATGTCACTCAGTCTTTGAAGTCCTCACGATGATTGTGATAAATCCTTTATTGGCCGTTTGCACAAGTACGAGTGCAGGTACACTGGAATGTGTCTTATCAGAGTATGGAATAGTCTTCCTGTTGGTGTAATGTAAGATAATACCTTGGGTTCCTTTAAATCAGAGCTAGATAAGATTTTAGCAACTCTGAGCTATTAGTTGAGTTGAGCCAAATGGCCTCCTCTTGTTTGTGCATTTCTTATGCTCTTCTGTTCCTGGCTTAGCCCATCTTGCTCTCCACAGCTTGGGGGTCACAGCGCAGGGTGAGCCAGCGTGCAGCGCCCCCTGGAGTTAGGGGTCATGGAAGTACGACTATTTTGTCGAGGCCGGAGCTACGACCAGCAATCAAGCACAGAAACTTAAGCCCGCTGAGCCACACACCACACCCCCATGACACACACCTGTATCCTCCTCTCGAACCACGGGCCTCCCCCTCCCCCCCCCCCCCATCAAGTCGCTTCCACATTATTGATCTCAGTAATGGTAAGATGCCGATTTCCTCTATAACACTCTAACAGCTATTTAAAAAAAAAATAAAAAATCCAGGCCCACAGCTGGCAGGACAGAACATAATTAAAAAGTTTAGTTTTCTTGTCTTAAGCCTTCATTTATTTATTTATTTTTATTATAAATGAGTGAAATGTGTGTCCGTGCATGGCTGCAGATGTTGTTTGTGGAGGCCGAGATGCTTGTTTGTCTCGCTGGATTGCTGTTTGTCATTCTATTGTCTGCATTTCGTGAAGCGAGGCAGAAGTTCCTCGTTAGCTCGTGCCAGGAAACGCAGTGACCTGCCGTCGTGGGAGAACCGCCGACGTCCTCGGCGATGGATAGGTTAGCACAGAAGTAGCTAACAGTGTTAGCCACATAATGCTAATAATATGGTAAACATTACAGTGTGGTATATGACAATATGTATGTATGCAGTACAAGAACTGTAAATGTATGACAGCAGAAAAGGATAGTTATGGAGAATTATTAATTATAATTGAAAGTACAGTAGTATATAATACACCAACAGGATCTCAGTAATGTGTAATATATTGACCAGAGATGGAGATTTTAGATTCAGAAAGTACACATCCAGACCAAGATTTTGTTTCAACTAACCAGTTGAGTACTCTGTCATGTGACTTTTTATACTCAGCTGGTTGGGTGAAACAAATCCTTGGTCTGGATATGAACTCTCTGGACCTGAAATCGCCACCTGTGATAATGACCCTTTTGAAATGCAATAATCCGTTAAGCACTGGGGATGACCAGAGCTCAGTATGGAAAACCAGAGAACATGTGTTGCATGTTAGCTCTATTTAAAATCTTTTGTTACGTTGCTGAGTCTTATGGACTATTATACAGTTCAATGGGGAAAAAAAATGTCAAAAACACCAGATCCAACCTCTTGTTTGTAAGTTTAAGCCTCATTTGTAAAGTATTACCAGCAAAGCAAAGCCGGATGACACGCACGGGCTCTGAAGGCTGACATAAAAGTTATTCTCCATTCATTTATACAAGCATGTGGAAATACTAAGCATCCTCGTCCCTTATACGTGCTACCACATGTCAATCATTCTAGGAAATCCAGTCAGAAGAGGCAGTGATGTGAGTCTCCTCCCCCCAGCAATCAAGAATGGCTATTGACCAAAAGGACAAAGATGTTTCTTTTCCCATGGCTTCTAGCATGTCTTTACAGATAATATAAATAAACAACCCTTAAAAAAAGAAAGGAAATGTATGAACTATGGGTTGTTTTGTCCCCCCCCCCAGAAAACAAATGATGCTGACCAACTTAAATAGTCCAAAGAATTTCATAAACACGGGATTTTACACATTATAAGTCGACAGCATTTGTAAATCTCTTTTTTCATCACAGGATTCTTACTTACATACAAACCTTGATTGAAGGTTCCCATTTAAGTGTGAAATCAAAGGCATTGAGTGCTGAATATAGATAACAGTCTTTCTATGTATTGTTAGTGCAAAAAAAAAAAGTATTACTATATTTTGACTGTCTACATTTTTAATTACCATACCATTTCATTTTCAGTTCTTCAATCCAGAACTGAGAAGCTCAACCCTGCTAAGTAACTCAAGGTTACTTGTGCAAAAAGTCCGGGTGTCAGTCTCTGTGAAGACTGTGCTGCCCTCTGACTTTCTTTTTTTTTCCTCATGTCCCAGTTAAGAAATTGCTTACATCCCACTCCGACTCGGTTTAAATTTCCCACAGGGTATGTACCAATATGCAGAGAGCACATTTCAACAGACGCCATCAGAGAGCAGGCATGTGAATTACCAGGCAGTCTGCCATCTTTTAGTTCAGAAGGAATGGCATTAATATGTTATTAAGTCCAAAACAACAACACAACAACAACAACATGAAAGTCAAAGCAACTGGGACCAGGTAAAGGTTTCATAATTTATATATGATGTATTTATTAACAAAGCATAACTGTCCTTCAGAAGAGACAATACTATGGAAACTCCAAACATCTGAATGTAGTCTGAAAACAGATTCCATCAGCAAGTCACATTACGGTTAATAATATATACAAGTCACTGTTGACCATGACTAATTCAAGAGTCATGATATATTTATGTCTGCTATTAAAGAAAACACAATCCCTTAAAATTTAAATGACAATAAATATTAGCATTGCCCAATTAGGTCATAGTTTATATTAAGTAGGTAAAGTTACTAAGCAATTTGACTATAACTGTAAAAAAGGGCTGTAAAACTTATTAAATTAAAACTGCAAGATTCAGTAATTAAGGGTAGGATTTGGGTTGGGACTGTTATAAACAATAGCACTTAAATATATGCATTATATAAAAGTGATAAAGTTGGTCTTATGCAGCAATTAAGACCTTTAACTTTTTGCCCTAATAAGTAATGCAACAGAGTTTAGCATAATTTAGAAAATCTCATTTTGATGCTCTGTAATCAGGATTACAGATTCCCATGAAATCGTAAACACAGTTTTAGGCTGGTTTGATTCCAAATTGGTTTGTTAAATTTGCTGTATCTGAAGGATTCATGGGCCTCGTTGCATTCCTGAAAAGTATTATGTAAGTTTAACGTCTGTATATATGCAAGTATGCATCCATAGTGATTATTATTATTATTGCTTAGTTTAAAAAAATTATAATAGTACACGTTAACAAGATAAGTAACCTTTTACTTGTAATATAAAGCTTAACATATAGCATTGAATTAAATTGAATTGAACTGAATTTGAATAGCATCAGATATAGCATTGAATGTATTTGAATGCATTCCGTTTTTAAATATTTGACACGTGTTCAATATGACTATTTAGAGTTTTTACATACAGACAAAGGACTACAGTTAAGATTTTATTTAGAACCCTTGCATTGAGAAACTTGTGCACATGGAGCGTATCGGTCTCAAATGGCAGAAACGGCAAAACAGCCAAGGTTTTCAGGAAATGGGTGTTCTCTGCTCAAAAAAAAAAAACGTAACTGCTTTTAATTGTGTTAGACTGAAGGTCCACTTATCATCCGTACAGCAGCTGGGTCTACGTGACACGTTTCAGTGGGCAGCTGATAATACTGACAAGCCTCTGGACTTGCCACTGGACCGGTACCTCAATCTACCTGAGAGGAACCGGACCACAAGACAGTGGCGCTCACGGGTGAAACAGATGTGATGTTTGCTGAAACAGAAGACAAAAAAACACAATTCTGCTTAGAACCAGACCTGATTCTGTGTATGTCCCTTGTGCTTTCTTCACCAGTTAACGGCTGTCATGGGTTACACTTTCACAATTCTAATTCAGAGAGATAATTTTCCACTTTAGTCAAAACCAACTGCATTAAAGCGGAGTGAATGTTTTCATTTCTGTGCTGCCCGTTCTCTGTACTGGCCTGCATGTTTTTCTCTGTTTAAAAACCACTCTCCAATAAATCCAGGTAAGGAAACAGCAGCTTTTAAATACACTCTTAAATCCTTTGCTGAGTCAGCAGCTCATTAATGACACAAGTAGTCCAGCGCCATCCTGACAAATCTCTTCCTCCTCACAGGTAGACATAGTGATGTCGACTCCCTTTTCTCAGTATTAACCTGGGTGCAGTCTAATGGGAATTGGGGACTGACGTCAGCCTTTTGTTTATCGTCCCGTGATGCAAATTTTCATTCACGATTGTCCCCTCTTGAAAACATACATTATTTGCATCATAGTAAGTCTTAGGCAAATATTTAAAAAACACTGTTATGACAATACGTAAGCCTGTAAGTGTGTTCCTTTCCGGGTAATCCGTTATGTTTTCGGTGTGAGGTCAGCTTGTCCCAGACCGCTGCACGTGACTTACTGAACGTAAGCAATGTACGTACACGTGGTAAATTATTTCATGCAATCATGGTAGCAGGACGTATTTTCCTAACCCATTTGGCTACATTATTTGACATGTGGAGTCGTGCATATTGTAATTTGCTTTCTTATTATCAACAACTTAACAAAGAAAGGATCATATTTAATAAATATTAAGCAAACATAATAAGAAACCATATTTGATGAAACGCGATTTTATACCCTATTTAGATTTCTCTAGATAAACAGCTTTATATACTGAACCCGAATATATCATAATTTAACATATTGATTCGTTCGTATTTTTAGTTTAAGAGAGTTGCAACGCACTTATGGGACCAGATTGAAGTTCCCCGGCTTTTTGTCGCGCGCTGGAGTAGAGTATCTGAGCTTTCCCTTTACTGGAAAGCGGATTGTTCTGCCCTTGAAAGGTACAAGATCGTTCTTAGTCGATGTTTTGTCTTCCCTCTCATGTGGGAAGCTGAAGACACGAGGACAGGGCAAAAAAAAAAAAAGTTTGCTTCCAAGCGTCTTTCTCTCCTGACGTTATTATTCAGACTTTTAGCAGAGGAAGCCTAGCCGTGCAAGGGGGGCACCGTGCAGGAGGAGCGCAGATCGGGAGCCGCCGGGTCCCAGATGCCTACGAGCGGCTGCGCCGGCGTGGCTGTCAGAAGGCAATGCAGCCGGAGCGCCTGTTTTCTTTGGGGGCAGCTGTGGTAACTTAGGGGAGGTGTAGATTTATAATCCCACCCAGTCAAAGTGCTCCGCAGCAGCTCACACAGGACAGGGGGGGGACTCTCCACAGGAAAACCGTGAGACGGAATGATCAGAACCACACAACAGACGCACAAACCAAGGGGGATAGTCATATACTTTGATACTCCGTTAATTACTCATGCGATGTGATGCAGATGTCTGGGGGCTTCGTCTGAAACTTTGTTAGACGCTTCCAAGGGAGACAAACACTTTAGGAGCGGTAGGTGAAAACCAGATGCATTTATTATTTATAGATATATCAGTTTATGTTCTGTCGCCGATTCCTGTCAGCTTTCTCCTGATCAGAAACTGAGAGGGGTTGTCAGATTTTTGTGTCCTAGATGCCAGTTAAGAGATTGGCCAAGAAACAAGGTGGTTATAACAGTGGATATAAAAGATCTTTTGTTATTACTGGTAAATGATTACATGCTTTACATAGTTTATGTTCATCTCGTATCTGTTGAGAATTGTGGACTTTTCCTTAGTTACCGTGACGCATTAATTACCAGCGGTTCAAAATATAATTCATCCATCCATTTTCCAACCGCTTATATGATGGACCGGGTTACAATTCATTGTTGTTAAGAAAAACACATAAAGAGGACTTTGGATTTGATTGTAACTAGAGAACTAGCCCAGTGTGTTTCAACATGCTTGTTTTATTGTTGACTGAAGAAAAACGTTTTTCAGGGGAAATCAGGAACACAATGTTAGGATGCAGACTGAATTCTTTTTTTGTCGAAATGCTTCAGAATTTCGGAATCAGTGAAAAAAAAAACCTTATACGTGAAACGTATCGGACGTTCAAAACTAGTGAATGAAAGTTAAATAGGACAAGCAATTGTCAATCAAAGGCAGATAACACGTTTGCCTCTCAAACCCGCTATGTACTGGGACTAAGGGGGGAAAGCCAGTGCAGAGACGCCTGGCTCCACCATCTGTGCACCATTATAAGTGCTTGTTAGAAGTCTAGAGAAGCCGACGGTAACGTAGTCTCACAATGCGAGAGTGAACTTTCTTTACTGTCACTCTCTTCAAATATATACAGGGATTTTGAATCTACGGAAACTGTTACTTTTAGACGCTTAAATGTGACTTTTCAACCTAGTCTCCTCTAGATGTGACGGGAACTTATGTTGCTCTTGCATATTATAGAAAAAGAGTCATGAATCTTGCGCTGTTGATTGATGTAAACATCCGAAAATGACTTTATCCAGAGGAGCCTAACCTTGCCTCCCCCTTTCTGTTCTTTTCTTAGCCTCCCCGACCGGCGGAGGCCCCCATCGTGTTGCCTTTTGTGGGGTTGCGGAATGCGCTTGGAGATGACCTCCTCCACCCTGTGCGTTTTGCTGGCGGTGGTGTGCCTGACCGCCAGCGGGATGTGTCAGATTAACGGCACCGACGGCCCCGTGACCGGGCGCTTCAACGGCTCGGTGAAGATGCGCCCGCTGGCCCCACCTGCGTGCGAAAGCAACACGTCCATCAAAAGCTATGCAAAGTACATCAACACCTTCTTCTCCTGCATCGTCTTCGTCGTCGGCCTGGTGGGCAACGCCACCCTGCTGCGGATTATATACCAGAACAAGTGCATGAGAAACGGGCCCAACGCGCTGATCGCCAGCCTGGCGCTGGGCGACATCATCTATATCGTAATCGACATACCAATTATCGTCTACAAGGTTGGTTTGCCGTCCTCACCAGAGGCGGATTTGTCGTTTCTGGGGCCGCACTAAAAAAATCACCCCCTTCCCCAAAAAAAGACTAAAGAAATAGCGATTAGAGTCAGAAGATCGTAGCTATAGATGGCTGATTAGCAAAACACGCCACATCAGCTTCTCCTGTTTAATATTTAGTGTAGCTAGTGATTGTTTCTGGACTATACCCCTCTCCCAAACCTCGGGGGTCCCAAGTAAATGAGTTTGAGTGGTATAATAAACACTGTCGCTGGACCTCACGCATCCAATTACGCAAGTCTGTGGGATACTGTATAACGAATATTGGACATTAATACCTAACAAAAGTTTTCTCGGCAATACAGCTTCGATTGTCACATCCGTATGCCGGTAACACTACTTGATGGGGCACAAATAAAGTAATATTACATTATAGTAATGTATACCATTACTTACGTATATGTGTTAATTAACCATAAACTAAGACTTAGTTACATACTGATCTCATGTTAATTCATGAATGAACCGTGATGCATGTTTTCTCAAGCAGTTACCATATTTGTTACGATATGTGTTCATTCTGTAAATCTTTATGAACTACTGAAGGAACATAACACAAGTGAAATACTGATCTCATGTTTGTTTATCATTAATGAAGCATCTTATATATTAAATCATATCTCGAGTAGCAACTGTATTTGTCCATGATTCGTTTATAATTTGTACTTCAGTATTAACTGAGTTATTACTAAGTATTTGTGCCCCATCATGGTAAGTGTTCCTCGTCTGCCTTATACCCTCCTTATGTTTCCTGCCCTTCACGGCGTCTCCTCCCCGCGTGCGCTGAGTGTTACGGGAAACGTGCGGCTGAGATTTTTGTGTGCGTCACTCTTCGACTCGAGTCAGCAGGCTTTTCCTACTAGTATTTAAGGTATTACAGTGCACCTTCATGGGTAAACGTGTAAAAAATGGAAAGTGTTTATTTTTTTTATTTTTTTTTATTGAGAGATTTAATTTAAACGTTTTAAATGTATTGCCTGTATTGTTGAGTTGTACTTCACCCGCGTTTAGGTTCCGATCTTGATAGAGTGGAGTTTGCTATACTGCATCAGAGCAATTAAACTATAATTCTACTATAAATTTAGCTCCATAACAACTGGGCCTATCCCCTGACCGATAAGCCACAAGTTCTAATTAGTCTAAATAGAAGTCAACAGATAAACTGATTGCCTTGATAAAACAAATGTAATATTAGACCTATGTGTAATTATCTACAGCGAGGGAATCACTGTGCGTTGTTTTATTGGATGGACAGACGGTAAATTGGCATGTTTAGTGTCAGGCAGGTTCTCCACAGCCCCCTTCTGCCGCATGACCTCAGAGGGACTGTGGTGCATCACTGAACACCCACCCCCTGCTCCACCCCGATTTTCCTCGTGTTCCCATCACTGCCCCGGCCCGATTTTTCTTGTACCTCTCCCAGAAGTGTTCAGTTCTGATCGGTCAGTTTGGCTGAAAATATTAAAATAGAAAAACAATAACATACATTGAACTATAAAAATGCTTTTTCCGGAAATGAGAAAGTATAAAATAACGGTGTCTTGTTTCAAAAACAATATCTCTAACACCCCCCCCCCCCCACCACCCCCCCACACCAATCCAGGCAGGCCAGCGTAGCACCAGGACTGTTGATGTGTCTCCATTTTTGTTGCCCCACACCCAGTGTTGCTCCTGATTAACCTCCCCCCCCTCGCCACCCTAAAGCTTTGGCCCACTTGGGCGGGCCTGTTTCGCTTCTTGACTGCCAGTCCCTGTACTGGGAAAAGCCAGTGGCTGAAGTCCAGCTGGATCCTGAAGCAGACTCAGGAAGGAATGGCTGCCCCTTGATTGGCTCGGGGTCATTTGTAACTCAGCAGAGGACGTCTCACCGTAAGAGGCCCTGTGTATCCGTCCTGGCTGTCTCCTGTAGCCTGTTGACTCACACCATGACAGCAACATAAACCTCTTAGCCATCGCAGATACTTGTGAGCCCCATTTGGAAACAGCCATGTACATTAGTCAGGGAAGGTCCTTAGGACGACAGATAAGGGCTAGCTAAACTGTGCTCATAATCAGTGTCCCAGAACAGGCCGTACTGGGGAGACACTACCCAGAACTCACAACTGTTACAGGGTTCATTCGCAAAGCAAACATTCGTACCTCATTGATTTATTAATCTATACAGGCTGCGCTCCACTTGCCTAAAACCAACTTAAGTAAATCTGGATTTACGAACAAAATAGCTGAGATAGTAGAGTGTACAGAATGGCTAACACAAAAAGGCAATGTACGCCAATACGTACATTTAAACTTTTCATTTATTTAATATGTGCTATTTATTATGTTCTAGTATACTCAGTACATTCTAATACATTTTTAGTAAATTTTTGGATTATGTGGTCTTTGCTATATGGTGTCTTGAATGGTATGGGAAGGAAAATCTGACTTCAACATACGAAATTCGACATACGTAAACTTTAGCAGAATGGATTGCTTACGTCAGTCGAGAGCTACCTGTACATCATTTCTACTTATTCACTCTCTACCTGACCAGCAAGTAACATAGAGATCCACATGAGTTTATAACCCAAATGGGGAATGTTCATGTCCCAGGAGGGGCTACTGTTGTACCTTAGAGTCATCTGAATTGCAGTGTCCGCACGTCACGCGGGCTGGTGCACTTGGTTCTCCGTAGCGTGCTTGGGCCTCAGTCTTGTTTTCTCTCCCAGCTACTGGCCATGAGGTTTCCGTTCGACGACAAGCCATTCGGCCTCTTCCTGTGCAAGATGGTGCCGTTCATCCAGAAGGCATCTGTGGGAATCACTGTCCTCAACCTCTGCGCCCTGAGTGTGGACAGGTACCGCAGCTCCGCCGGACGTGCCTTCAGGTCACAGAGCGATTCTCGCTTCACGTGGTGGGAGGTGGCCTGAGCGGTTTAAAACAGTCTGAAGTATTTGTATAAGGATTTTAATGTAAGCACTTAGGTATTTACTCTTCTTCCGTGAACCTAAAATTTAAAGTAATATTGTTTGTTTAAAATTTAAACTGAATTGTTAATGAAAAAAAAAATGTTTTAATGCTGCCTTTGGTACATTTATGTTAATGTTTATGTTCAAAATATATTTATATCCTTTTAGCGAGGCAGTACAGCTGCCAGTCGTAACTAAACAGGCTTAGAGCGCGTCGGCAGGGACAAACGGGACAAAGTGGTGATGAAAGTGCTGTGAACTTTGCTGGGATTGAACCGATTTCAGCGTTTTTCGGTTTCAACGTAAATGTTCACGTGATTAAAAGCAAAGTGTGACAATTCTGGCATTAGACAGATCAATTGTAATTCTTGCTCTTGTTCTCTCATCATGTACTTTCTAACTCATTTTAGTTTAAAATGTAGTATATTTTTATTGTGTACGATAAATAAGGAACAATATATAAATACAAATATATAAGTACAAATTATATTGTACATCACAATTACATCTGTTAAAGAAATGTATTATTTTTAAAAAATTCTATTTAGATTTAGTGAGAAATTAATCTGTCGTATTACGTTTTCTTTGGGTATAGAAGCTTAAAACCTACAGAATATGGATAATGGCCACCCTACGTAAGACGCAGCCTGGCTTGACTTCTGAAACTAAAGGTCTTCGCTCTACGTGCACGATGGCAGAGGGAATGTACCTCAAAAAGCTGATATGGAAATGTAGGGGGCGTGTCCTAAGGGGTCCCTGCACTTCCATTGGTCACAGATACAGAGCCGTGGCTTCCTGGAGTCGCGTACAAGGAGTCGGCATCCCCGTGGTGACGGCCATCAAAATCATCTCCATCTGGGTCCTCTCCATCATCCTAGCCGTGCCCGAGGCCCTCGGCTTCACCATTGTCAGCTTCAACCACAGAAACGTCAGCTACAGGACCTGTATGCTGAAACCAAATTCCACGTTCACGCAGGTATGCTGGTTACACGGGTACATCAGCTAATTCCGTCTAGGTTTTGGGAACCCAGGATGCCAGGAATCTAGTCCCTTAACCATTGCACCATCTGCTCTGGCAGTATATTTTAGCTTGTAATTTTATTTAAATATTTTATTCTAGTATGCAATATTTAAAGGCATGTTATGTGTATCTATAACATAAAGGTAGTGGTTTTACACTCCATTAATATTGCATCAGTTCTGATCCATTAACACTGGCCTTTTGCACAGATAGGCTCTGTTTTAAACAGAACATGACATACCACTTCAGTTCTGCTTAAGTGTAGAGTATACTAGGCAGGATCTGGGCTGGTCCTCCCAGTGCACTGGTGACAAAGATTCTGGGTCTCCCATAATGCACTGCTGTGAAGTAAGCCTTTGGGGGGGGGGGGGACCTCGCCCTCCTGCTTCCTGTTGTATTAATCCCACATCGCGGGTGGCTGAAAAATGGTCCGTCCAGCTCTAGAAATAGCGGCGCTTTAGAAAACGGGAAGGGGCGGTGTTAGGGAGGTGGGGGGGATCTTCTGAATGAATTATTAGGAAGGGCCGGTTTTGTGTGGGGGCAGGTGTGGAGGAAATGTCACAGCATGTTGTTACCAGCCTGACACGGGAAGCATCACGCCCGCCAGCACTCTGCAATAACAGATGAAATT
The DNA here is from genome assembly GCA_026781145.1 of Hippopotamyrus pictus. Classification (NCBI taxonomy): domain Eukaryota; kingdom Metazoa; phylum Chordata; class Actinopteri; order Osteoglossiformes; family Mormyridae; genus Hippopotamyrus; species Hippopotamyrus pictus. The sequence goes on along the minus strand of JAODLC010000037.1, from coordinate 144,189 downwards.
TTACCCGGGCCAGCTGTGCAATAACATATCTCTGCGACGGACTTTGGTACTTCCCGATGGTGTTATCTCTTAAACACGTTTTGATGTGTGCCGGCAAAGTAGAAGTCCTCTCTGTAAATGTACCATATTTTACGGAAATCTGTTAATCCTAAATTAAGATATAAACCCTATAAACCCTAAATTTCCTTCTGGAAAAATAAAGTATCTCTCTCTCTCTCTCTCTCTCTATCTATCTATCTAATCGGAAACAGAAATTGTTACAGATTTTACAGCTTCCTGTGCAAATCACAGTTTTAAAAAAAAAATCACGTTAGACGGTTATAATTGACACAACAGCATGTGGCTCCTCTGCCAGTTATCACCTGCAATGCTGTGTCTCCAGTTTTATACAGATGCCAAGGATTGGTGGTATTTCGGCTTCTACTTCTGCATGCCCCTCGCCTGCACGGCCGCCTTCTACACTCTCATGACTTGCAAGATGCTCCACCACAGGAATGGAACCCTGCGGATAGCTCTGAGCGAGCACCTCAAGCAGGTGAGACACCATACCTCCATGAGAAGACCCAGACCACCTTCGCTCTCCCTGATGTAGTTGGAAGTAGTGCCGTTTCTGGGGCACGTGGGTTGTAGTCCCGCTTCTGGACCACCTTTTCTCCCATAAATGTGTATTTTTTTTTTGGATCCCCGTGAACACCATTTAATCCAGACGTTGTTGTCTTTCAGCGGAGGGAGGTGGCCAAGGCTGTCTTCTGCTTAGTTGTCATCTTTGCCCTTTGCTGGTTCCCCCTTCATCTCAGTAGGTTGCTGAAAAAAATGGTCTACATTCAAGAAGACAAAAATCGGTGTGACCTTCTTAAGTACGTAGTCCGTTCTTCATCTGGTCACCGATCACATAGGTCATTTTCTTTTCCTCATAATGTGAAATATGAATATAAGTAAGTAAGTAAGTAATCTTTATTTATATAGCACCTTTCACAGGCAAAAGCCACAAAGTGCTTCACAACATAGTAAAATAAGTAATAAAAGACAAAAAAAAAAACAAAGAATAGGGTCTGTATGTATATTAATGTGAGCAGTTACATTGTTTGTCATTACTAATGATGGTTGTAGATGTTCAATCAGCTTATTCCACCTCTACTTCAGCTTCCTGTTAATCCTGGACTACTTCGGCATCAACCTGGCCACTGTGAACTCCTGTATCAATCCCATCATCTTGTATTTCGTCAGCAAGAAATTCAAGAACTGCTTCAAGGTTAGACCTCCCCTTTAACTTTGCCGAACACAAACACCACTTTCCCCTTTAATCATCTGGGGCAAGAAAAAACAGCAAAGAAAGAAAATCCAAATACCCTTCCCCCCCATGACCCCCCCCCCCCCCCCCCCCGCCGGAGCCCGATGGCTCGGAAGATTGAGGCTGGTACTGATGACATTTCTGCAGGAAAACGTAAGCCGGCACTGTGATTTACGAGCTGGCTTTTCGGAAGGGGTCATGGCCTGCATGTTTCAACGGAGGACCCGCGTGGGAGGAAAAGAGGGCCTCTTTCGGGCTGGAGAGGGGGGCAGTCTGCCAAACTTTCACAGCACTGTCAGAAAGAGCTGTTCCCTGCTACCATCGACATGGCACTCGCAGCGATTAAAAAAAAAAAAAAAAGACATACTTTTTAAAATTACTGATTCATCTGCGGATGACTGAATACCGTTTGCAGACTTCATATACATATTTACCACAGTCTACACCCATTTGATTCACATGGAGCCACTGTATTTAAAAAAAAAACAGGTTTACATTTGCAAGCTTGCAGCAAATGCGACGAGGTGTTGGACGTAACAAGGAAGTTACTGATGAAAATAGCAGTTATTACAGTAATTACTCCAACAGTAATGGCTGAACTTTGGTGTCTATCATTCATTTTGAATTGTATATTTATTGCTATTTTTTTCCCTTTTTTGCCTGTAAAACGTTAGAAATCCTATGGATTGAAGTAGCAGTGGTATATTTAGTCAGTATGGCTCGGTAAGGGTCATTGACTTGAGGCTGGATTGCCTTTTTAATCGTTATCGTTCCGTCTGTTTGAGGCGAACTCCTCCAGTCACATAGGTCATCTGCTGTTTATAGTAGAGGTTTATATTTTTGCTGGGGTCGCTCTGATGGATTGAGAAAGACACCGATGCTTAAACACATAACATCCCCAGTGGAGAACGGGATGTGGATTCCGGACATGTTCACCCTGCGGAAAAAAAAAACGCGGCTTTAGTCCAATTTATACAGTAAATAGATATTGCGGAAAATGCATTAATGAGGTCGGTGACTGGATCTGACTGCCATTTATAGTAGAACGAAGCTAAAGTTGCGTCGAGTGTTAGGACTCTGGGTTCCTTGCGTGTTTGCTTTAACGTCCATCTTCCTCTGTCTCTGGTAGTCCTGCCTGTGCTGTTGGTGTCACTCCCCAACCCTGGCCAACAGCACGGGACCTCTGAATGGGACGAGCATCCAGTGTAAGAACCAGGAGCCCAACAACCACAATACAGACCGGAGTCTGCGCAAGGACAGCGACAACTGAGCTACTGGCTGGCCCCCCCATCCCCCCACACCAAAATCCCTGCCTTGCCCCCCTGTGAAGTGTATCTCACCAGGCTCTGTGTGCAAGAAGCCGGCACTGAACTTCACTTTAAAGGACGCCGGCCCTTTAAATGGCAGAGACTCTCAGGTCCTAACGTACCGACACCCAAAGGCGGGTTTGGCGTGCGCCGTTCTCCTGGGCGCTTCACCCCACAAATGCCCCCAAAGCTCAGCGGAACTGTTACTTTAATTTTTGTCGGGTGGGTGATTCTGGGACACGATGCGGCACAGCGACACCTGCAGGATTGGCGTTGTATATGCAGGGATGACCAGAGAATGGCCCAGGCGAGGCGCGGCAAGGTCACATCTGAGCCTTGTGCCCCTCCCATCCCCCCACGGTGGGGGAGGAGACTCGTGGGGGTCCCACAGAGCAGCCTGAGGGTGGGGTTTACAGTCTACCCTCTCATCTCATAAGCTGCCAGCAGTATGAAGAGAACAATCTTAAGTACTTACCTGTAAGTACCGTTAAATAAACGTATGCATCACTTATGGAGGCTTTCTTATCCATGGATGGCCATTAACATGTAGATCTCATGTATTTTACCATATTATTCTTTGGATTATAGCCTTGTATTTAAAGCTCTTTATATGAATATTGTAATACGTCGTCTCCGAACACCTTGTATTAACATTTAAATAAGTAAAGTGTTTTTTGTCTTTTTTTTTTATTTAAACGAGAAGGTGACAGTTTTACCTTGATAACCTTGTTGAGCCAAATCTACGGATATATACTTTATGATGTTTACAGATGCGAGATGGCGGAATAGTTACTCAGACTGATAAATAAGCACGTGGGATGCCATATTCTGTTTAACGAAAGACTATATGACATGAAATGTATTAACCCGACATACAGGAAAGAGCAAGTCAAAAAAGCATAAGTTTAGTAAGATTTAGGGAGGAAGAGATCAATATTATGAATGTGAAGCTTATTTACCTCCCACTGTGAATGTGTACTAAAAAGTGAATATGTGTATATATTTTAGCTATTAGTGTAGTACTTTGTTTTCTGGTTTTTTAATGTGCTACAGATTGTGAGTCCTTAACTAACTGTGCTGCTGAGTAACTAATACTGCGGAATAATGTTGTTTTGATAGCCACAGTCATCACCTGCTGCAGAAAGCAAGTAAACAGCCCCATGTCCGCATCTGACATGTGTATTTCATTGCTGAAGGAGCTCTGTGCGTCTCTGCTGAAGATCATTACACCCCACCCAATCTGAGTTCCCACAACTTTTAAGACCGTTCCACTTCTTCTCAGACTTTTTCGGCTCACAGTTTGGGCTAAAATGTAAACATTTATCCTTTCGAAACGCTTGGAATTATCTTGACCTAACTTAGAATCGTGCTGCGATGATTAATACACTGATTGATGAGATACACAAAAACGCTTCTAATATATGTTTTGGGAATAATTATGAGTGTTTTTGTGTACTAAATATTTCATTGTCCAATTTCTGTATCTGGATTTTTGGACTGTAAAACATTTAATTGGGGCTAGTGTCATTCTCTACGCTGTTATCAAAGATTTATATAAAACTGGTTTGAAAGTTGCTTTCAAACAAACAAATATCGGTTCCAAGCATAAAGAGCAAACAATAGTTTAGTTCAGGTGCACTTTCAGGAAATGACATCACATAATGAATTCACTGAAATAAAGTCATTCTGAACGTTTTCGTAGAAATGTGCAGTTGCAGTCGCCCGAATGAATTAACCCATTCAGAAATATCCGGAACAGGCTTCTGTCCGCCACTGAGAAACGCCTCTTGTGGGAGAGGTGGCTTATTCTGCTTCCTGAGAAAGTACCCTCTCCGTGGGAGCGATTTCAGACACACTGAGACCTTCTTGGCAGCCCAGCGTCTGGGGTCACGCATGTCAGCCGTGAGGATGTGAATTACTTACAGAGACGTGGGAGGGAAACATTTGTGTGACATATGCTGAGGGCTCGACGGCCGCTGTGTAAACACTTTGACCACCACAGGAAGTGCTCTCAGTGGGTAGGAGATCCCGCGGTCAGCGGAATTAGTGTGATGTGATGTGTGAAAAAAATCTTGAAAATTATAAAAGAACATGATTTATTGGCAGTAAGGGTGGTGAATTAAAAGAAACCAACAATAGATTGTTAGTTTTTCCTGCGAAGCTGGAAAAAAAAAATATTTACAATGTATTTAACAAAAATAGGTGTTTCTGATATGTGCATGAACTGTTCCAGTAAAATTAGTTTTATCCTCCTTGAAGGTCAGATGTTCTAGCAGGACAGTGAGAATGAACAGCTCTTTGGTCTTATGGACTCTAGATTTCTTTCCCAAGGCACTGGTAGTATACAATTACAAATGGAAAAACTAGTGAGAGTAAATCAATGTGCTGTTTATTAACATGTGCGTCACAGATAATAACCCTACAAGGTTGAGTGAGGGAGAGGCCAGTGGCAGACATCTTGCTTGGAAACTGAGAGTGAATTACAGGCAGGAAGCCCCTGACAGACATCTTCATCGGGTTGCGCCCCGCAGCTTCAAAAACCGTATGGAAGTCCGTGACTGCAGGAGATGCAGGAAATCCATGGCGGACATCTTACTTGGCATCTGAGAGCGTATCACAAGCAGGATGTGGATGGCAGCACCTTTTTCAGGGGTCCTGCAGCAGGAGACCTGGAACTTGAACAGGAAGCCAGTGCATTACACATCCTTAACTACTGTACCAACTGCTTACCATTAAAACACAGGCCAGTCTTTCCCCTGGGCTCAGAAATTGACGTAGCTAAGCACAGAGTGAAGGCCTTGCGATGCGGGAACGTTGAAAGTGGCCCAACATAATGTTCTCCTTCCCTCTTTTTTCCTAATGCAAAAATAACGGATATCCTTTTCCTTTGAGAAGCCTAGTCAGGTGCGTAACGAAAACAATGCTTTAACCTCCCCTGTCAGGCCACGAAGACGGCATCGTCGGTTTGCTGGATGTCCGAGACATTCGGTCACACAAATACCTAAGTATATTTCTGTAGGTTTATTAGCCAAGGAACACACTTAATATCTAAAGAAGTATCACTTCCTCAATGGGTCATTTATAGAAACTGGATATATTTACACAAATTTATCATCTCACAGTCATGACATTCAGTAATTAACAATAATATTGTACATGTAATTTGGTTTTGGCAAATGCTATTATCATGGAAGACTAGCAATACTATAGGACATGGAATTGTTTCATAACGATAAGCAAAACATTTTCCTAGCAAATCTCCAATTAGAGATCATACCTAATATACCTAAATATTGTCAGAATTTCATTGAAGATGATAAATTTTGGCTAATATTAGCATGCCAGTTAAAACTGGCTAGGACGCTTGCTTCAGGAAGAGAGTAATTTTATCATGTTCCTAAAAATAATGTTTGTGAAGCTCTTTGACCAGTATTGGTGTGCAAATCTTGAATTCCTTTTCTAATTGCATGTGACAAAAGTAGAAAATACAATTTCTGTCTTATTGAAAAATGTGACGGATCTTTTTCAGATCACGAGATATGCTGTTTTTGTCTTTTGGGATAAGGGGTCGGCTTTAATCCTTAGGAATTTAGTGGGAAAATCATTTCTTGCCAGCGTTAAAGCAAGTTGAACTTCAGGGCAAGCAGCAGAAAGACAGACACTCTACAAAATTCTTTATATAGAAATGATTTTGTAAGCCAATGACTTTTTTTGGTGGTAAAATATTTCAAAAAGCAGTCACGTGCCAAGAAAAGAAGGCAGTGAAATCATCTCTGTACGTGCGATCGTGTTTTATACCGTCGCTATACTACGTTAACTCATAGTTTATCGTATCTTTTCAACCAGAGTGGAGAAGGTGAGGAGCATCACTTCTTGAAAAGAACCATCGAGATTTTTGCGCGAAATGCTGACATGCCTCGAAGGGCGAGCTTGTTGTTACTGCAAGCAACTTGGTAAATCAATACAGTACAGCAACTGATAAAGTATCCCTCTAACGCAGGGGAAAATTATAGCAGGTTATAAAGCATATGGAAGTGCACTGCAGCAGATCCCATTAGGATTTTCCGTCATTACATGCTAAACTGTATCCTTCCAAGCCTTAATGTATCTGTTTTACGCTGCAAGCAGCAGTAATGTAATTGGTATTGTTTAAAAGGTATTTCACTCTATTGCATATCTCGGCTACGTAACGGAATATACCGATCTAATCGTACTACTGCTGCAGTCCATAAACTCTGCAGTTTGTTTTGCCGACCCTGCAGGGTCAGAGGTCCAGTACCCTGCCCGTTTTCTGGGGCGTAGAATAACCCCCGTGCTCCCAGTGTGCAGCACACGGCAGGTCAATGGGCCGATTAGCAGGATTAGCGGTTTCTGCTGGGCAGGCGATTGCCGATTACGTGCTCCATTAGGCTGCATCGTCACTTAGCCGGACAGCTGTTACGTGTCATCTAGCAGGTCACGTGACTGTGCTTGGGCACCACCCTTCAGATCGCGGTAGCGAACCTACGATGAGACTCCAGCATTTCTAACTTAAAGACTTAACTGAGCTGCGTGGCAGAAGCGATAGTGCCCAGCCCCCTACAACAAAATTCAGCCTGAAAACAGCTGACATTTTCTCTCTCCCATGTTTTTAATTATGCTGCTGAGTATGTCCAGTAATCAGCTTGATTGCCTGCTCTCATTTTCATATAATTGTACAAGGAATGAATCATTGTATTGTTCCCATCTGTGTAGGGTGAGCTGACTGGACGAAGTTGAATTAACCTGATCAGTTCCATCTCCACGGTGATTGATTATTGGCCCTAAGCCAACCGGGCCTCAGTTAATGGAATCCAGCTGACCGTTCATAGGAGGCCGTCCTTATTCTGGTTTAAGTGTGGTCCTTTGGGTAGGCAACAGGAGAACAGTGGCAGATGACGAATTAGGTATTTTGTAGAGGGTGAGGTGGGATTTAGTAGGCTAATGAAATACTAATTTTCAGTGTTCTGCTTGTGGCTGACCTTTGTCATACAGCATGCTAAACTGCTGCTTTTGTATTTTTTTTCTACTTTAGTGACGGATACTCTTAGCAGTGATTACACATTGTGAAAATGCACCCAGTAGAGCAGGGGTGGGTAATCTTATCCACACAGGGCTAGGGTGTGTGCAGGATTTGACAGTGGGGGGGTGCCTGAACATCTGCCAATTTTCTTCAAACCAGTGAAAATGCCCCCATTTTGTGCCCCTCTTGGATAACCAACAATCAATTGCCTTTCATTCTATGCACGGTGCTGACTGATACTGTTTCAGCAGGATAGATGCACTAAATGGGCACCCTCAATAATTACAGGGATTGGCCATATAAGCCACACCCATTGCTGGCATACAGGTGTATAATTAAGCACACAGTCACGCAATCCGCAGCATCAAACACTGGCAGCAGAGTGGGTGGTCAAACAGAAGAGGTCAGTCAACCGAGGACCGTCATTGGACACCACTGGACACCTTTCCAACCAATCAGTTCTCCACTTGTCTGTCCTGATATTGCTTCAGAGTGGTCGGCCACACATGCTCACAGAAACGGACCTGATCACCCAACATCAATAATGGAAGGCCTTCCCAGAAACGTACAGGCTATTATAGCAACTAAGGGTTAGTCAGCTTCATATTAATACCCATTGATTCAGAATGAGATGCTGGACAAGCTGGTGTCCACATACTTTTGTCCATATAGTGCATTTAGACGGCTTCAGTGATGATTCGTTCTGGCGCTAAGATCTGCAGTTACGTTCAACTAGTTCTCATTGGGACTTCAGATGCCTCTCAGGCCTGTGGTATGTTAGTCTGCTGTCCATGTTAGCGAAACTTCACGGGCGTGTTACAGCATGGGGCTAATGTAGGGTACCTGAACTGACTTCACAACAAAGATCTGAAAAACGATCCTTGTTTTTCCACTCCGCGTTACGGTGGATCGCCACAGTAATTGCTCTCTGGTGGACACGCAGGTCTTTTCATTGCTGCTGGGGTATTGCTACTCTGTTAAACCAATAAAAAAAATCAGCTTGGATTGCACTGCCTGTTAACGTGTTCAGGAGTTAGCAACCCATCTGAAGCCCGCATGCAGCCTCTGTGCTAGAACTCTGGTGGCTAATTGTAACAATTAATTTGTTTAGATTGTGTAACTTATTATAAATTATATAAGTTATATAACTTTAATAAGAGGTGCAATAATGTATTCATATTAACAATATTTTTGTCTTATTTCTAATTAAGATTAATATATTTACCACTTCTCTCCACAGCTATTTACAGTAGAATGAAAGGTTATAATTTACATGCACTTTCTGGGACTTGAACCCACAAACTTTGCCACACACTATTTGTTGAGCTATAGTAGATAATATATAGATATATGTACCTGATATAACTCAGATTTAAACAACTGATTTTAAAAAACTTTTGTTGTCCTTGTGTGGAGAATGTCGTGCCTGCGATCAGAAGGTTGCTGGTTCAAATCCCAGGGTTGGTTGAGTGGTTTGACTATTGGGCCCCAAAGTGAGCTCCTTAACATCAACTACTCCATGGACTGGCTGACCCAGCTTGCTTAAAAATGTACATGGTATTAAATAAAGGTATCTGGTAAAAAAAAACATGCAAATTATTATATATGTATTACACAGCAATTTATTATATGAATAAATTGCTGCATAATCCACAACACCTAGATACCCTTTGCTGTCCTGCGATATCCCACTGAAGTTATCACTTAAAAAAAACATTTTTAGTGAATCACTAAGTAGATATTCATTAACTGGACCGATTGGTCAGCTGAGTTCCTGAAATACTGGAATGTGTCAGTTATATTAACCCCTTATGGTTTATGTGCTAATTTAGTACTGGCCATATCATTGATAGCTTTTATTTGTCATCTTGGTGGGACAATTTTTAAGGTAAATCAAAACCCTGTATGTCATGCAGTGGCCAGTTACTCCTACTCTGAAACATGAAGAAGATAAAAGACATATTTTTCAGGAGATTGTTTTTAAAAATTAACCGAGGGGAAGATAAGCATTGAAATCATAGAGTTATAAAAACATTGCAAGATAAGCACTTGCTATACATAACTCTTGTATGTAAGAAATGTTTTGCATGTCGTAGTTTACAGCAAAGGAGGATACCGTCTGTTGCAACAGTTTATGTAACTTGTCTCCGATCTGCAGCTGTCTCTGGGTAGCTATATACACAAGAGCACCTTACTTTTTCTGCCCAGTCATCACAGAGAAGGAGAGCTGGTACATTATCCTATAACAACAGAACAATGAATTTAGTTCTCAACATTTTCCTGAATAGCGCACCTACCCCATAATACATCCACGTGTCTTCCGTATACCCCGTGCCATTGGTTCAGTCTTTGGGCAGAGCTGAACCCGATATCACGCTCTGCAGCTCACTGTAGCTAAGAGCCCAAGTGATTGCACGACTATAGTGAGTCCATTTCTTATTCATAAAATCCGAAAGGAAGTATTCAATATTCATGAACAATCTGTACTACAAACAATGGATATTCTCTTCAAAGGGGCAGTAAATTAAGTCAACGGAAACTTTCAACAGCTGTAGAGATGTGTCTTTCTCCACTGCACCCCATATCTCCCATATCTACAGAGGGATCATTTTGGTGGTGGTAGTGGGGGTTGTAAATAAAAATGCAGTTAAGGAAGAGGGAGTGTGGAATAAGTTATCAATAGTACACCTAACTTGCTGGTTTTCTAGAGTCAGCCCTGGAGAAATGCTTACATGCATCTATGCATGGGTATCATTAGCCACTAGCATTTTAGCCCAGATGCCAGGCAATCCTCAAGTAAGCTTGACTTAACCCCGGATCTTTTCATTAGCTAGAAACTCCCCTGTTCTGTGTATCACTGTTTTCATTTGCAACACAATATACTTAGTCCCTGATGACATTAGGGAGAACTTGTGCACCACCCCACAGTTATTTTGCACACAAAGACAACCGCTTTCCTAATCACGTCTAAAGCTAAACGGGACCAACATGGTAATGGGTTCCTTGTTTATGAGAATCCATGGGTTACGAGCATGAGAAGTTCTGTTGAGAGATTTAGTAGGAGCGAGTTAAATTGAGAGTTCTCGCCATTGACCCCAAAGTCATCCCAAAGCCTTTATTTTTGGCTGTTGGGCTTCTAGGTCATTTTCTGGCACTTACGACATTTCCAGTAAAAGAACATTTTGTCCTCCATGATCTGTATCAATGTCCATTCATTTCAAATTTGTTCCAATTAAATCCACAGCTTGAGTCAGGGTGTGTTGCCTTCAGATTGAAACATTGAATTGCAAATAAGTTATAATATTTAGGTAATATGTGGTTTAATAATTAATCCAATTAAGCTTAATATGTTTCAAGCAGGGGGCGGCACGGTGGTGCAGTGGTTAGCCCTGTTGCCTCACACCTCTGGGACCCGGGTTCGTGTCTCCGCCTGGGTCACATGTGTGTGGAGTTTGCATGTTCTCCCCGTGTCGTCGTGGGGTTTCCTCCGGGTACTCCG
>JAODLC010000037.1:86145-132951 GCA_026781145.1 Hippopotamyrus pictus | reverse complement strand
GTTGCTTCCGGGATAGGCTCCGGACCCCCCGCGACCCAGTAGGATAAGCGGCTTGGATAATGGATGGATGGATGTTTCAAGCATGTGTATTAACATTCATATATATTCGTATATGTATTTTATATGTCAATTTCAATTTCCCACATCAAATCACAAATCCATTAAATACTTGTTACTTCCAAGTGGAACAAAACAAAAATAAAACGTATACAATTCTTTACACAAATCATTATTTATCTGGCAGAGATGATTTAGTATTAAAAGCCCATTGCAATTTGACGAGAAGGGGCTTTTCTGCATTATTGATTTATACGGACATCTAGCGGTCACACCAGGTTTTCTGTCTCTGTAGTTTGTAACTTCTCAGAATGTGGACGTGGATAAGGTTTTGGTACAGCTCTGGCTGTAAAAAGAGGGAGGCATTATTTTTCTGGGTAGTCGAAAGTATAAGTCTAGTCGAACACTGTTCTTGATGCTACTTCGTCTATTAGACTAAGAAAGTTTGGATCACTCATCACTTTTCGAAACGGCATAACTAATAATACACAAGTAATACTTTTTGAATATTGTATGTGCAACCAACAATACAAGAATAACGTTGCGATTTTTTTGCATAAATCTTACTACCCGGCGAGGTGGAAAATAATTTAACTAGACTACAAATTCAGTTAAAGACAATGCTCGACGGCCGTTGAATGTGATTGACAAGGTTATTGTGCAATCGCAGTGCGTATCAGCCAACAAGGGCCTTCATTTATCCAATCATATACTCGCATGGGCGGGATTTTACGTTTCTTCGGTCACAAGGGCAGCGTCAACAGGAAATGAATGATACGACTGGCACTTTGGAAAGAGGACAGGAAAAAGTTATATACCACATGATCATGCCCCGCTGATAGTTTTACTTTAGCGCTAACAAGTATAATATATTGTAGTCAGATGTTTACCGTGACAGTTTGCGATTTATGTTTGTCACCGAATCGTGAATGACTCCAGGAAAACATGTAAATGTTATAAATTTAAGTTAGGTAAAGTGATATATTAAAGTGTCGGACTTCTGTTGGGACATCGCGATGCACTAAGTCTGGCGGTCGGTTTGTATTACATTTAACTTTTAAATGATGGTTAGCGTTACAGTGACTTTAGAGCAGGTTCAGTTCGAGAGGAACCGTAAACTTGGGTGTTGCATGGGATAAGTTGCGATCCTTTGCTCCTTTGAGTACCGGGAGAAGATGCCCTGTTCTTGCGGGAACTGGAGAAGATGGATACGGCCGCTGGCTGTGCTTCTGTACATATTATTACTGCTGGGGGTGCTGCCTCTGTGCATCTGGGAAGTGCAGAAATCCGAGGTGAGTTGCAGGCATGCACCCTAAACCATGTAATCGGTAACGATCGCATTAAGAACATCTTGTCCTTTAAAATACGCAAACGGGCACTGGAACATGACTGATGCACGCGAGCGTAACTTTGTCGGTCAGCCGCGTCACGGTGCTTTGCTTTCAGGTCGGCGTCCACAACAAGGCTTGGTTCATCGCTGCCATATTTGTGTTTATGACCATACCGATTTCTCTGTGGGGGATCCTTCAGCATCTTGTGCATTATACTCAACCTGAGCTGCAGAAACCTATCATCCGGTAAGCCATGTTATCCGACTCAGTTCATGGGGCATAATGAAATTAAATGACATGAAATGAAATTATTAATGTGTGCGGTGGCGTTGTTTGTGGTAGTAGGTGTGTTGTCATAATGCATCATTGTGCTCTGTGCCGGGACAAAAACACAAAGTTGTTTATTTTTCTTTTGGCAGGATATTATGGATGGTTCCGATATACAGTTTAGACAGTGTAAGTGACTCTTAAAGATTTTATAACTTTCAAATGCTGATGTTGAGTGTTTCCCCCTGTGTGTTCCCATCTCTTGTTGACTGAGCCTTGATTTTAATTAAATATTTTCGTTTTGTCTAAGTGATAAATACTCAGAACCGAGGTCTATTTTCAGTAGTTTATCTGGAATTCCTGAAGCTTGGAGACCTTGTCCTGTGACAGTGGTGTAGGATTTAGGACTTAAGTGTCTGCACTGTTTCCATGGTGATGTTTTTCTAAATTAAAGGCAGCACAGTCTCAAGTCACAAGACTGAGTGTCTCTGATTTAATTTGGGCCAAAACTGGAGAATATAACATTCCTCAGCCTGTGTTTTTGTCTTTTTTTTTTTTTGAGGCACAACTTAGTAAAAAGTTAAAATACATTTAAATTATTTTAGACTGAGATGGACTGCCCATCTCTGCAAGGTATAAGCATCCTACGATGGACTTTGTGTCACAACGAACCTACATTGGACGAGATGTTCTGCCAAATGTTTCAATGAATTACAGTATAACAAAGATACATGCATAGAGTCAAATGGAAAGATCCTCTGTAACATTGGCATGTTGACCCTTATGATGGCAGAAATGATTGTATCTGTGATTGCCATGTGCTTAACAGTTACCAAAAATGTGCAGTTTTTTTTCATATAACGGAGATAAGTGTTGTAATGGCTAGAAGTGTATTCTTGCTGTTTATAATGAGTTGTTCATTAAAAGTGTTGGTCGTATACTAATAATCATATTGGTGTTTGACCTTGTTTATGTTTGAATGGACATTAATTCATGCATTTCTGCTTGAAGTGGATTGCCCTTAAGTACCCCAGCATCGCCATCTACGTGGACACGTGCAGGGAATGCTACGAGGCCTTCGTCATCTATAACTTCATGACCTTTCTGCTGAACTACCTGGGCAAGCAATACCCCAGCCTGGTGCTGATGCTGGAAGTGCAGGAGCAGCAGAAGCACCTCCCCCCGCTCTGCTGCTGCCCGGCCTGGCCTATGGGAGAGTGAGTCTTCCTTTAGCCCCGCCTCCGTCTTCCCTGGTCTTTATCGGATGACCTGATCATTTGCCTTGTGGATTTCTACAGGGTGTTGCTGTTGAGGTGCAAGCTGGGAGTTCTGCAGTACACAGTTGTGAGGCCTGTCACTACCATCATAGCTCTGTAAGTGCATCTGGAAATGATTTTGGAAATGGTTTGTCAGTGGGTGGGTGCAGCCTTCAATCTGCTACACTACACAGGCAGGCATGGAAAACTGGCTCATTGATGGACTTGGCTTTGACCTTGACCACAATTTACACCTTGTTTTTAGCAACAAGCCCACTCTTTCTTTTTCTGTAATGTTAGTATGCCCAGGGGGGTTGGGTTTGTTTTCTTTCTTTCTTTCTTTCTTTCTTTCTTTCTCTCTCTCTCTCTCTCTCTCTCTCTCTCTTTTGCTTTCTTTCTCTTTCTTCCATTCATTTCTTCCTTCCATTCATTCTCTTCTCTCCTACTCTCTTTTTTGAATTATTCTGTATAAATGAGGCAGGATTTATTCTGTATAAATGAGGCAGGATTGTATCACAACACACCAATGTGAAGCACCTTGGGGTGACTGTTATGAAAGGCACTATATAAGAATAAATTGAATTATTGTTGATGATTTAAAAAAATATATTTGACACAATTTGACGTTATATTATTAAGGTTAAAACACTCGTCTTGACCTTAAAATGCTAAAAACATGCACTTAGGCAAGATGGCTTCTATAGCTTGTCCAGTTTGTGGGATTTTTGTGTGCGAGTGGCCTGCGTTGCATTAGTGTCCCAGTGCTCACCGTGCTGAACTGGGTAAGTGGTTATGGAAGGTGCAAGGCGGTCCTGACAAAGTAGCTAATTCACAATCACGGAACTTAAGTTGCAGGAAATGCTTTTAGTATTTTTAGAATTTCCATTCGAGTTGTTAAAAGGGTACAATGGAAAAGGGGGAAAATACGGAAGCGACAGTTTTGGACCGGAGTCCCTAACCATGCATCTCTATATCCTGTCAGGATTTGCCAGTTATGTGGCGTATACGACGAAGGAAACTTCAGCTCCAAAAACGCATGGACCTACTTGGTCATCTTCAACAATATGTCCCAGCTGGTATGTCTCTCACTCTAGTTGTGCTTGACTTTCAGTAGTCATGCAATACTACTTGAATTTGAATCTACGGTTCATATAACAAGTCTGTTAGAACATATGTTCAGAACATAAGGAAGGAATTGGAAACAACTTCGCAAACCACGGTTAGTACTGCATATGGGGTGTTCTTTGTCGAAATACGGGCTTCAGGAATGATCCATTTTCTTGTTGAAATGAAGTTTTCAGTGCATAAGCCAAAAGTGTCGATTCAGCATCAGTGCTTATTTGGGTTAAGATTTTTTCTGCACCTACACTAAAAATAGCAACCACATATTTATCCGGCACTTTTAATTACGTTAGTGTGGCATTCGAGCTGCGTGTGTTTGTTCTGGAAGCGGTACGAGGGTAGAACCTTCCATTTTGAGAACCTCGATGTGTGACACACAAGGCTAAATGGGGAGGAGGATGTATTTGGGTAAGTCGGTTCCTGTTGATATGCAGTGTGGAACCCGCGCCCGGCAGCGTTTGTGTGTACATATGTGTGAAGTATGAGTATGAGTGAATGTTTTTCTGAATTATGTTTTAAGAACCTGCTAATGGGATTGCACCAAACAGAGTTTCATTGTATGACATACAATGACAATAAAGAATCTACCTACCTACCTACATGTAACCGCTGTTCTCCCCACCCCTGCCTACTCAGTTCGCCATGTACTGCCTGGTGTTGTTCTATAAAGCCCTGCGTGAAGAGCTCCGCCCCATCCACCCCGTTGGGAAGTTCCTCTGCGTGAAGCTGGTGGTGTTTGTGTCTTTCTGGTAAGTCCCATGATTTTTTATTTAATTTTTTTTGGGGGAGCGGTTCTGGATAGTGCTGTTGTCCTGGTTGAACAATTTCAAGACTGTGATTTAGTGTACAAAGGACAATTCTCTGCCTGGTGGCCTGTGAAAGGACGATGTACATCCTGGTAACCGAATAACGTGTCTGTTAATCTTCGCTTTTGTTTTTTCTTTTTCCCTTTTCATTTTTTCAGGCAAGCTGTTTTTATCGCATTTCTTGTCAAGGTGGGCGTGATCTCAGAGTTGCACACGTGGGACTGGGACAGCGTAGAAGCCGTGGCTACAGGTCTCCAGGTGAGCACACAGATGGGCTGCCTGCATGTCGCGGGTCATGGGGACGCCATAAGATGACCGTACCCACGTAAAGCCGGAGTGTCACAGTCTGTCAGCTAACGGTCGATTTTAGCGTTAGCGCAGTTGGAGAATAACTCGGCAATGGTATTTTTCCCCTCTTTCCAGGACTTCATCATCTGCGTGGAGATGTTCCTGGCAGCTATAGCGCATCACTTCACCTTCAGCTACAAGCCCTACGTCCAGGACGGCGGCGAGGTCTCCTGCCTGGACTCCTTCATGGCCATGTGGGACATCTCCGACGTCAGGGATGATATATCGGAGCAAGTGCGGAATGTTGGTGAGCTTCCGAAGCGCGCTGCAAACCTTTAACTTGTTTCGCATCATTATAAGTGCGATATATATATATCCAAAGCGCCTTGCTTTCTTTTTACAAAATATCTTTATTTTTGGGTATTGGTCGAATTTTTTTATTTATTTATTTATTTATTTTTGTATACCAAAGCAATTCAAGAATAGTTTGTTAGCAATCAAACGTAACTGGTTAAAAATAACATCAAACATAACAGATAAGCTTATTTAATAATCAACATCTATTAACAGTTTTGTTTAGACTAATTAAATCAATAATTATACATTAAAATACTGGTACAATGATTAATATATAGTAGCATTATCGTTATATTAGTATTGTAACCTATACAGGTCAACATAGAAGCTGTAGAAGATTCCGTTTCAGTGCTTAAACGTGCCCTGGTTGTCCAGCTTACCGTTTATACCGACGTACTCGACAGGGAGGACGGTGCTGGGCCGCCCCAGGGTGGCGTACTTTGAGGGAGATCAGGAGCAAGGCGAGCAGACTGGACTGCTGTCGGCCGACGGCCCGGAGCCTTCCACCGAGGTCGCCGCCATCCCGCCGGCCCCGTCGGGCCGCTATCGGGGCCTGGGGCACACGGTGACGGCGACCACCCCGCCGTCGGGGGACGGCTTTGGCCAGGACGGCGCAGTGACGGAACTGCCGCCCGAGGACACGGTTTCCTTCGTATTAGCGCGATAATTCTACTTGATGGAAATGGATAAACTTGGTAATGCTGACCCACAGGCGCTCGCACAGACTCAGACTTTATAAGCTCCATACAGCAGCAACAGCCTCTGACAGCTTCACGAATGTCAAACCCGAATTTTTAACTGCAGTGTGAAATCCATCCAGCATATCACCCACGGCCTGTTACTTACCGTATTCTGTTTTTTTCTTTGTACTCTTTTTAATCATGTTACATTTTTTTAGAAAAACAAAATGACTTTAATAGCCAAACCGGAAGCACACTTTTAGGTCAATTGTAACAAACTCAGTCTTACTGCATGTTTAATTTTCTTTATGACTCTTTCTACGTTTATGCTTTTAAAAAGTCACTAGAAATGACACTGAGGAAGAGTGTTTTGCATAAAGGGGGTTAAAATATATATATATTTTTCTTTGAAGTGAAATCAGTACGGTCATTCCTGCTCACACCAAAGATCTGGCTGTTCTTGTTGGTGACCACAGTTAACACACTATGTATGTCATTTAACCTGACCCGTCATTTTTCCAGTAATGGAAAATGGCTAAAATACGTACCATAATTTGTCCATTGATGGAAGGTGATGATTGAATAGAAAACGTGTGATTGTTTTAAATGGTCTGTTGCACTTTCTTGTGTGCCATTAACCCAAAGCACATTCTCTTTCATTTGAAGAACACCTGCTCTGCCGACTGGGTCATAGCTTCACTTGACGAGATTTTCTGCGTTGACATTTTGAAATCATTCAAGTGGGAATTTCTCGTGCTTAGGAACATGAACTCTAAAAAAATTCAGTCTGATTCTTTCATTTTGCATAACTATGACTGCAGACATATGTGGGGCATTTATCATTTTAAAGCTAAATGGGCGACTTGGTGAGTCTTGTATGTACAGCTGTTTGACTCGTGTAACTTCAGAACACGCTGTTTTTGTGTTTGGGAAACGGGACGATGCTCCCGATGATGCGATGAACTGTGTAAATATTCCATTCAAGGATTCTGATTACTGCCGTTTCCATAGTAATCCATCTCTGCTAGTGTTTGCCCAAAGGACCAGACTCTCCTAGCTGTAGAAGTAGAGACTGCAGCAGAATCAGCAGGTAGTCTGTGTGTGTGTGTTTTTTTAGTCATAAGGACAATTCAAATTAATGATGGGCTAAATCAGTGTTTCTTAACCTATTCCTCGGGGAACCCTAGACAGTCCATGTTTTAGCTTCCTCTCAGCTCCTGTACCAAGTATTCGGTGTTCCTGATTGGCTGGGAGCTGGGAGGGAGCAAAAACATGCACTGTCTGGGGTTCCCCGAGGACTGGGTTAAGAAACACTGGGCTAAATGATGCTTCATGAACCATTAACCATATTTTTGACCCCACTAGATGGTGCTCTTGGTTTGCATTGGGGCATGCTTTGTGCCCTTTTTTGAACAGAGAGCGCCATCTAGTGGGGTCAAGAAATACAGCAAATGGTTCATAAAGTGTCATTTTGTACATCATTAATTTAAATATTGCCAATTTCCATTACTACAGCTACATCATAGATGGCTGGTTAAATGTATGTGCTTAATTGCTATTCAAACACTGCTTATATTGCAAAATTCCTACAGTACATGTCCCCCCAAAAGTACAGAAAAATCAGATTTTACACATTATACGTTCTCTAACGTAGTCCATTTAGATGTGCTCTATATATTACAGGAAAAGTCTTTTTCTTCCGTATACTATTTTATTTCTCTGGTGAAATGCGCACATATCAAACTATACATTTGGCAACTTTAAACATTTTACCGACATTATCAGAGACGTTTCTTGCACCGTTTGACATACTAGCAGTGCCCTGGCGTTGGTCCTTGAACACTGAAGTGGTAGCTTAACTGTTGGGGTGGGTGGGGTCTGTGGTTGGCTCCTCCCCCTTTCTCGCCGTGATGGACAGGCTGTTCTTGTGGACTTTTATGCTCAGGCACACCACTTCCCCCGCGCTCACCTCCACGGGCTGCTGCAGGACCACGGCAGCTTGCTTCCAGTGAGAGTACGCGCTGAACGTGCTTATGCTGATCTCCTCGTCCAGGTGGAGCTGGTACCAGAATGGGATAGCGGTCAGCCTGCCTGTGGAGATGGTACGTACCTGGGACCCACGAAAGGGACAAACGCAAGCCGATTAAATTTGTCATTTAACGAGAAACACGAAGTAAACACTTACTGTATGTTCCACATTCACTTGAATTAATAACACGATGCGGAAAACTAGTTAGCCTGGTCGACGCAAGCAAAAGCTAACCCAGTAGCTAAGGGTCCTACCTTCACCTCCTGGCTTGTATGGTTCACACTGGAGTTCATGAGGTCGAGCACAAACAGCTCTGTGGGCTCACTCAGGTGCTTGCAGCGGAGAGTGGACAGGTCCAGAAACACATGTACGGGGACCTGGACAGACACCACGACGTCAGGC
Organism: Hippopotamyrus pictus; assembly: GCA_026781145.1. NCBI lineage: Eukaryota > Metazoa > Chordata > Actinopteri > Osteoglossiformes > Mormyridae > Hippopotamyrus > Hippopotamyrus pictus. The sequence continues at coordinate 124,356 of JAODLC010000037.1, read as the reverse complement.
CGATTGTTCTCAATCATCTCGGGGCTTGGGTCGTAACTAGTGTTTTTAGACCGTGGTTTCTCCATTCCGAGAAAATCTATCGCATTTTTCATTGTCCCGAGTATGTGACGATATATATATATTTTTTTTTAAGCTTCTGAACGTTTCTGGGTTGTTCATATAGCCGGAGAAATTCCCCGGGGTTTAAGCTGCGATTCGTGATCCGTTCTGGCGGCGAACCGGCCTATTCTGAGAAATTCCTTGAAAAGACATCTGCTAAAACAAGCCCGCGTCTCAGGGGACGCTGCGGAGAGCGCATGGGAACGCTGTCCTGGAATCTAAACAGGAATGGAGCAGTTTTTTTGTTTTGTTTGTTTGTTTGTAAAACAGAGGGAAATGCACCTGCCCATTCTGGGGTGGGGGGGACCGCGGCTAACTCAAGTCCTATCTGCAATGCAGCGTTTCAAAATCAAACTAAACTCTATACAATAAACACAACCACTGACGGTTTCTGGAAATTGTACGCGGGATCTGTTCTGTTCCACGCTGGCGTGGCTCAACCGATCCCCGGCAGCGCACCGTGAACTGGTTGATGAAGGGCGCAATGTCGAAGCCCAGTGTCGGCTCACGCCCCTGGACGGCGCTCTCCTGCAGCAAGGCATCCGACTCCACCAGCTGCCCGTACATCACGATGCGTTCCGGAAAGATCCGTCCGCCATCCTCCAGAAGACACCTGGAATGGGATTTATTACTGCAGGAGCAGTACCTCAGCTGGTCTGGCATCAGCGCCCACGCGAGTCTCCAAGGTCGTGACCCGGATTCACGGTAAATGTTGGGCTGCGACCCACCAATTGAGAAACAGTGTTCTAAATTATATCTAGCATAAAAGAATAAGCAGATTCATGCCAGGTGGAATAACAGGATAGTCCTGCAGGGAGTATTAAACAAGAACTACATAATAGCTTATATTAATAAATACTTATTTCTAAGACACTGGAGGACAACTGAAGCTTGTGCGTGTCATGAAATGACTGAGGATGTTCAATCCTACTTCTGCAGAAGGACCATATAAGGGCTGTGGCATTAGGGTACATTGATGACGGTCTGGCAGTGTGCATCATCGCCCACTCACCTGGCCAGGGTGGCTTTCTCCATCAGCTTCTGCCGGAGGAGGCCACAGATCTCCACGCAGTCCAGCACAATGGCGCTCCAGAGCCGCTCTGAGGACGGCCGCTGCAGCACGGGGGCGGCGGCGTCACTGGGGGCAGCGGAGGCGGCTTCCCGGTCGTCCTCGCCAGCGCGACACAGCCAGAACTCCAGCGAGTCTGGCCGCAGCCCGTTCTCCTTGGCCAGCCTCCTCAGCAGGGTCTGGTGGCGCTCCTTCTCCACGGAGCTGTACGCCTTCACCGAGGCCTGGCGGCCAGCCATCAGCGGCAGCGCCGAGAAGCCTTCGGAGACGTCCAGGACGTAGAGCGGGTGGGGCTCCGCGCCCCCGCCGCCCTGTGGCCCCCGGCCGGCCCTCAGCGCCCGCAGTAACTTCCCCAGTGCCCCGCTGTAGCTCTCGTGGTACTGCGCGTTATTGATCATGGCTATCTCCGAGCTCTCCAGCACGCATGCGTGTCGGGACCTGCTACGGCCGGTCTGGAGGGAGGCCAGGGCACTGCACAGCTCTGCTTCCGTGCCCGGGGTCCGGCCACGGACGGCACCCGAGGCGGAGCCGTCCAGGCTGGCGACGAGGCCGTCCCTCACCACGGCGATGGCGTGAACCCTCAGGTAGGCGTCCTTGCAGGAGACCTCCACCAGCAGCTCGTCACCAGCTTTCAGGGAGCATTCTGGGGAGCGAAGAAAAATAATTTAAAAATCACTCTAATGGGAAGGTGGGTTGGTGGGCAGCACTGTACACCTCCAGAGTTAGGGGTTCGAATCCCGCCTCCGGGAGACAGCACGGGATTTACCACTGAGGTGCTGCGCGGGGTAGATGGCCTGCTCCCAGCAGGTGTCCTCCTGCGGCCCCGTGGACAGGCTGGTCTCCTTGTCCAGGTGCAGCTCGAACCACATGGCCAGGGCGTCCAGCGTGCCGTCCCGAGTGACCGGCAGGCGGAAGCGGCTGCTCTCACGGGAGCACAGGCCCTCCAGCTCCTGGGGCCGAGCGCGGGAACGAGAAGCGAAGACGTCAGAACGATTGACCAGGCCTATGGGGTTAGGGGCATCGCCACTGAAATGCTTCTGCCCTTTGGGAAAGACACTGTATTCCAGGTGGGAATTTCTATCTCAAGCCTCCATGAGGCCCAGCAGGTATCAACATCCTGATCTTATGTTCGTAATGACTCTGAGTCCGTATAACCTGAACACCAACGAATGGAGCCCGCTGTGATGTGACCCGTTTCCATGGGAACGGCCAGCTACCTGCACGCTGTTGAAGTCGATGTCCAGTGCCCGGAAGGGCTCGGTCAGGGCCGCGTAGCCGCCAGGCACCTGGCTGAGGCGTTCGGTGGTGTACGGCTCCGTGGAATCATCGGCATCCAGGGAGCAGCTCACGGGGCTGTGGACACCTCCCATCGCGGACAGGGACAGCCCCCCTGCCTCCAGCACACACACCCTGCGCGGAAATGGCCGGGCGCCGTGAGCTGAGCGGCTCAGAGATTACGGAAAGCGGTCTGGCGGTAGGATTCTGATATCGTCCCGTGAGGGGGGCCGGCTCACCGGTGGTGCCTGCGGATCTCTGAACACTCCAGAGCCATCCCAAAAACCGTGGCGCCTGCGGGGATGACCCGACCAGTCAGCGCCGGGCTGCTGTACGGGTCCTGTGGGTTCTGAAGGAGACAACACGGATCATGTGTGTGGCCCAAGGGGTGCGATTCCAAATCCGGCCACTAGATGCCACTATTTCCACACTTTATGGTGATGGATCGCGAACCATCATTTTTAGAATGAATGCGTCAGTAATTGATTTTGGAAAAATGCTGCCTAATCTACTGCTTAGTCTAGTAAAATGGAAAAAATGCTTTGCAATCACTATAATAATCAATGTCACTGCAAAATGATCTTTAAATAATATCGACCAATGTTTGGTTTTTTTTTTTTGGTAAACCTTCCAGCCTCCATAAAAAGCCCACGAGTTACATCATCAAGATGCCAGTGTCAGCCTATCAGATAAGACCAGAGCATTACAAGTGGCTGTGGGGAGGAATGGAAAGGTGGAAACGGCACATGAGTGTCACCTGGGGGGGCAACAGCAGATGCTTCCAGGCGTGGGTCAGACTTTCCACAATCCCTTCTCCGAACAGCCCTGCATCCACCGTCTCCGTCACCACCAGCGAGACCCTGCCCAAGGAGGCAGCGTGGAGCTCCGTCAACATTCATGTCGAGTGGCCGTGATGCCCTTAGTGGCCAGGAGGTGGCGTACCTTTCAGGGATGTCTTTAGGGACTTCCATTTCTAAAGACTTCTTGTGCAGGATCTTTATGGTCCCGTTCATACCATTGGCGGAGACCACCTCGCAGGCCAGCTCATACATCGTCTTCGACAGCTCGCAGGCATACACCCTGGCAGCCCCCGCCTGCTTCGCACACATCCTGAAATCACACACACACAGGTATGGTGTTCTTTTTTTGCACATTTTATCAAATGAAGGCCACAATAAAAGAAAATCCAACAGGCAGTTGGACGAATCTCCGACACCATGCGGTGCAAGAATTGGGACAGGAGAGAAGTTGGGTTTAACAAAATCTTTGGAAAGAAACATCATTGTGACGTCACGTAAGGGAACATACAGAAAGACACAACAGACATCGGGTCACGGATAGCGTGACGGCAGGGTGTGAGGGACTGGTCATCCAGGCTGTCTTACAACAGAAGGCGCACGTATAATTAAAAAACCTAACTTTGCTGCATCCCCCATCTTACAATACAACCTAAATGATAAATCCTTTATTTGCCATTTGCACAAGTCTGACTACAGGTATGTTGGAATGCTTCTCTTTGCCGACACCATCTTGTTTTAGATAGTTTAGGGGTCACAGGGCAGGAACAGCTAACGTGAGGCACCCCTGGAACTGGGGCTTATGGGCCAAGCCCACGAACATGTGACTGCCCCCAGAGCCACGTACTGCCCTTGAATATAACATTCAGTCTGGACTGATTCCCAGTTACTGCTCCCACTGAAACATTGTCCTCCTACTAGCTACATATTTAGTCATCACCATTTTTACGTCTCCGTAGCATACAACATATTAGCTTACGCAGGTGGTCCTCTGAACAGACACGCAGCCACGGGGGGGGGGGGGGGAGCATTACCCGAGGATTCCCGTGCCGGTGCCGATGTCGAGCACCGTGCTGCAGCCGGACTCCACTGCCTTCTGAATAGCCTGCCGGTATTTCTGGTTCCTCCGCCGGTCATTCAGCATCAGGAAGTGCCAGCGCTCCACCAGCCAGTTGGCCGCCCGGTAGAAGTTCTCCTTGGCCTCTGCGAAGTCCGGTCTCAGCTTCAGAGCTTTGTGGAAGTGGCCCGCAGCTTCATCCCGGAAGCCCATTCTGGAATTGCATATGTTCATATTGTCAAACTGCTCATATTCTAGTGATAGGCAAATGAAGCTTCATGATCCATCTGCTGTACTTTTTGACTATACTAGATATAGCACTCAAATAAATCTATATATATATATATCCAGAAATACTGCTCTGCGAGAATATGGTAAGACATTATGAATAATACTAGCAAACCACTAGTATCGTTACTCAGTGGGTAGCATGGTGGCCTCAGAATCCCCATGTTTCCTGTGTGTTACTCCGATTTCTTCCAGCAGTCCAAAATCATTCAGCTAACTGGACAAATGTCTGAATTGCCTATAGCGTGTGCCGGGAGACACACTGGCTTTCTGTCCAGGGTGTCCCTGTCCCCCGCCACATGGGATGGGCCCCAGGCTCAAGGTGACCCTGCAAGAAAGGTGGTTTTGGGTGATGGACTGTAAACCGTACCTGAAGAGGTGCTCCCCCATGCTGTTGACGATGACCTCATCAACTGGAAAGAGCTCCAGGGCTTGTTCATAGCAGTCAAAGAGGTCCTGGACACGGCCAAGGGAGTCCAGTTCTTCTGTCCATTTGAAGAGGGTGACCCGGAAGGACTCCTGCAGGGGACGCTACCTTTTATGTCGTGCCGGCTGAATAGGCAGTGTGACTTTTGGAAATGGCACACCTTTCTGCATTATTTATCGGCTCCGCTGACACCATAGCAGGTCACAGCTGGATGTCCACAGAGGCCTTTCAGAGCCTGGGCCTCATTTACAAGCACAGCAGGACGGTTCCTGACAGTCAGTCCCAATCCATTCCTTTCATAACCGCACAGGTGGAAAGTTCAGGTTCAGAGAGTAAAAATCCAGACCAAGATTTTGTTTCAACCCACCAGCTGAGTACTCTGTGACTCTTTGTACTCAACTGGTTGGTTGAAACGAAATCTTGGTCTGGAAGTGTACTCTCTGGACGTGAACTTTCCACCTCTGCATTTGATAGATCCTAACATTCACCCAATCACGGCGCTTACCCTCGCGTAGTCCTTCAGACCCGGCGCCAGGTTCAGCGCCAGCAGATAGTGGACAAACGCAGTCCCATAGTCCTGGTTGAGAAGACATTGTTGAGCACTTTCCAGGGACCTCCATACCAGCTCGTTTCTGGCATCATCATCCCTGGGTGTCCGTCTGCTTCGCCTCACCCTCTTCGGTCGTGTGGTTGCATTCGGCATTCCTGGCGTACAGCAGTAAACTCGGTCAAGGATACGGAAAGTCAACAAGTGTTACAATGGTTTTTATGTCAATAATAATCATTTTTAAACTGCTGCCTAGTCCTTGTACTGACATGCACTCCCACACTTTTTAGACATTTAGCACATTTAACAGCACACAGCCACATTGTACACAGCAACTGGACTGCATTTGACCATTTTCTTGTATTGTATTGACTGTGTATTTATCTGCTGTATGGTTGCGATACAAATTCCCTGTAAGTGCAAACATACTTGGTCAAATATACATGATTCTTATTTAGCGAATGACATTACTCAAATTTTGCACTGTGTCATAATTATTGGACGCTGTGCAATGAGCAAAATAATGCGGAAACCTACAATACATAATGCGTGCAAAGTAAGTCTCAAAACGCCCGTAAGAAATCGGTGTTTATGTTACATTTATTTTTGTTGCATAGAATTGTCGCCTGTGATGTTCAGAGGATACCATTCAAAATGCGCAAAAGCACTAATACCAAAAAAGGCACGACCCTTAATTCAAAACGAAAACGTTAACGGTGTCGACGACATTAGGTAAATTGACCATAAAACTAAATTAAATACATCGCCTTTTTAATAAGAGTTGTAAGGACCGATGCCCTAAATGCGACTAAGAATTGGAGAACAAATTGCATAACTGCACATCACAATGTAACGACTGAGGACAGTAATCTACTAGCCAACAGGTAGCACAGTCAAGACATCAAAACAGTCTTTATAACCACACGTTCGGCCAGACAATGTAGTTTACTGTTTACCTTTAGTTGATCAAAATCTCAATGTTTCAACATGAAGCTGTTTCTAAAATGCGTTACTTACTTCAGCTTTCTGTGATGCGATCGCTAGTAAAACTATTATCGTTCTTTGGCTTTGTTTTTCACTAAAGCATTTTGACCAATGATTAAATAATAATAATTAGTATAATAAAATGCCGTCTTCGAATCGCAGCATCAGCTTACGCTACGCCTGGCCTCGTCCGTCGCGTAAATACGTCCGATGAGAATCGCGGACTCATCGCTTTAGGGTTCCTTTTGCTTCGCGATCCCGTTTCATCCAAAGTTGGGGTTCCCACTAAAGTACAGTTACGCCACCAATAACAACACATCCTCCGCGAAGATGTAGCATTCTGCGGAAGTAAATCTTTGTTTTTGAGAAAACTGTATTTGCATTACAACATCCCCGATTTTTCAAGTTTGCTAAACAACCCACGAGCATTTTTTATATCGACGTTAAACATTAAATTGAAGCCCAGCGCCGTCACACGCATGAGGTAACTTATTCCGGTCGGAGTCGATCAGCTGTAAAGGCGGTACTCCTGTTGTAAGTGGCGTTTCTCCCAGGAGCCAATAGGAGGAGACCCAGCCCCAGTCCGCGGAGAGGGGGGGGGGGCAGGGGGCAGGCCGGTGCGCCGCTCCCGTACGCCCATGATCGGCTACGCGTTGCAGCTCACAGGCGGAGCTGAGTGAGAGGGTCGCGCGGCCAGCAAACCGTCCGTTTTACAAAAAAAAAAAAAAACTTACTTAACTTTAAAAGGACTTTTTTCTTAGCCGATGCACGGGACTGGGGACGGATTTGCGCCGAATAACCAGAGTTAACACCGATTCGGGAAGAGAAACAGCCCCGCTGAGGTACTTAGAAGGTCGGATCGCTCACACTCGTGCTCCCGAGGTCCCGTCCGGAGGACTGGGGATCCAAGGCGCAAGGCGAAGCAGTGCCGCGCACGGCAGGTCTCCGCCCCCCCCGAGAGCCATGGGGCTCCAGCCGCTGGAGTTCAGCGACTGCTACCTGGACAGTCCGTCCTTCAGGGAGCGGATCAGAGCCCACGAAGCGGAGCTAGATAAAACCAACAGGTTTATCAAAGAACTGTACAAGGACGGCAAGAACCTCATCAATGCCACCAAACGTGAGTGCCCCTCTTCGGGGACCGGGCCGGGGCTGAACCTTGGACGCTGGCTCCCTGTAAAACAGCGCTGCCTTTAATCCGCTTTTTCACTTCTAACAGCTTTGGGATGGTGCTATATATACCTCGTCAGCACTTTCAGACAGCGCAGTTCCAGCTGTCTCTCCTGTTTTACTGCTAACAAAACTTCGATAGAACTTAGTACATTTCTTCCGTTGGCTCGAATTAGTGGCGATGTGAAGTATGCACATTTTTGGATCTAAAGTAACAGTTTTGCTTAACTTAATATCATATAAATCTTATAATCCTAATCTGGAAATCCAGACTTCTGTTTATCGAAGTTAAATATACGAGTGATAATGTACCATTAATGTAGATTCAGAGGCGACATACATAGGCGGTCGCTTAGGGCGCTAACTTCTGAGGGGGCGCCGACTTGGCAGCCAATGGAAGGGGGCGTCGGCTGTCATGCTCGCCTAGGGCGCCACATCGGCAAGCAACAGCACTGTAGATTAATACATCTAAGAAAGCGCCGCTATATGGTGTTGCCTTTGTACTGATGGACGTTTCATTTTAGCGTTCTGTGTTTAATTGAAGTGTCACATAAGGAGTGTCTCCTGGATTCTCAACCTGCAGTCCCATAATGACAGGACTTGTGCTGTGACATCCCTGTCAAATACCTGGCAACCCCAGTGCGAACGTTTTAATGAAGCAGAATCTGCTGCTGAAGCTTTTACAGAAAGCCTGTCTGTGTGGGAACTTAGATGACAGCCCAGATTTGACATACATGCCTTCACCGGTATATACATAATTGCAATTAAATACCATTTGTTATTGGTGATTAAAAAAAAAATCCCAGATGTAGTGTGCAGTGCAATACACGAGGAACTATTCATCCAGGCGCATGTCGGCTTAACCCGTGTTGTGAGATTCATAGTAAAATTTTAGTTTTACAGTTTTGTGCATGAATCCGCGATAAAATTCATAAGTTTAACGAATGAATATATGTTAATATTTCTTTGTACTTTTGTGTCTTAGGAAACGTGCACATCACAAATGAAGGAGCCGTTTTCTTAATTCACTATTTTCAGATTAATATATAATAAGTGAAACAGCATTATATGTATATTTGGTGTCAAAGCCTAATCACATGATGAATCAGAGCAGTGTTAAGCAACTAAACATCTGCCTTTTCACACATCAATAGGCAGAATCCACACCAACAATCATCATCTTTTGATAAAACGTGCTACCTCACCATCCATCTGCCCCCCCCCCCCCCTCCGTTTCGGAGAGCATGCGGGGATTACTATATGCCGCTTATTTTAAAAAGGGCCGGCCAACTTTGAATTGTCTAAAAATAACTGTACATGTGATTGAACCCAGCCTCAGTTTTGCAGGCCTTTTTGGGAATTGTTTGTATTAGCAGGAACTAGCATGTGCAGATAGGCTCTTAGGCACCATGTCAATTAGTACACCGCCGCCCCCCCTTTTTTTCCTGGGGTGTATGAGATTGCTGTCTGCCTTACTAATGGATTTAGAGCCGAAATAATTGATTTGGAGCTGTGACGTGCATTCTTGCTGTTTCTCGTGTATTATTTTGGGCTGTGGGATGTCGGAGGGTTGCGGCGCATGTGGTGATGTAATGTTGACTGGGATACACTGAGAACGGTGGTAACTCCCCTTGTCAGCATCTGTTTAAAATTTCCGCGGCTCCGCGGCTGGGCACCGTGACCAGGGGAGGGGGGCGGCGCAAGGTGCGAGATTTGAGTTTTGTTAGTCGCTCTTTGATGCATTGTTGGGTAATAACTTATCCTTGGGAGAAATTTCATTTATCTGGGAACAAATGCCTATTTGTTAATTTTGATTAATTACTTATAAAGATTAGTTTAATGAGGTTTTACCGTGTAGCTTCACTGAGTATAATTTTTTATATCGAAATTGGATGTTATTTGGAATGAAAACCTCATTAAGATGTCTCCTTGCTATCGCTATTCGTCGAATACTAATTCCTCTTCTCAAAGGTTTAATTGTATGAATCACATGGTCCTTTTCCCCCTTGTCACTCTGATCCACCAAAATCCCCCTATTTTAAATGTAATTTCTCCTTATTAAAGCCATTTGTAAAATGACTGCATCTGAAAGCAGAGTCATTATACAAAATGTTACTCCGCAGACTTTTGGACACAAAAGGTTATTCATAAACACAGGGCAACGACTCTGAATCGATAAAAGAATTAAACAGTTTTACTCCTGTAAGTGTTATTTTCCCCATGCTGTGGACTTGTGCGGTGAACAATTAGTTTTTATTCGCTGCCACCATCTGTAAACAATCCAGTCATCCCTGACGGGTGTGGTCACATTTAGTGTTATCTGCTTTGAGATAGTGAGGCAAGATTACTTTAATCTCGCAGGTTATAGTAGCAGGAGGACTGTTAATTTACAGTCTGTGCCATATCTGCGGATGTCCTATACATCTGTGTTCTTCCTGGGGTACAGATTCCTGGATGGAAGTCAACACCCAGCTCTCTTGCGAATTTGCAAATGAATGTCATATTTCCTGCATTTTCTTTAAGCTGTAAAGATAGGCCCCAGTGCACTCGTTCTCCACAAGGTCGTGCAAGTATTCTCAGCGAACGTCAGAATCCCTGCGCGCGTATATAGACGTACGCTGGTGATAGATTATCTGCGTGAAGGCGTTTCCTCGCTGCCATTGCAAATCGCCCCCGAGAAGCTTGCCCTGCCGGTCACGGCCTCTTCATTAACGATTTCACGCAAAATTCATGCTGCGGCCCCGTGGCCTGTAGCTAGACCACCTTATCCCCTTAAACGTCGGCACCTTCTGGTTAAACCAGGCACATTGCAGACCTCTGCAAAGCTTCTTATTTAAAAGATTGCAGATCTCTCTCTTTTTTTTTTTTTTTTTTCTTCCACAAGGTGCTTATCTAACAGGAGGGAGAGTCAGATCTCTGCCCAGGCAAGTCTGGAAGAAGATTATGGTATGGCCTGTTTTACTAACTCAATTGGGCTCTTTTTATTTTTTTTTCCCCACAGTTTGTAGTCTGCTTACCTGTGGCTACAGTAAGCGAAATGTGATGCTAACGTGTAATAGGACCCGCCCACGTCGACAAGTATGTTTTTATAACAGGCAGAAAAAAAAAACAGCTTCTCGTGGTTTTGAAGGACCCCGTACCATTCGTGGCACTTTCTGCGCTACGATCATGCCTTGCGTTCTGGGAGCTGGGGGGGCGTCACTCTTCCGGCCTGCTCTCGTTCTCAGTGGGGTGTCGAAGCCCTTCCTGGGGCCCGTGGCACGGAGGAGGGGCGGGGAAGCGATGACCTCGCTGCATGTTTTTGAGCAGCCCGAGGTCGCAGGATAAGATCGTGCTTGTCTCTCTAGGGAGGGAAACTTATTTTCTGTCACTCCAGTATACAAGCGTAATTAGAAATCTCTGCTTTCATGTAGCCTTTTCATTCCTTGTTTACTAGAAATACGAGTCTCTTTATAGCTGAAACAGCCGTCTGCTTTCTGTACACATCTAAAGGTAGTACTTTTCATGCATTGTGTTTGTAGTATGAATATCCGTGATATTGGCCATACGCTTGGAAATCTTGCTTCCCAGCATTCCCAATAAACAATCAAGCTCTACCTGGAAACCCCGCTGGGCCGGTGGGGGTGGGGGTGGGGGGGTGTTAGCTGTCGGAGACAGTAGTGCTGGTTGCGTGGCGAGGATCTGGAACGTGGGTTTTTGTAGAGTCGCCCTGGACCTTGTCATGCTCGTCGTGCTGTTGTCAGCCGTGAGGCTCCGCAGCACTGCATTACGTACCCAGAGTCCATGATCTCAGCCGTGTTTACACTAGATATTAGCTCACACTCTGGGGTCATAACAGGTTTACATTGTATTGTGTTCCCAGTTGTAGTCAAGTTAATGTGAGCTGTGGGTTACGGTGAATCAAACTGAGGTCTGTGTAAAGCACAATGACGCCTGCCTGTTTTTGAGCCAGCATACAGGACAGCTCTATTAAGGGCCACTTGCTATAGTTCAATGTCCCTGGTCTTCTGCACACCTGCGGGTGGCATGCTGGGAATTGCAGTCCTCGTCCTGTGGGTCGCCTGATCGAACTTCTGCCTTGTCTTTACCAGCCACTCACTTCGGGGATTCTCGTCTGGGGCAAACGCACGCTCGCTCCGGTGTCCTGCCCCAGACGTGCGACCCGGGATGCCTTTCCCATCCAGCTCTGTCGTTGAACGGGCGTTGGAGGTCTTGGCTAGGCCTGAGAGCACCCTGATCCACGGAAAAGGGAATCCTGAACCCAGCCAAAGCTCCTGGACCGGAATGTTGCGAAGGGAGATAAAGGAGACGGAGTCCATTCGCTCAGCCCTGTTAATCAAACACGGAGCTGTGAGCTTAAAAGCGTAATGTTAATCACAATGAAATGTGATCTCTCGCCCATAAACGATGATAAAACAGGAAGTGCTGAACTTTACCCTTTAACCTGACTTCAGATGGGTGTTGCTGTGGCTGTTTCTGGTTTATTTACCCTGAAAGCACCTAACCGAAGAAATCTTTACACAGGTATTACTGTGTCCAGCATGGTAAACAGGGCCTGTGGTAGACCAAGGAAAAGACTGAGGTTGTGCGAACAGTCACCCTTCAAGCGTGAACAATAAACCCAACGTTATACCGACTCATCAACTTCCAGCTCACTCTCGGGAGACCTTCATCACTTCCGGAATTTTCCACAGCTTCAGCTGTTCTGTGGAAACCGGGGCGATGAGGCCGTCTAGAGATGTGAACGCCCGTCCCGCAAACCAGTTTCCCTCGTCCCCTGGAGCGCTTTCTCACAACCTTGCAGACGGCCGTTTCCATCGGACCGCTTGGATGTCTGCCGTCACACGGTGACGCATTGCTAGCTTGTGCGTCTGGTGTTTCGGCTACCGAGTTCCGGGTAGCTGCTCAGGGCCTGTTAGGAAACCCCACAGGTCTGTCCCAGTGTCCCTTAAATGTGATGTCAACTTGTGTAAAATGGGCTTTTGCACAGCTGAGTGGCGATGACGGCTCGCCGCGTGATGGGTTGCTATGCCGCACTTACGTATCTCACGGAGATCTACAGGTTATAAGCTTTGGTGATTTCTGCTGGAATTTCCTCTCCGTTTTACGATGGTAGGTGGAGTGAGGAGATTCAATATTTTAAGCATCAAAAGAGGGCAGCTTTTAGTCACTCAAATAAAAGCTCGCTTGCTTCACTCCAAAACTTCTCTGGAATTCCTCCAAATTCAAATTCTGCCTTGCCTTATTACTTACACTGTTTAGTCACCAGGCTATTAATCAGTGATCTCTCTTTTCCAGTCCATTTTATATTACACACGTGCATTTGGGGGCTCTGCCAGACAAGTCTTTTTTTTGTGCCCAGACAAGTTCACTAGTAAGGACAAAAAAAAAAGAGTGAGTCGCACAGTGTCTGAGAGTACAAGACTCCTCAGGTTGGAAAAACACTGAAGCTGATTGTTGGATTTAATTGGGTTTAATGGCCACGTATATCTTTGGGAATTTATCTTAGGTGGGGGTGCTGGTGCTTCCAGAACTTGGCCCGCTCGCACCGGCCCATTTTTACAAAGGCTGTTTTTTTAACCTCGGTGTGTTATTCGTGCGCCGTCCAGTCATGTTGGCGGACGAGCCACACACGTCACGCTCCGGCCTGCCGCAAGGCCTCGCCATAATCTCCAGCCTGCTTTCTGCCAAGGTTTTGCGGAGCCCTTCATTAAGAACACATTTCTAGAGACGCGAGGCTGACATAAAATGAGGCATATTTTGGAATGTGGCTGTAATGGCGGAAGCTGTGTGATTTACTGGCCGGAGATGGATGGAGTGGCAGATAAGGTTCAATCTGATTCACGAACCATGTGGCTCTGGGCTCCATGGAGTTGCATAGTGCTGCAGGCCAGGGTGCCGTTCCTGCCTCGGCCGCCTTCTCTTTTCCACCCTCGTGGGCGGCATCTGTGGCCAGAATGTCAGCAGCCCTCAGCAAAAAAAAAATGGGATATTCGGTCTGAACACTGCTCATATTCAGGATTAGCATGTGGAAATTTGTATGACTGCACAGTGCCTGCGATCCATGATGGGTTTTTTTTTTCCCTCTTCATGGGCTTGGGGAATGAGGCAGTAATTGGCACGAAGAGTCTCACCAGCCTCCAGTCAGAATTTCCCGAAAACTTTGTGCCTCTTGGTAATGAAAGGAAAAGCAAAAGCATGAGTTTTTAATTTGTAGGGGAAATACTTTAGCGCACTGTTTAGATGCATGTACGCCCGCCTTTCCTGCTATACTGGTAGGATTTAAACTGATCCGCATCCTGGGGGGGAGGGGTGTTCCACGGGAAGGGACCCATATTTTGGGGTGGGTGGAAACTGGGCTACCCGTGATGTCATGGTCTTCACGAGGATTCCTGACGCTTCCTGACGCGAGGATACGTGTTGACAGAGCTGGAAGAGATTGGTATGGAGTGAACGGAGAGGAGCTCTCGGGAGAGGAAGCAAGCCACGGATTGAGAAGAAAAGAGCAGATGCATTCAGGCCGGAAAGGTCGTAGTGGACAGAGGAAGGACTCAGGAAGCGGAGGGGCTGATAAACAATGCCCGTCCATGCGGCGTTTGAACTTCGGTTGAAGCCAAGGCCATGAAGTTGAACACCCTGAGCTGGTTACCCAAAAGTCCAGAATATTGTGTGTGTTGAATTGGTGACTCGAACCAAATTTTTTTCCCCTTTGAAGGTATTGAAAATATTGACCGGTCCATACAGAATGAACTTTGACCCCTCGAGTCTTTCAGCTGTTGCTTGGAGTTTATTTAGTGCAAAACTAGGTGTCACCATCGTGACATGGAGTGTTTTGAAATCGCTGGCAACCCGGAGGAACATGGTCACATTCCCGCCCGGAGTCTGATGTGCGTTGACTCACTGGGTGTTCGTAATGAGGTCATTCCCCTCTGCATGGCTTCAAGATGTCATGTTCCTTTGTTCCGATTCTCCTCTCGTCCGTCCAGCCACCCAATCGGATGCTTCATTCCTTATTCCACACAACAGCTGCTGCTGTGTTCAGGCCGTGAACTGGTAACATGCGTGTGTGTTTGACTTCATTGAAATTCCCTTAGTCGGGTCTATGTGTTCCACACGGTACGGCAGCTACTGCTTGTGACAATAGTGACATTCCCCAGGATTATGTCATCATATCCGTTAAGTAAGCCTGTAAAACACACCCGCGTGCCTAAGAAAGGACGTTTCGGATGAAGCTGGCAATGCGACGGATGCTGTCCTCGTTTTCCCTGCTTGCATCCTGAGTCACACACTTCGGCGTTCTTGTCCCACGGTCACACCCTACGTACCCCATGGCTCCTACTTCTGTTCTGCTTTCACCTAACAAGGGTGCCGCTGGATGTTTCCAGGTGCCCTCACCCCCCCCTCCCCCCCCACACCTCTCTTTTTAAAGCGACGTGTCATTCTCTTAGTCTCTGTGAGGGCGGGGTCATTTTATTTATTTACTTTTTGCAAGGTCCATGTTATGCCTGGAAAAAGGTCTATCCTACCAGCGGCTCGCTAATTATCGAAGTCGGCCGCTTCGCATTTTGCAAATGGCAGCATGCAGGGCAAAGTCTGGCTGATGTAGGATAGCGACCCATTTATTTAACGTATTCTGAAGCGAGGCAGACAACACGTCACAGGCCTACAGCCGCGAAGGAGCCAATTCAGCTATAAGTGCCGCCGAGGTTGAGCCTCCGGTGACAGACCAGAGACAGGAGCAAGACGGCTGTGGAAAAGCTGCCTAAAAACGTGTCAGAAAGCAGATATCACCCAGGAAGGAAAATGGTAAGAAATAAAAACCTTAGGTGCAATATACAAACCCAACCATAGAGTATCTGGCATTGTCAAGTAAATCCATTTGCAATGGAACAAGTCAACGTTGGACTGTGAGCTGGGTAGGATCAAAGCAGAGGATGGGGCTCCTTTGAATTGCCGCCATCCTAAAAATGGAAAAAACATGAAAGACTGCCCCCCCCCCCCAACAGCATCAGGCATAAGCCTCAAAGACTTTTTAATGGATGGATAAAGGAAGTGTCAGGTCCATTTGCACTTGTCCTTTGAATCTTGGAGGAGAGTGTGACTGCTCAAAGTTGGTGTTCTGGCTTGAAGTTCCGTTGGAAAGTAAACGGTACAGGATCAGAAAAAAAACAAGAACAATACTGATGTGCCCGTCCTCGATGCCCCGCTGAACATGACTGGCGTTCAGTCGGTGCGGGTAGATGTGGAAGGCTGAGTTCCTTGGTCAGGGGCTAGAAAAGTGCTATTGTAGTGTTTCTGGAAAGAGTTGTCGAAAGAGCTGAGTACGGGGGGATGGGCCGTGCATACATGTAAAATTGCAAGTGTAAGAGGAATATAGTAAATAGCAATTGAGAAAGATTAGATCCCTTCAGCGAATGGGTGTTTTGGGTGCAAGATGGGTTGGCAGCCATGAGCCTTGAATGTGGCGTCGTGTTAACTATGCATTGTGGGTAATGACGGAGCCCTGCCCGCCCTACTCGTTATGATCCGTTTATTAGATGCCTCAGTGCTCTCATTTAATGAGGCTCCCTCACTGTCTAGATGAGCTGTTAGACGGCAAGGCGTGTCTACTTCCCACATGTTTGTTTTGTCAATGACGGCCGCTTGTTTCGCCATGGCAATTTGCGGTTGATCCTCTGGGGGCAGCGGGAGATGGAATTTCACTCACGAGTCATCGTGTGGAAATCGGCATCATCGTGAACGCATGACGTTGCCCCAGTGACTCTGAAGATCGGGGCTTGGAATGAGGATCTGTCGTCATTTTCGTGCTGTTGCTCAACAGTGGGACCTGCGGTAGGGATGCTGGCCACCCCTGCTTTTGGGAGTGGGTCGAGATGAGTCCGCGAGTGCTCATCAGCCCAGGGAGGGGCTGGGTTTTATTATACATCCGTCCCACCTCGCTACCTGTTGCAACCGACCTGACGGGTCCTTTAAAAGAACCGCAGAGGATCACAATGGCGCTATGCAGCGTTGACTCATTTTACAGCCCTTTGAGATGGTTTTTAGGGGCGGTGTTGGCAGAGAGTTAAACGCAAAAAAAAATTAATCACCACTTTTTGGATTCTGTTCGTCCTGAAATATTCTCTTTGATTGAAAGTATATTCTATTAACTACCGAAAAATGTTTCTTTTGTCCATTTTGGGATCTTTGAGCGTTTAATACTTGTTTGGCCCTTGGCGGGCACCCAGAGGAAATGAGGTTACGCTGTTGTTGTTTCTGTGTGCTGACGCGTCCGGATGTACCAGTGCATACGGGTGATCCCATGACGCCAGTCCTGTTAAGCCAAGCGATTCGGATGCACCAAACAGTCGTTGGGAACACCGAGAAGAACATACAGTACCTTGGAGCTCCGATGTGACCTGTCGCCGTTCTCTCGTGCAGCGTCGACCCCTGGGATGCATGAATGAACGTGTCAAATGTGTCCTTTTTGCTACCTGGTCTCCTGGAGGCATTCCTCCAATTCCCACAATTTTAAAGGTCCTTGGTTTGAGCTTTTACGAGTCTTTTATGATGCTGCGTGTTCATGCACCCTGTCTCTGAGGCTTAGGTTGTAATGTGAGATTTATCAGCCTTGTAGCATAGAGAGCATAGCACTAGTCTTAAAATAGCCCCCCCCCCCCAACCTCCCTCATGAGCCGCATGGGGCTTGGGTGGGGGGGGTTCGTTCCACAACAGATAGCTCATGTAAAGAGACCCCCACCCAGCAGAACTCCAAGCCTGGATTCGGAAGGCTGTGGCTGCCTGCCCGACAGGCATCTTTAAGTCCTCCTGCACTGACGTCACCTGCTAAATGGTGCCCTGGTTTATTTTTGACCCACTTTTGGCTGCAGTTTCCCTCCATGCCCATGGGGGGGGGGGGGTGAGCTGACGAATCAAGACGATGCTCTGCAAGCTCCGTGCTTGATTTCTTGCAGTTGTGGCAAGATTGGGGTATGTGAACGCATGGGGGTGAAAGGAAGTTGGCACAATATGAACTACATGTATTTATTTCTTTGCAATACTGTTTTCGGTCTCTAGTGGTTACCACTGCTTTTGATCCAGCTCTGTTCTCTGGCATGTTCCTCAGGCTGTAAAAATACTGCCTGGATGCCTCTTTTCCTTCCCCCGTTTTTCTGCCCGCTGTGGTACAGTCCGGCCCTGTCACACACAGCCACCCGTGCCGCCCCGTTCTTTGCACGGACTCCCGCCATTGGAGTCGTCTTCTCTGTCCCTTTGAGTCACGTGCCGGAGCGTCAGTCCAGTTGCAGTAGTTTCTTGTCCTTGTCCAGCATTGGCCAGAGGAAAGGACTTTCCCGGGAGTGCTTAAAGCCACCTCACAAGTGAACGACGCTAGGGATTCTGTCATTAATGGACTGGGGGATCAGAACAGCAATTTAGAAGTGGACATAGGTGATATCTGAGCTAGCGGTCATGCTGCTTTGTATTTTTGTGCCCTTAGCTATATTGAAGTTGGCCCTTACCCAGGATGAGTGGTTTTGCATAGAAATTAGCGCAATTTGTTTTCTTGTTGGTTCATGCTGTCGGGCCTGATTACTGAGATCTTAATCATCGTGCGACCGAAAATGCAAATCTGCAGTGTCACCATGGCTCTGAATTAGCAGGCCTCCAGCACGTGTCATGTTTAACTAACCTCATCCAAACAGGACCCCCTGTTCTCTAGGGGGTGTAGGCAGCAGTGTTCCTGGTGGGAACCTTTGCTTCCACACCCCATGTTTCCTGTCTGGGCTGTTTTTGCAGTGCACCCCTACTAACCGAAGCTGGCAGGCGGGAGACCGTCAGCCTCACCCCTTTTGTCGAAATTCTCCAGTGGGCGTGAACTCGCACGTGTTTATGGACGTCTAGAAACCTGTCATGTCTGCGGCTGTCACTTCCAGTCATGCAGAAATATGAAGCTTGCTCATTCACCAAAAAAAGAAAAGAAAACATTTTAAATCTTTTCTTCCAACGCTGTGTCCAACCTTTGGTTCCCGACAGAATAAGAACCCTCTTCTAACAGTTTAATAAAAAAAAAACAATCAATTCCACTGCACCAGTTTTCATATGTCACTCTACTGCCAGTTCAGGTCGAAGTTTGATGTCATTATGACTTTAAAATCTGGCCTCTGTTCTGCTTTTCAGAGCTGGGTTTGGCCCAGCGCAAGTTCGCTCAGTGCCTCAGCGACTTTCAGTTCGAATACATCGGGGATGCCAGGACGGACGATGAGAAATGCATCGGTAAGTGTGACCGTCTCCTTGTGCCGGGTCCCACAGATCCTGAAAAATGAGATCTACGGTCTTAAAATGTGTTTTAATCTATTGGGTAATAGATGTTGCTTAATACCTCCATACCTGTATGACTAGAACATGACTTGTATGTCTTGTTAAGATTTTTTGTGAATTAGCATTGCTTATGTTTCAAAATATGTCCAAAGATATTCAACCTAGGTGTAAAGTGGTGATTAGGGCATTTGATTTTCACGTGAAATCTGAGAAATGCCAACATTATGGCAGTGGTCAAAGGAGTACAACACTAAGCGGATCTTATTTTGGATGTCCAGCTGCTGCCAGTGTCCTGCAGTTCTAAGGGGATCTTATTTTGGATGTCCAGCTGCTGCCAGTGATCTGCAGTTCTAAGGAGATCGTATTTAGGATGTCCAGCTGCTGCCAGTGTCCTGTAGTTCTAAGGAGATCGTATCTAGGATGTCCAGCTGCTGCCAGTGTCCTGCAGTTCTAAGGGGATCTTATTTAGGATGTCCAGCTGCTGCCAGTGATCTGCAGTTCTAAGGAGATCTTATTTAGGATGTCCAGCTGCTGTCAGTGATCTGCAGTTCTAATGGGATCTTATTTTGGATGTCCAGCTGCTGCCAGTGATCTGCAGTTCTAATGGGATCTTATTTTGGATGGCCAACTGCAGTGAGTCATCAGCAGTTGCTGCCAGGCCTCAGATTCGGCTAAACGATACAGTCGTGGTCACAACCACTGCTGGGGCTCCGAGTTCAGGGGATTCTCACAGAGTGCGAGTCCGAAGGCCAGAATACTGCGGGTTCTCCAGGCAATGAGTCACCACCGGTCGTATAAACCTAACGACGGGGTACGCTCTGTTCTTAAAGCGACGTCCTCTGATTCAGAGTATTCCTCAAAGCAGAAACCTGTACTTTTCATACGGGACATTAAGAACTTTTTCGTGGGGGTGCGGTTGGTGATGTCAGGTGATGACCCAGTCCGTTTACCGCAGCTAAGCTTTAATTACTGGTTTTTAGAAGATCAGGTGCTGTATTCAGGGATGCAGTGATCTAACATTTTTTCAGTGGGCCCTGAGTTTCTAGCTGTCGTGATCAGGGTTGTGGGGGGGGGGGGTCTAGAGCCTATACCAGACACAGGGCAGAAGGCTGGAGACGGCCTGGATGGGATGCCGGCCTCCTGCATTTACTAGCTCCCTCCCCCCCCGCCAACAACGTGTGCCCAGATATCATGGCAGACCTATCCCAAGTGCCCCCTTTCATTTCTTTGTGACCGAATTCACTCAGAGAAACTCTTCATTAGCCTCGAACGTTGCAGGTTGATGCAGCGCCAATCAAAGCCCGTCTGGCACCTTAGGCAAGCTTGGCTGGCGGCGTCCCCCTCCCCGCAAACTTCACCGCCCTGGGCAATCAGTTGTCTTCCCCTTGCCGGGATCCGCCCCTCTGTCGATGCCACAGTGTCATTGGCTATCTGTTGCTGACATCGGCACTTACGCATGCTAATGCATTTCATCGAGTCACGAGGTTTATGAAGGTGCTGCATAGGGTGATATATCAGCGCTTTTAATACGTTAATGTTAAATAACAAAATGTTTCATAATGTCGTAAAGCAGTGTTTCCCAAGCCGGCCCTCAGGGACCCACAGATGGTCCCTGTTTTTGGATTAGGAAACACTGTTATGGAGTGTTTATGAAAAATCTGAGATGTGTCATTTGAATGCTCTGGCCCTCCTTTTGGCTGCCGGTTCGAGAGATCCTCCTTCTCCTCTGTTGCAGACGAGTCATTGCAGGAGTTTTCGATGTTCCTCAAAAACCTGGAGGAGCAGAGAGAGATGATGGTGAGTGAGTCATGGGTCGGGGAGGTTGGGGGTGCAATGCCGGGTCTCTCACGGGAGAAATACACGCTTGGGAATTATGAAGGATTTCCAGCCAAGTGATCAAATAGAAACCAGGGTATTTATAGATGGGAACAGGGATCTCCTCGCTTCCCTCCATGGTAACAGAAAGACAGCCGGAATGCCCAGTGCCTTACTGCGCCCCCTCCAGTTTTGCCCGGAAGATTCTGCATGTCGCAGGGCATGTCAGCAGAGGTGGGGACGCAGCTGGCCGACGGGGTGGTGGTCCCATATCAGAGCTGCGTGAGGAGATACCTGGGGGGTTTTCGGCAGATGCCCAGACTCTACTTGGATTTCCCTCTCTGCTGAAACACAGTCGCACTGTCACCTGAAACTCAAGAGCTCCTTGCCGTCAAGGCTGTCGGTGTCCCGGTCTTGCCTCGAATTTATTCTTAAGTGTGTTTAAGTTTAGCTTTAGTTTAGCTTTTCATCTTCAGTTTATGAGGTTCTGGATTTTTCTTACGTTTATAAAAATAAAAAAAAAAATCAGGAAATGCATAGAAACGTACTCTAATTTGAGCACGGCTTCTTTTAGTACCTTGTTTTGATGGGTCTGGCTCCAGATTTAGTTTTTCTTTTCCCTAGTTTTGTCCAAGTCTGTGGCATTCTGGGTACCGAGGCCTGACTGTATGTGGGAGGAAGAGGCGGGGATTTGGGGGGGGAGGGGAGGGGGGTATTTTAACCCAAGGTCGGGTGAGCATGGCTGCCTGACGTCAGGGCTTGCCTCGGGGGAGGAAGCTATGGAATGGGGCTACTGGCCCAGGCATGCTGAGGAGCTCTCCCAGAAAGATGACCCCCGCCCAGAGCTCCCAGCCAGGACGGACCAGACACGGAGTGGCATGTCTTCTGGGCTGTTGTTGGCATCGCGCCTCATTATTAAAGCCAAACCCTTTTTTAAAATTCTGCCCGAACCCCGAGCACGTATGTGGCGACGCTTCCAAGTCGAGCGGCGATGCCAAGGTGGTGCTTCCTGACGTTTATTTGGGATTATCGGGGCCAGGGACGGAGTTTTTGCTGTGATTTGTAGGGGTCAGCTTTTCAGTTTGCTGAGTGTGACGTCACGTCGGAGAAGCGCTTCTGCGGAGACCGGGTGCTAAAAAGTCTCCATGGGTGATGTGCAGGATATTTCCATGAAAACATAATTATATAGTAAATTGTAAGACACATGGAGCTTTTAAGCTGACACTGAAGCACAATAAATACACATTAAGCCTAGTGTCAAAGTCACTGTTAAATTACGACTACTGTGAATCATTGCCGTATGTTTTCCGATGTGTAGGTATATACTGTGTGTGTGTTTGTGTATAGATATAGATATATATAAACTTAACCATGTCCATAAACATAACACACACACACACATATATAACATGCCTCTGTTTTCTTTATGGGTATGACTTAGCAGAGTCACCTGTTAACTGTTGAACAGTCTCCATAAACAAAATGTATATATGCAGTATATATGGTGTTCCACACCCACCTGACCTTGAGTCATAATAACACCCCAACCCCCCCCCCCACCATCATGGTGGCCGCTCGCTGATGCATTTTCTTTCCTTAGATGAGGAACATCACAGAGACCCTGATGAAGCCCCTGGAAAAGTTTCGGAAAGAGCAGCTGGGTTCAGCCAAGGTGTGCCCCCCCCCCCGACACCAGCTGGAGGTTCTGGCAGATCTGAAGCGAAGCAGCCCCAGGAAATACAGAATCACTTTAATCATGCTGACCCTTGACAGCCTGACCACCCCCATATCGTACATGACAATATGCTAGTAATGTGTGTGGTCAGCTATGACTGAGGCATTAAAGGGGGAATCCCAGAAATCAGATTTTTTGTCGTCACTGGATCATTTCGGGATTATCCAAAGCAAAATGTATTACATGCAGTCTGACATTTCCATTCTCAAGTAAAATTTAAGTATGTAGAAAATCATATTTTTGCATCTCATCTTAGCGCTGCTTTTTAATGGTTTGACTGCATCCCAGTGCACGTAAAAACAAAAATGACATCCCCTTGTCTTTTCTGGTTTCTAACCCTCCGTTTCCCACGAACCCTCAGTGTTTTGCGAGGTGGAGACTAGCGTGTGATTATGAAATGCCCATTGGAAATTATAAAAACCAACTCTGGCAGCATGCCAAGCATCGCGAAGCAAATTAACGAAGCTTCCATTTCGGAACCAAAGCCTGCATCGTTTAGTGGAATTCCACAGGAGCGGCACAGAGGGCGCTGTTGCTCTCTCTTTCTCGGGGCCGGCGTCAAACTGACCGTTTTCTCTGCTTTTCTCTTCGAAGGAGGAAAGGAAGAGATACGAGAAGGAGACCGAGAAGTACTACAGTTCCCTGGAAAAACTTCTGACATTGTCGGCAAGAAAGAAAGAGCAGCATTTACAAGAGGTACATCTGACTTTCTGGGAGCTTCGTGAGCCAAGGATGAGCTCTTCATCCATTCAAGAATGACCTCAGAAAGGATCTTCAATTTGATTGGCTCTGATTGACCCTTTTGCTTATTACATGTGACAGATGCCAGCATACACATCAGGAGAGTATTGTGAGCCTGTAATTTATTTATTTATTTATTTATTGTATATTCCCCTAGCCCTAGAAAAGGAAAAGCACATTGAGTGTTGTCATAGCAGACAGACGTGGAGAGACCAACCGGAGAACCTCCAGACAAATATACCACCGTTACGCCTCGTCCTGGCGTGCAGCCAGGTCATTAAAACAAAAACGCCTGTTGTCAGGAATAGCTTGGCTCATAGCGTAGTCTGACGGCGTAAGAGAACTGTAACTTGCCCCCCCCTCCCGCAGCAGGGAAAAAAGATCAAAGCAACATGAAGCTTCTCCCCGAAGCTGAGGAGGGTAATGATTCTTGAACGGCATTAGTGAACGCAGACGTTGAGTCAAGGAATTCTTCAGTCCGCACTGGAAACGTGACCCTTGTCGCATCCTCTTGTATCCGGGATTATCACATCATGTTGACTGCATCTTCAAGCTCTTGGTGGAGCCTTAAAAAAATGGGACTCCTGATTCTTACCACTAAGGTTCACTGGGTGTTTTGAGTGACAGCTTGGCTGACCTTAAAGTCGGGGAAAGCTCATCGCCAGCTTTGCTCGTTTGGTTTGCCCTTCGGCCCGGGCCCCTCTCGAGCACTCAGCCGGCTCACCATATATGCTGATCTTGCTCTGGTTCGGAGTTCCAGTAATAATCCCCCACCCCTTGATTGTACTTTGGCTCAATTTTTTTTCCCTTTTACAGGCTGATCTCCAAGTGGAACAGATGAGGCAACATTTTCAGGAGTCGTCTCTGGAGTACGTTTGCAAGCTGCAGGAGATACAGGAACGGAAGAAGTTTGACTGCGTGGAACCTGTGAGTGATACGGTCACCACGGTCTTCCCTGAAAGCGACTGATAGCAGTACTCCTGTTTTTTTCCTTCTCACTAACTCCCACATTCCCCGGCATTCCCCCCCACCTTTTCCATTCCCCCATCTAGATGCTGGCATTTTTCCAGGCCGTGTTCACCTTCTACCACCAGGGATATGAGCTGGCCAAGGACTTCGACCATTACAAAAAAGCTCTGCAGATCAACATCCAGAATGTGAGGGGCTGCTTCTTTGTCTGGGCCGTGCTGTGCCTAAATATGGTTTCCGGATAGGTCCGCGGTAGTATTCTTTCCACCCAGGGGTGTGTACGGGGAGGGGCCGCAGGGCTGCTGTCCACAGCTGATTGGCTCTTGGAGTGCCCCCTGCCCTGTCACTCACCAATTCAAAAGATACCATTGGCTAATGACGAGATTTACCCCTTTATGAACTAAGGGCCATGTTATACCCCTAACCTAAAAATATCCTATGGCCGTGCTCCCACCATATTTGAAGGAATGATCACAGAAAATCGGGACCCTGACATACAGCATAGAATGACATGTGAATTCTATTTATTTGGAGACACACGCGTGCTTTTCTGAATACTGCTCATGTAAGGCTATTAAACTTCCAAGTTTATTTTCCACGTAGGCTCTTCTTTCAGTGCCAGGGGTAACATTTTCCAACTGTTACTTTAGATTTATTTCTTTAAAAAGAGCCCCCTCGGGAGAGCAATTTGAGATGTTCCATCTTCCTCGTCATCCATCATGTTTAACCCCCAGAGCTGAGAACTGAGTTCTTGCACCTCTTCCCTGCCTTCCCAGACACGGAGTCGTTTCGAGGGCACCAGGTCGGAGGTCATGGAGCTGATGAGGAAATTCAAAGAGTGCCCCAAGGAGCACAGGCAGACCAGCCCCATTAGCATTGAGGGCTACCTCTACGTGCAGGAGAAGAGTAAGCATGAGGCTCCCATTCCTGTAGAGCATCGGGGAGCTGGGAGGGAGCAAAAACGTGGACCATCTGTAGGTCCCTGAGGACCGCGTTGGGAAACACTACCCCGGAGGGAGGTCAGGGGGACGAGGGGAGGGCAGATCCATGGCTTTTATTTTTATCATGCGGTACGTGAGCAACGTGGTCGTCCGTAAACATGAACGAGAACTGGCAAACAGTAAGGGACATGCAAAGACATTTCATCTCACCTGTTGCTGAAGTTTGGGGCCACCTTACTGTAGGAAACCTGATTTCCCCACTAAGAAGTTGTATCTCTTTGTCGGAGTCTTAATGTCCATGTTTATGCTTTGTTCCTATGACTCAGCATTGATACCCTACTTAGTACTTCTCATTTGCATTGTGACCAACAAGAATGATGCTTCACCTCAGTGTATGACTCCACACATCATATATTGGAAGCTGAATACTTTGACTTTTGAAAGTCTACACTCAGTTCGATGGTGCTGTTGGAGGGAGGAACTTTTCATTGTGTACTGATACGAAACCTTAATTTCCGCCGCTTATAACGTCCACAGGGCCTCCTCCCTTCGGTTCCAGCTGGGTGAAGAGGTACTGCACCTTCGTCAAAAACCAGAAGATCCTGCACATGATCACATTCGATCACCGGTCCGGGGGCAAGATTGTAAGTGGCGAGCAGTCATGTGAATGCATGGAATGAACAATCCGTTTGATGCATATGCCTGACCGCTAACCTACAACTAATACCCAGGCCTCAAAGGGTTGGGTCCTTAGCTGAGAGTGTGAGGATGTTGGTCTATCAGCCTCATGCTGATGGATCTCTTCCTGTTTCCCACACGACAACCTTTGAACTTCCTGTACTGTTGTAGCCTCTCTTTGCATGCGCCAATCGTGACCTACGCCTCCCCTCTCTTGTTGGCGACGGACCAATTTAATCCAGTTAAAGTCTCAATGTTAAAACCGCTGACTGTTGCCAGGGAGAAACGGAATCCGTCACCCTGAAGTCCTGTTTGCGGAAGACTACCGACGTGCTTGATCGACGCTTCTGTCTGGACCTCGAAATCACCGATCGGTAAGACGTCCCCATCGCCGCAGTGACTGCAGCACGATGGTGTGCTGATTGACCCCAGTACCACAGAGGTCATCAGAACACCCTGCCTTACGCCCCAATCTGAAACTGTTATGGCTACAATCTAACAAACCAGGGATCAGAGCAGATGATGAAGCGTCACTGCCCCACCCACCCAAACCCACAATATTTTACATGCACATAAATGGAAAGATTGTGGAAAGCTTGCCGGCCCCCAGTGGGAACATTTAAGCCCCTAGCTAGCCAAACAACCCCCAGAGAGACTGCATTCAGTGTTCGCAGCACTGCGCTGTGTAGCCAGGAGCTTATCCAAACTTAACAAGGAATGCAGTTTGGGATTTGGCACAGCGCCTCCTACAGGCCATGTAGCTGTAAAGGATTTGTCATGCCTTGCAGGGCCACAGTGTCACATTGTTATTGTACGCTCTATTGGGCTTTTAAAGTTTCGTTCGCGTTTTCAAGATTTGTTTACAGAAACTTTCCGTCGTTCTTTTAAATGTTGATTGAAGTTCCAGATATGTAATTATCGCTAAACGAAAGGGTCTGACCTGCCCTCCAGTGTTTGCTTTTATTTGTGCTTGGAAGCAGGAAGTTAAGTGTGTATTGATAGCGTATAAATGGGTACCATGGCAACGTGGCCAAGCGCAGGAGCTGTGATTCATGAGTAGATGAGAGCGCGCCGCATTCTTGAAAGCTTGATTTTTGTCTGTTTTCATTTGTGAACCTATAGGCCAGGAGTGGTGCTCACTGTTCAGACACTCTCAGATGATGACCGCAAGTTCTGGATGCAAGCCATGGGTGGGAAGGAGCCTGTGAGTGACTATCAGCTTCCATCTCTAAGACCCATAGATCTCCATCCCTCCTGTAGATAGGATCCCTTCATTTCATGCCATCTCATTTCTGTACAGTTTGATTAACCGATATTTTTAATGCTTTTTCTGTCCATATTTAAGTACCTTTGCAGAGGGAAAAAAAATGCAAAATTAATTTATTAACAAAATATGTCATTCAAATTTTTAAACTAAAAAACCTCTTCATCATATGTCCCCCTCTCTTAACAGGTGAACTACTTGTGTAAGAATTACTCAAAAGAAAAAGGATGTAAGTGTGATGCAATTCTGTAATTTCTATTGAGGAATTGGATCAAAATAGATGCAGCTAGAGAAGTGGCAGATGCATTGGGCCCCTTTAAAACTGGACCTGAACATCGCATAAGCTCAAGTTTTCAGACTGCCTGTACACTGAACTCTGAACTGTGCAATGATGTCATATCTATGTAAATGCATTCGATGAACGGCTTAGAGAGAACAGGCACCTCTGTGATGTTTAATACATATATAGAACTCTGCTAATGGTTGAGTCAGAGGATTGTCAGACGGTTGTCATGGTGAAGAATCATTCAGATGTCTCATTTTAGCGCTTTTTCTTGTGAAAGTTGCCTTCCAGACCAATATGTGTGTGAATATGTGTGGGCTTCACTAATCGTGACATATATCAGTAGATAAGTCTATTCTGTTCTTTTTTTTCCTTCCTTTTGCAGTTGATGCACAACTGGATGACATTGGGCTGTCATTTGTGAAGAATTCAATCGAAGCCATTGAAAAGCGGGGTAAGGCTAAAGGTTTCTGATAATGAGAGCAGTGTATAATACCGTGAAACTATACAGAATTCCCTCACATTAAAATAGTTATGTATGTTTATTTACGTCTGCACGCGGTGGTTAAATTCGGCACGGTTTTAAAACGTAATAAATGATCAAGCGTTTAACTCCCATTATCCCTGAAGTCAGGGTGAACGTTGCACTGCCTTCGGTTTACCACCAGAGGGCAGTGCCAGCATGTAATCTGTAAGTCTAACTACAGTACGGCTACACGATTTGATTAGTTTGGATCTAAAAAGATTATCGCTTTAAATGCAAAACGTTCATATTTTTCTTTTTCATAAAACCTCAATTAAATGGAAGCTTATGAGTGGCTACTAGTATTGTGATGTAACAAAATCCTGTATTGTTTTTAAATGTATATATGGTTATTTGTATTAAAAAGCCTTGTACGTGTTTTTATGTGTAGGTATCAACGACCAGGGACTGTACAGAGTGGTGGGCGTCAGTTCTAAAGTACAAAAGCTTCTAGCTGCAGTGACGGGTAAGACGCCTATCGGTCTCGCTGCAGATCTTCGGTCTTGAGATTGTCGGCCGCCTCGCGGGCAGGTTTAACGCTGTCGCGCGCCCGCGCGTGCCCGAAGCCCACAGTCAGACACGATAATGGAGTTCCGCCTTTTCCTCCCTCCGCTCTGTCAAAGTGAGCTAAATTGGCCGCTATTAAGGTAGCAGCCTAGACGCAAGGATAAACATGGCTAGTGTCCCGGCTAGCATTTCGTCTCGCACTGAATGTACTTCTTTTGATGTGTTAAATGGTATACTGCGGCTGATAGGCGGGCAATGGCGGGGGACGGTCTTTCTGCACCGTCCCGGCTGACACGTCGCGGTTACTTAACCTTAAAGAGAGACGCGGAGAGACCGACGAAGCGCGGTGATGTTGCCTGCTTAAAATGACTCGCTTCCCAGCGCCCTCTTCGCTTGCAAAACGTCCGTGGGAAACTCCGGAAGACACGCTCAATGTTAAAAAGTTACCCGAAGTTTTAACTGCTGTTACTCGGGAACTGAACGTTTGAAATGTTCGTTAGAGAAGAGACGTCGATGTCACTGTAATCGCTAACTGCCCTGCTGAGCTGGTTTCCCGCCTGTTTAAAGGCTCTGAGGAAGCTGTCATCACGCATCTGGCGTGACACTCATGCCAGAAAACTTAGGGCAAAACAAATGATTCCATTATAAACTTAAAATTAGCAACAACAAAAGCATTGGGGCAGTTTGCAAACCCTACAGACTATTTACAAAGTAGTAAAACTGTTACATACATGTGCATGTGTGTGCAGACTTGTCTCGAATTGAAAATGTTACGCCAGCCTGCTGACCAAAGTTGGCAGCCCTGGAGTTGCCTCTTGCAGAGTGACAGTCATATTTCCGCTACATTATCCTTCCTATGTTTGCGGTGCACTGGAGTTCAGGTGTCCGCTAGTGACCAGCTCACGGGCATTCAAATGCCCTCCCCGGCCGCCATACCCCCCCCAGCCGGTTGAACTCAAAGCCCTCGTCCGGGTGTTGTCCTTGTCTGCGACACCTGGCTGGTGTACCTCCCCAGAGGGGAATTAGATCAGGCCCCCCCCCCCCCCCACACTATCACCGGCAGCCACTCAGCCACCGCCTCCCCCATCCCGCCGGCAGCGTGCCCAGCATCGCAAACGCCCCCGTCGCTGCCTGGCCATTTCTTGCCAGCAGAAACATCCGTAATGTGTGGACAGTGTGGATGGCAGAGCCGTGGGAGCGTACTACAGGGAGAACCGCTCAGTCCTGGAAAAATGTGCGTAAACCTGCCGGCATCGGTCTCTCTCCCACCACCCGAGTCAGCATGATTCATGGTCGAATCCATATTCATGCTCCGGCCAAATACGTGGTTCACGTAATTTTTTTTTTTTTAGTTCTTTAGTTCTTTTTTTTTCTTTTTTTTTTTTTTAATTCAAATACCTGTGTAGGAAAGTAACAAAACACAGTGACAAAGTTTTAAACCATTTTCTGTGTGTAAATATTTCAGACTGACTCTGAGGAGTTTTGCGTTTGCATTAAACTTCTAAAGCAGTGTGTTGGTAAGTGCAGGTTGCTCACTGTAAGGGTTCTGTGATTTACAGTCATGTCCAGGGAGTATTAAGGTTCCTGATGGCTGTAGACCTCTGAAGAAGGCCTGTAGCTGAGTGGTTATTCATTTTGTTACCTCTGGGAAGTCCCTGGATGCTGCCCAGTGGTATTTATTTTTAATTTTTTTAAGTTCTGTACAGTTTTATTTCTCGTAGTTGTACCCTCATGCAGAGCATGATAAAAACCATGAATGATCAATTTCCTGGAGATACCTCCTACCGGTGGAGAACGTCTCAGACCACAGTTTACAGCAGATCGGGCCTCTCTTAAACACAAACACTGTTTCTTTGGAGATCTCCGTCAAATCATATCATTGTTCGATAAATACTTGGCCGGAAGCCCATTGATATCAGACTTGGTTCCCTCTCTGGCCGGTGAACGCAGACACTTGTTAACACCCTGCCTGTTCCTTTCTCATAACTGTTTGAATTGAGCATTGTAATTGAACATTGAATTGATGGTGTAACACCATATTCAGGTGCCGGATAAGGTCTCCGTACCACCAGTGACCTGTGGGTTTTCACCACCAGCCAGGCTTATATAAAAATAGCACGTCGCTACGTTATCAGATGATGTTGGATGTCCTAGTCAAAAATTGAAGTGTTTTTTTTTTCCAGTCTGGTAATTGTTTTCTTACCACTTGCAGGAGAAAATAATTTGTACATTTTAATATTAAACAGGCTTACTGGCTTCCCCTGGTGAATTTTAATAAAATGTCATTCAGAAGCTATTCCGTTTCTGTAAGCATCAGCTGAGTCATCTCATGGTCGTCTCCAGGAATGTTTATTTGCATCGAAAGTAGGACTTAAAGGGGTTTCCAGTGACCCAGGTTGACTCTGACCTATTTGAATTTGACTCTGTAATATCCTTGGTGTATTTCAGACGAGAAGAGCTACAGCGAGGTCAATTTATCAACCTCCGAGGAGTGGGATGTCAAAACTATAACCAGTGCTTTGAAGGTGTTTTTGAGGTGAGTGCTACTCGACCGCTATCCATTCTGCATAAACACCCGGGTCATTTTCTGTTGACTAAGAAGTTGATCCATTTCTAGCACTTTGCTCAGTCATCACATACATTCACGCCCCTTTTCCCGGGACTCGAACCCAAAGCCTTCCGCTCTGGATTTCAGAATCGCTGGGATTCTAACTTTTATACTGACCCAAGATGAACCCCATAAATGTAATATTTTTCCAGGACATTAAACTTACCCAACTACGTTATTTAACAGTATTTTAAAATGTGTATAGAAATAAAGGTTAAAACTGAAGATAGGAGGTTGCTGTGTAGAGAGTGTGGGCCTTAGGGCCCAGCCAGTACAGGTTAAGCTGTGATCTGTGCGCTTTCCTTGTCTCCTAATGAGCTACTGCATCGTTTCGATATTGATTTTGGTGTTTAGGGAATAAAATTTGGGTCTGTGATTCCTTTGTGTTGTTTTGTACCTCTCTGAGAAGCTTTGAGCTCCAGCAGGAAACGGCGATCCTGGAGTTCGGGTTCGGTTTTCCTTCTGGCACACGCTGTGCTGCGTTATTACCATTTTATTGAATTAATTGCAAATCAGTGTGCACCTTGACTTAGGAATGAGCATAGATCAGGGGTGAGCAGTCCTATCCAGAAAGGGCTGGTGTGTATGTGGGTTCTGCAACTCCCTGATTAGATTACTAATTAGAGGATTGATTGGCTGAAGAGTCCTCACACCTGGGTTTGAACAGCTGACCTAAAGGTTACCCCAGAAACTTGCATACACACTGGCCCTTTGCGGAAAAGATTGGCTACTCTTGGCACAAATGGATTCAGCCAAAACCAAGAATATGCAATTCCTCTCATTCATAAGTAGTACTTTATATGTAAGAAGGTAGCTGGGTGTTCAGTGGAGATACACTGGAGAGTTGTCATCCACACAGAGGATTTTCATTAGCAATTCAGTGTTTAGTAGTGTGAGCTGTGCAGGTTAGCTCAGCCCTGCTGTTTTCTGTTTACAGCAGCCCAGGGATTTGTCTCCTGTTACACTTTTCTAGAGATCCTTTTATGCGTTGAGGTGAAATGTTGAAAACAGGAATTGGAACCAAGTCAACGAAGCAGCGTCTGCAGAAACTGTGTTGTTTCCTGTTGAAGTAATGTGTGTAGTCTTTTATGTACCAGTAAATGGATGCAGGAGGGTCTGGTGGGCATTAACTGGGCCATCTGAACGAGTTCAGACTGGATTGGAGAGTCCTGCTAGCATTGTTATAAATTGTTCCTCCCACCCGCACAAGTCTGGTGGACATGTGATCACATGATCTTACTATTAAAGCCTCGTGATCCTTTGCAGGTTTGGACGTCCAAGTGGTTTTGGTGGTAGTGGGAGATGCAAAAGGTCACCCCTGCTTTTCTGGGGCGCACTCACATCACAAAAACCTTTAGGGAGATCTAATCATGCCATCATATGTCTCAGAAAACTATCAATTTCTCTTCAGGAGCCTTCCGGAACCTCTGATGACCTATGGGCTGTACAAAGAGTTCATCATGTTGGCAAGTGAGTATCCTGCTTTGTCTCCCCAGCCTCTCTCTACCTGAGCTCCTTTCCGTCCTGATTGATCAATAATGACTTACGGTAATGATTTCCATTCAGTTTCTTGGTAGTTGAGGCCTGTTATGTTTACAGGAGATTCTGAGATGTAGACTTTGTCTAATTTTTTAAATCATTTCAAACACACAGCAGACACAGGCCCTACACAAATGTTTTTTCTGTCTTTGTGATGAAAAAAAGGGATCGATATAATGTCTTATCCCTTGCACCGTGCCTGGGAGTGGTTTTGCTTGCGGCCGTCTCCTGTATGAATCAGATGTCGTGAAAGACTCATTTTCATATTCAAATAACACACTTGCATGCCCTCTGTCCGAGACTTGGGCTCTCTTGAATCACGCCGCCGCGTCAGAAATGAGAAACAGCTGCAGGCTGTTCGGGGTCAGATCTCCAGAACTCAGTGGGAACGATCTAGTTCTGGACTGGATTGTGGGTTTGGCTCACGCTTATGGGGAGGAAAATGTATGGGATTAGTCACTAGCGCTCAAAACAAATTTCTGCTGCTTGGGGTCTCTACTCTGAGGGAATCACAGGTCAGTGATCGTTCCCTTTTTACCCCGAGAGCTGGCAGAAGTTGGAAATTTACCTCATAAATGGAAATCTGGCAAAGTAATGGGGATTTTTCTTTTTTTCAAGCTCCAGACCTTCTCTGAGAGCCGGGTCGCCTCCGAGGATTCCTGGGACGGCAAAGCGACGTCCTTTAGCGCGTCTCGTTACAGCTGGGTGACTGGCTCGGTGGTGAATCGTGCCTGACACACTCACGGGGTGACTGCGTGGTGGGTCAGCACTGCGTCAGTCTGCGGGGGAGGGCGGTGCCGGGCATGGCCCGGTCAGGGGGGTGAGCGTATCCATGAGACACCTGCACTCAGCAGCAAACTCGAGGCTTAACGGGGGAAACGCTTCCCTTTTTAGGGACAGCCTGGGTCCTGGTGGGGGCGGGGCAATAGCAACAGAGGAGTAAAGTCAAAAATAAAGGAATTTCTTTGTTGGGTACGTTGTGGATAAAACAGATGCCTTATTACGGTTACAGATCTTACGGGGCTGGCATCGGAAACAAGTGTGGTTAGACTGAAAACAGGCAAGGTGAATAGAATTAACCCCTAAATCCTAGTCACCTTCCTTTCCTCCTGGTCACCTGACTATTGTTCCTGCCCATACACCCCCCTAACCCACAGACAGACTAATTGATTCAACAGAAGCACGTGCGTGCTGATCTCGGTTATGTGCCGTGAAATGCCAACTTAATGCACATGAATGCGTTCAGCGCTGTAGCGTTTACGGTGCGTTGTGTGTGGGCAAATGACACACGCACCACGCACCTTCTTACGGACATGCGCAGCCTGTGTGTAAACGTTGTATGTTTTGTCTTTTCTAAATGAACAGATGGGATTACAAGCAGTTCTTAAAGATGATGGAAGATGCCGCACTCTGGTGGAGTGGTGGGGGTACTAGGGGGGGAGGGGCTGGATTAGAGATGAATATTTCCTGAAGGATGACAGGGCCCGTAAGGAGCCGTTTGCCTCTAGGAGCTCGTGTCATTCCTGTGGTGATGGATCTCGGATGCGTGGGTGGTGGTGGCAGCTATCAGGCACTAGATTGTGTGAGGAAATTTGAGGAGATGAGGTCTGGGCGGCGTCAGTGCTGCCGGTCGCATACAGCAGCTCCCAGATTTGTGTAATTTGTAGGCTCTCCATGCCGTCCTTCTGTTGGTTTACCGGACAGAATTTGGATCTCATCTATACATATTTTCACCTTTGACCTTTGTTTACGCTGTGATGCAAAATGAAGTCTTTAAAAGGATCAGAATGACAGGGTAATGGTGAATAAAGCTGGCTTTCGTCGTGTAAAACAATGTGAACGCGGTGGGTAAATTGGGCAGGTTGCTGAAAGGCCTCCCTGCACAGAATGGCTTCCAGTCACCTTTCGGGACCTTAAAGCACTTTTTTTTTGTGTGTGTGTGTGTGTGTGCGTGTGCCTCTGTCCGTCTTTTCAAAACAGAGAGTGGCAGCCCTGAATCCCGTGTGCAGTCGATTCACGCCCTGGTCCATAACCTTCCAGAGATGAACCGGGCCGTGCTCGGCCTTCTCATGAAACATCTGGCCAGGTAGGCTTCTGGCGTTACGCCCTGCTGGGCGGTATATTTAAAGGACCTGGTTTACATGCTGTGGGTCGAGTGTAATATTTCTTCTCCAGGGAAGGTTGGGAGAGAGGGACTTGTCGTATCATTAGCTCTTGTCGCATGGTTGTAACTAACAGAGGCTGGGTGTGGAACTTGATTGGATCGTGCTGCAGATGTGCATCCCCTGATGTGGTGATGACATCCCGGACCTTATTCTCCATAAATATATGATCTGCTGTAAATGTTGACCCCACAGCTTGGTCTGGAGTCAGGAGAACTGCTCACAAAATAGAGGAGAGGAGGTTATCCTACCCAAATCGATTTACCTGCACCAGCTGTCGAGTATATGTTTATATGCCCGTGTCCTCGGTCGCACTATTAAATATGGAAGCTGTTCAGAAACAACGCTTACATTCTGCCCTCAGAGTGGCTGAGAACAGCAAGCAGAACCTTATGACTGTCGCCAATCTGGGCGTGGTCTTCGGCCCCACGCTGATGGGGCCCCAGGAGGAGACCGTGGCCGCCATCATGGAGCTGAAGTTCCAGAATATCGTCGTGGAGATCCTCATTGAGCACCACCAGAAGGTACCGGCCCGCTCTGTCAAGGCAGCGCCCGCTTTAAACTCCCACTTGTACCTCAGGGGAATCTACAAAGGAGGCTGATGATACTGCAGTGTCTGAGGACAGCCGGATGCTGGGAAGTCCCGCCCACTCTCTCCCAAGTGGGCGGAGCTCTGCTTCACTAGGTTTAGTCTGGATGAAACGCCGAAATCCCGCAACATTGGAACACGTGACAGTTAGCATGTTTCTATTCTCAAATCCCCACTGAAAATATGACATAAAATAACTGTTCCGCTTTTCCAGCCCTCATTAGCGTTTCTCCAGCTGTGTCAGTAAATTAAAGATAATTTTTTTTCATTACACACTGTTTTGCTGTAAATTTCTAAACTGATTGATGTAGCCTGTAACACATTCAGCATTTGGCATTAAGCATTCCGCTCGTCTTAATTACCATGATTCTGTTTAAACTTTGGCTTTGATGATATATGATAAGCTGAAGTCTAATTCATTTTTATAGTTCATTCATTTATTCTGTTTTTAAGAATTGCATTTGGCTTGATCGGGCACTCGTATTTTTCGTGTTTTTTTTTTTTGTTTGTTTTTTTTATGTTGTTCCTCAAAACGCCCATCTGCACTCTGGTTTTGAAATTATTTCCTGGAAGTAGTATTTGCGGCAGGAGTTTTAATGAGGCAGCCGCAGTTCAGTGCGAACCCGGAGCCCCGGGGATGTCGCTGGGGGGTGGGGGCGGTAGCAGGGTGGGGGGGCGTGTTCTGCTCTCCTCTCACTCGTGCCTTTTCCAGACTGCTCGTGCCCCCAGATGCCAGCCGGTAGATGGCGTTTTGCATTCTGCTCCTTCTATAGACGTGCCGGGTGGCTGCTGCCGATTTTTAGCGGGGGCAGGCTCCCCCCCGCCCTCCCCATGCTTTCCCCACACCCCCACCGTCTCCTCGGCTCACCCGTGCGAGATGTTCTCTCACCAGGGTGTCCGCTTTCCTCATTGCCTCTTCTCTCGTCTTTATGAACCCTCGACATTGAAGGCCCAGTAGCGTGTAAACACGGGCGTCATCGATAGCACTTCCTTCTTTCAGGCCTGGCTTTTTACTCCCTGTGTGTGTGTGTGTGTGTGTGTGTGTGTGTGTGTCTGTGTGTGGGTCATGTATAGATTACATTGTGGGAATCAAATGTCCTCATAATGTGTTAAGAACCTGTTATTTTTATGTTGTGGGGACCAAGAGGAAACAGTTTTATAATAATCTGTGACTGCAATCAAAATACGAAAAATGCCAGAAGTCCTGTATTTTGTTTGTTTACTTATGTTTAAGATTAGGGCTGGGTAGGGGTTAAGATCATCATTGCTGGGATTAGGGTTATGCCCCTAGAAGTGAATGCAGAGTCCCCACAAAGATATAGATACATAATCTGTGTGTGTCTGTGTTACCCTTGTGCCTCCAAAATAGCAGACTGGTCTCTTTCTCGGCCTCCGAAGTTCACGTTTTCAAAATGGCCGTTTGCAGATTTTCGGCGACACCCCTGACGGGTTGCCGTCGAAGTCCCTCACCACCCCAACCAGGCTGTCCAAGAAATCGAGTCGCCAGTCCCGCCCACTGGCTGTCTACAACCCCCAAATGGGGGACATTGCAGGTGAGGACCGGCTCTCCCCGGGGGGGGCTCTCGACCCCTGACGCACGGCCTCTATATCGTCCTAAACTCGTCTGCTTCCACTCGCCCGTTATCCAGCTCATGGTCACTGCTAGCCCATCCCAGGAGACACGGGGCGTGAGGCTGGGGCTATTTAAAGAAGGCGCAGTACCTGTGGAAGCCATGGCGAACACAGGGATAAGAGGCTGGGTCACGTGCACCGAGTGGAGCCAGATTAATGCTTGCAGGATGTGAGGAGTGCCAGAGATCCCTGTCACAGCCACTCTGTAGCCGCTACATTAGCTAATATCGTACACCAACAGAATACGTAACGCCTACCCAGCGTTATTAACATCGTTAAGTTACAGGGTGAAGTCTGCACCCTTGACCAAATTTGCTGGAATTATACCGGCCCCCCTATTCGGGTACCAGTATGGGACTGGTGTTTCGCTGCATTGTTCTCGGATTAAAGCATGTTCCGAGAAATCGCAATATAGACATACGGCGTCGCCGTAAATCCTCGTCCTCGAGGAAGCGCCTCAGCCACAGACGACGGTGCCCCCTATCCTCCAGCCGCGCCCCGGTCCTGGATGAGGCAGAGCGGGCGGCTGGCCTGCGAGGGCCGAATCCCCTCCTCCCTTCCTGTGTCAGGTGAGTAGGGTCACCTGGAATGCTGGCCAGCCCCCACCGCCGCGTCAGTGCCGGGGTATTAAGGGAGCGGAAATCTGCTTACCAGATTGTGTCTCTCTCCGCGTTCTGCCAGATTTTTTACCGCGGCGTGTATAAAACACGGGATGAAATGTCTAATCCTTTTTTAACCTTTGCGTCTTTTCTCTGAGCTCAGGGTAATGATTTTTAAATTGGTTTTCTCAGCTGACTGAAAGCGGGCTTTAGAGTTCGCGGTCCCGAAATGTCGCTCCGGGTATTTATCGGTTGCCGCCGAGGAAAAGCATCCCGACACGTTTGTGCCGCGCGGCGTTCCAGCTGCTATTGGATTTCAAGGACGCTGCACTTTAGAATCCCAGAAATATCGGGTTTTCAAAAAAAAAAAAAAGAGGGAGAGGAAAAAAAAAACGATAAATCAAAACCTAGTTGGATGTTTTGCAAAGATGTCGTTTCATTTCGTATTGTTCTGCTCCAGCTGCACAAAGACAGGCCGTTTTCGCCAGAGAGGAATGGGAACAAATGTGTTAACAATATATTGGCGCGTTCTGAAAAGACGCTGTGGTTTCAAATTTAAATTGTGCCGTTTCTTCAGGACAATAAGCCTCACCCCCCCCCCCCCCCCCCCCCCCCCCC